>JAYMZC010000271.1:3017700-3406962 GCA_036346975.1 Drosophila prolongata | reverse complement strand
CACTGCAACAACAAAGATGAGATTGAGCAGCACCTTTGTCCCGCTACCAATTATATTTTTATTTATTTTTATACCCTGGCCGAGGGTATTATAATTTTAATCAAAACTGTGCAACGCGGTGAAGGAGACATCTCCGACCCTATAAAGTTTATATATTCTTGATCAGGATCGCGTCCTGAGTTGATATATGCATGTCCGTCTGTCTGTCCGTCTGTGTGTCCGTCTGTCTGTTTCTACGCGAACTTGACTCTCAGTTTTAAAGATATCGAATTGAAACTTTGCACACACCCTCGGAACGGACAGGATCGGCCGACTATATTCCATGGCCGCCATATAACTGATTGATCGGAAATGCCATAACTTTGGTGTTTGTAAAGTTAGGAAGTTTGGATTTTCTTTAGGTTTTATTTTTGGCCAATCAATCCAACCTACCAAATTTCATCAGGATCGGCCGACGGCCGACTTTATCCTATAGCTGCCATATAACTGAACGATTGGAAATGCCATAACTATGGTGTTTTGATGTTAAGTTGGGATTTTTTATGAGTATTAAGAATGCATCATGTTAATAATTTTGGAGAATATAATTTACAGAATATTCTGCATTTTGCGCGCTGTATGTCTATGTCTATGTTCCTGCTGCTTGCGCTCTACCCGCCCAACCGACCGAGGGGCGCAGCCGTGTACGGCACGATTCGCGAGAGGATAGACGCGAGATAAGGAAATATAGGTAAAAGTCCGAGGAAAAAAAGTAATAGAAAGATCAATTTTGTGCCAATGAAGCTAGTATTAATCGTTTTAGGAGCGGCAGAGAGTCAAGATTTGAGATAATAGGAAAAAGTCTATTATAGTCAGAAAATAATACTCTAAAAACCTCATGCAAAGTTAGATCTACAATGATTTAAAATTAGGGGAATATAATTTCTAGTTAATCTACTTGCCACAGAAAAGTTTAGCCGATTTACCAAGTCGGGGAGTCAATATCACCATGAATAAGGTTATAAATGAAGACAGAACCAAGCATCGTTCTACGGTTGGCTAGGGAGGGTAAATTAATCAACAGAAGTCCACTAGAAAAAGAAGGTAATTTAAGATTTTCATCCCAGTTTAGGCGCCGTAAAGAAAAAAGAAGAAAGTTTTTTTGTACTGATTCATGTATGTATTCCGTATTGTGGACTCCAGACGGGGGACCCATATTCCAGAATCGGACGGACTAGCGAAATAAATAAAGTTTTTGACCACTTTTTAATAAATCCAAGCACTCCTCTGGCATATTAAAAAGCTGCATTTATTAAGAAACCTCTAACATACGTTTTTTTTTCATTCTCTGCCACATGTTTTGATTCGGTTCATAAGTCAGACATAGTTTAATGACTCATTCAAGCAGCTCAAACCAAGTCTTCTTATTCGATAATAGAGGATTTATATTAGATGTGAATCTTTCAAAGAAATTTCCTTTTGCTTTTTTGAATTATATTATTCATTTAGAGCAATCAGGTAGCGGTGCTCCGAGTTTGTTTATATGCGTTCCAAAGGGATTTTTGTTTACCATCAGAATCTTTTTGCTGCACCAAAAAACATTTCGCAGATGTAGAGCGGGTTTGGTTTGAGGGATTGTAACATTAGCCGACGCCTTGATTCCTTTATTTTTTGGCTGGCAAACAGATTTTAATTGTTTGCTGCAGGGAAATTAAAGCTTACATTTGGTGGATATGTATTAAAAATATTGGGATAGGTTAGGATTTCAATCCCTAGAGAGCTGTCCTGCTATTTATAGGTATGGGCTTGCGGGGAAATCCTTTTCATACGAGTATGTTAACATCTTGTTCGGCATATGTATTAGATCTTCAATTATAGAACTATTCAATTAATTGCTTACGGGAAGCAATATTTGTTAGGTTCGCATTTGCAGGCAAATAACATCAGGGTTGGCATAGTTAATCAAAAGTTGTAGGTCGTTTTCTATAAGTGTGGATTAAGTGGGAAGAGATGGCGGATGTTATTAGTTTGAATCTTAAGTTGGTTTTGGGTTGGCGAAATTATTAAACACTCATAGCATCCTCAGAACAGTTGTTGTTAATTTAATGGGCTTTTCGATTTTTTAATTTTTATACCCCTGCATAGGGTATTATAATATTGGTCAGAAGTTTGTAACGCAGTGAAGGAGACGTTTCCGACCCTATAAAGTAAATATATTCTTCAGGATCAATAGGGGAGTCGATATAGCCATGTCCGTCTGTCCGTCTGTTTCAATACCGTTTGCGAGCTCAGTTTAAAAGCTAGCGATCTGAAACTTTCACACTCGTCCTCCCACACTCTCGGAAACTTTAAAAGCTAGAAGATTGGCATTTTGCATGCAGATTCTAGGAGTTCCTACGCAGCGCAAGTTTGTTTCAAAAAGGTGCCACGCCCCCTTTAACGCCCACAATCGCTAATATACGATTTTAAAAATTTTAATATTTCGGAAAAGTAAAAATGCAGTTTTATTGTGATTATCAATATCTATCGAAATGTAGAAGAAATTTTTCAAATCGGACCATTCGTTAAAAAGTTATGCGTGATCAAAGTTTCTATCTCCATCTCCCTCGCACTCCCTTTACCTGAGTAACGGGTATTTGATAGTCGGGGCACCCGACTATAGCGTTCTCTCTTGTTTTTTTTTTCGGACCTTGATGCACTGTGATCAGCGCAAACAAGTGGCCCCTTAAATAATATGGTATAGTCTATTATAGTCGTTACACAGTACTCTAAACGGTTCATGCATATCAAAGTTGGATCTACAAATATTTAATGTAAGAGGAACATAGTTCCTGGTAATTCTATTAGCTTATGCGACCCAGTAACTCGGGACTCTCCACATCCCCGTGAATAAGTTTATAGATAAAAGTTGTGCCAAGCATCGTTCTACGGTTTACTAAGGATGGTAGATTAATTAGAAGAGGTCTACTAGAGTAAGATGGTAAAATAAGGCTTGCATTCCAGTTAAGGCCCCGTAGAGCAAATAATAAAAAGTTCTTTTGCACAGACTCTATCCGGTCTATATGTACACCATACTGAAGACTCCAAACTGCTGAACAGTACTCCAGGATTGGACGGACTAGTGAAATGAACAGAGTCTTTGTAACATAGGGATCACCGAATTCCTTTGACCATCTTTTAATAAATCCAAGTACTCCCCTGGCTTTATTCACCATAGAAGTAATATGGTCACAAAACTTAAGTTTTGGGTCAAGAAGGACGCCAAGGTCATCAACATGCGTAATTCTAGACAACGAGCAACCACCCAGCGTATACGTTGCATAATGTGGGTTCACCCGAAAAAATGTCATTACTTTGAATTTAGCGCTATTTAAATCCAAAAGTTTTGTCAAGACTAGAGAGAGATCGTTTATAAATAAAGTAAAAAGAAGTGCGCCAAGGTGGATTCCTTGTGGGACGCCTGAAGTAACTCGGATCAAATCAGAGATCGAGTTTTTAAAGAGGACTCGTTGAGTCCTACCACTCAGATAACTTGAGATCCATGTTAGAAGATCACATGGAAACCCTAATAAGTCTAGCTTTAATACAAGAAGCGAGTGATTTACTGAATCAAACGCTTTACTAAAATCAGTGTAAACTACGTCAGTCTGCCATGTTCTTCTAAAGCCATTTATTACAAAAGACGTTAGCTCCAAGAGGTTTGTCGTCGTAGATCTTCGCCTTATAAATCCATGTTGACATGGAGATATAATCGATCTATAAAGATGTTGCAAATTTGGGTGTAATAGTGTTTTCGAAAAGCTTTGGGATGGCGGGATAATTTGGATATGCCTCTGTAATTACTTGTATTGCATTTATTTCCTTTCTTATGATGGGGAATGACAAATGACTCCTTCCAAATAAGTGGGAAATGAGATGTCTTTAAATACAAGGTAAAGAATATGTGCAGAGGTCTACACAGAGTTTCAGCAGTATTTAAGCACGCAAGCCTGGAACTCCATCCGGACCCGTGAATAGACTGGCTTAACTTTATGGAGATCCAAAAGAAGGGAGCTTTCGCTTAACCTCGGACAAAAAATCAAGTTCGACTTGGGTATGGCATTTGAATAAGACGGATTTGGACGGAATGAAACAGAATATGTTGTTTGGGAAAAACTGGGCAAATAGATCGGCAATTGCCTGATCAGAATTTGCCGTAGAGTTTTCGAATGATAGCGATGCAGGGTAACAGGCTGATTTACGCTTAGTGTTAACAAAATTATAAAACTGTTTTGGATCTCGTGAAAATTTGACCCAACAACGAGTCAAATAGCTTTTATAACAGCGGGCGTTAAGCACGATAAAATTTGACCGGGGCCCTTAGGTACCGAGAGAAGGCAGATTGTGAACCGCACATTTTAAATTTATTGAAAAGTCTGGACTTAATATTTTTTAGGTGTGACAACTCTTTATGAAAACACGGAGGCTTATTTGAAATTGACGGATAGTATAACGGAACACACAGATAAAAGGAAGGAATTCAATGCATTATAAAAGATATTAACGGGCCTTAGCCACGTTAGTGTATGAATAAAATTCGGGACCAGTCATAGCCGGATATAAAAGTATTTAAAAGATGAAAGTTTGCCTTGCGAAAATAGCGGATTCGTATAACCGACTTTTCGGATTTTTTAATTAGGCCTTTTCTTGCGTCCACAGTCAGCTCTAGAGTTGATAAGGTAGATGATAAGGATCTTCCGGTTGTGTATGGGTCACTTGGGAAAAGCGCAATGTAAAGCATGCCGTCAATAAAGTCATGCTCCGCTAAAGGAAGTAAAATGTTGAGTTTTCGTCAGGGGGACCATGTCCGCACTAGGTATATTAAAATCACCCAATTTTATTAACTGATCTCGATCTAACAGTTTTTTGGAAATGGACTGAATAACGGAAAGGTGATTTGCGTAAATAGGGAACTCAGATGATGGTGGGATATATGAACAACTACCGGTGTCATTTCGATGTCATAAAATTCTTCGAAAGTTAGTAATTCAGACGAAAAGGTAGAGTCGACAGCATCAGGACTCCACCTCCCCTTCTGGACTGACGATCAAGCCTATAAATTGTTGTACTTACCCGGGAGAATTTCGGGGCTAAGAATATCCGGCCTTAACCAGGTCTCTGTACATACCATAATATTATATGGGAAAGAAAAACTAATCCGAATACAATTTAGTCAGCTTACTAAGTAAGCCTCTTTTATTCTGATAGCAAAGAAGAAAAGAGGAGGCTAGTAATTTTGGGACAGAAGAGGATGTGGGGGGGCGCTGGGGATGGTTATTTAATGGTATTTTCCTCTCTCCAGCCGTATTCTACAAACTCTCTTCTCGTTTCTCTCCAAACTCTCTCCAGCTGTATTCTCCAAAACTCTCACCAGCTGTACTCTCCAAACTCTCATTTATTTGTGAGGAGTTATTCACTCCTCACATTCTCCCCTTTCTTCGGGAACAAATGAGACTTGCACCTCTTCTCCGGCTGTTATCTTGGAGTTCTCCTTGGATTCGCTGTTCTGGATCGCTGATGTTGGTCCTCCTTCCCTCGACGTCGCTCCTTCTCGTTCTATGTAGTTCCCAGCCCCAAGATGTTTCCCCCCAAAGACTTGATTTTCCTCTCCGGCTGTCTTACTTGTAAATTCTTTGTAGCCTTCGAGTGCTCCTTCAAATGGTTTCCTTAACGCTCACATCTCGTATCTGAGTTTCACAGCGCCGATGCTCCATTCCTTTTCCCGCCCCAGATGTTTCCCCCATAGACCTTGATTTTCTTCTCTCCTCCGGCTGTTTTCCCTGTAACTCATTGTAGCCTCTTCGAGTCTTCTTGCTCCTCCAAAGGGTTCCCTCGACACTCACAGCTCGTACGTGAGTTCCACAGCGCCGATGCTCCATTCCTTTTTCCCGCCCAAGATGTTTCCCCATAGACGTCTCGTGTTCTCCTTCGTATCTCCTTTGAATATCCCGCCCAATATGTTTCCCCCATATACTTCGCGTTCTAAGCATCTCCTTTCTTATCGTTGTGTGGTCACACTACCGCCTTCCCGATGGGTTTCCAGCCGATCTCGATAACTTGAATTAGTGCAGCGTTGCCATTTCGTTGGTGGCGATATTTTTTAGTGTTACACTTCCTGTGCCGTCATCTCCAGTGTTCTGTGCCCTATCGATCGACACTATCGTCTAGTGCCAATCGACCGCTTATAAATCGAAGCGCCCCCATCCCTTTTATATGAGCGACATGACAAGAAAGTTTCAATGGTAGAGTTTTTCTTTCTTTCCTCCACTTTGCACCCTTCACCCTTCTCACTTTTTTTACTCTCTCTTTTAGCCGTTTCGCCCTCCAGGTCGCCCTTGGCCGTAGGGCCTCGATGTTGTATACGAGAGGACCGATGCCGCTTGTGTTAGTTTTGTGTCATTTATTTGTTTGTATTGATTCGCATCGCATCTGGACCTACGGGTTGCAGCTCTGCTGTGCCGTCTCTCTTTCCTTCGGCAGCTCTGCGCTAATCCGTATAGAGTCTAACGACGCTATGGATTATGCAGGCAGATGACTGCGGTCGTATGCCCGACGCGTGAATCCGTCTGCCTTTGTTGGGGTTTTATGTGATCTTTCCTTTTCTGATGTACCCTATTTGCGCGGCGTAATAGAGCGGATGACTCGGGCGTATGCTCGACGTTGAATCCGACTGCCTCGTTGTGTGGGTCCCCTTATTTGTTTTGTTGTACACCTTATCTACGCGGCGTAATTGATGGATGACTCGGGCGTAGGCCTGATGCTGAATCCGTGTGCCTCGTAAGTCGGGGTCCCTATCATCGTTTTCCATTTATATTCTGTGTCATATCCTTGTGATTATCCATTCTGCGTGCCGTATGGATGACTCTTGCTTCGGCCCTGAACGCCTAATCCTGTTGCCTCGCAGTCTGTATCAATGTGAAATCCTTGTCCTAGTCCTCCCGATGTGTCCGCCGTCTGCTCTTGTGCCGTTTTCTGTTTGTTGCTGCTTAAAGCTCGCCAATGTGAATATCCGCTCTTTCTTCGAATGTGTGTGGCGTATTTTGCAGATTACCGGCGAGACGAATCTACAACCTGGTAAGGACCATCGTATCTTGGGGCTAGTTTCGCAGCAAACCCTTCGGCTGCTTTGGATAGGTGGTGTTCTTGGCCCACACCTATGCTGCCCACCTCTGGTGTCCACTGCCTCCTCCTCAGATTGTAATGTCTGGCTTGGTCCAGGGATGCTTTCTCCATATTTCGCCGTAACGAATTTCAAAGATTTCTTTTAACTTAGCGGCCCTCTCGTCTAGAGTCTCTATGTGTCTCCCAGTGCCTACGTTTTCTCTGTCATATAATGCGTTACGCAAACGTGGTTCCCGGCCTTGTGGTGAGAACGCTGGGGAGTATCCAGTTGATTCAGATATGCTTGAGTTACTGCTAGCATAATTTCTGGCCAGTTCTCGTCCCAATTCTGTGATCCTTTCCTGCGAGTTGTGCTATCATCAGTTTTTAACCGTACGGTTAGCCCGTTCTGTTGGATTTTTCTGCGGTGTGTAGGGCGCCGTGAATTGCTGCTTTATTCCCATTTCGCTAAGAAACCTCTTAAAGGATCTACTGGTGACCTGTACTCCGTTGTCGTTATCACTATCTCTTAGGAGCCCGAACCTTGATATTACGCGTTCTCTGACGCCCTCTGTAGGGTCTCCGCTGTCGCTGTTCGTAGCGGCACAATTTCAGTCCATTTGGTAAACCGTCGATTACACCAGTATCATCTGGTTTCCGTGCTTTGATCTTGGCAATGGCCCGACGAAGTCCGCACATGCTGTTTGCCCATGGTTCCCTCTGGTACCTGAGTGCGGAATTTTCCCTGCAGCCTGCAGCTGATTGGGCTTGTATTTTAGGCAAACTTCACACTTGCGTACGTGGGTCCTGGCGTCTCTGTGCATTCCTGGCCAGTAGTACCGGGCTGCCAGGCGTGCTATTGTTCATGACCAGCGGATGGGGAGTCGTGGTTTTCTTCCAGTACGGATTGCCTTAGACCATGCGGCCACGCACAGTTTCCAAGCCACGACATCTTCATTGCCCGCTCTGTGAGGAATGTGCCTATAGAGACCTTCGGCCTTCCATTACATAGTCTGGAGTATTTTGTGGGTTGGGCCTTTATTTTCTCGCACATATTCCTGATCCAGCTGCAGCTATTGCTTGGTTTTTCCGATGCGTCTTTCATGGCCCTAAGAGTCTCCGGCAACGGTTGTCGGGATAGGGCGTCCTGCCACCACGTTCAGCTGTCCTTTCCTGTACGCTATCATCTCAAAGTCGTACTGCTTGTAACTCCAGGGCCCATCTTGCTATCCTTCCAGAAGCGCTTTCTATGCTGTTTAAATAACCATTTTAAAGCCATGTGGTCTGTAACTACTTTAAAATGGTAGGCCCTCCAAGTACGAGCTTCAGCTTCCTGATTGCCCACACGAATGCCAAGCAACTCTTTTTCTGTTGTGGAGTAATTTTTCTCCACGCCGTTTAGTGTCCGGCTTGAGTAATGAAATGGACCTTTCGCCGTCCTCTGTCTCTTGCGTCAGGATTGCACCTAATCCATAGTCCGCTGGCGTCCGTCCTGAAGATAAACTTTTCTCGAAAGTTCGTGCCTTTAATCTCTTCGAAGGCCTGTTGGTGTTCCGGCGTCCATATCCACTTTGTGCCTTTGCGTAAGAAAGATCATTCAGTGGTTTTACTATACGCGCAAAATCTGGCACAAAATCGTCGATACCATGAAGCTACGCCTAGGTATTGCCGTAGTTCGCGTACTGTCGACGGTGGGCTCTGGTTCGGCCTATGGCCACTACCTTCTCGGGATCTGTGCCTATCCCTTCGCTAGTAGCGCGGTGTCCCTAGGTAAAGCAACTCTTGCTTGAAGAATTTGCATTTATCGGCGTTTATTCTTAAGTTTGCTTCCTTGAGGCGCCTGAACACTTCCTTTAGATTCTCCACGTGTTCGTTCAGCGTGCGTCCAATCACAATGATGTCATCTTGGTATGGCAAACGCGGTATGGTGACATCTCCGGGCCGATTACCTGATCTAGAGACCTTTGGAACGTGGCCGATGCTGAATGCAGTCAGAAATGGCATTACTTTCCATTGGAATAAGCCTTTGCCGGGTACTGTGAACGCTGTAGATTGCCGACTATTTAATCTCCAAAGGGACTTGCCAATATCGGTCTTTCAGGTCTAGACTGCTTCTGTATTTGGCCTCTCTGAGTTGGTCCAGGAGTATAATTAATCCGCGGCATCGGGTAGGCATCTCTTTATGGACTTCTCGTTTATTTGCCTGAAATAAACGCATAGCCTCCACTTTGCCCGTCTTCTTTTTTAGCCATTAACAATGGGCGAGCTATATGGACTTCTTGAATGTTTCTATGAAGCCCATTTGTAACAACTCGTCCACCTTGCGTTGATCTCTCCTTGGACTCTTGGGTCTTAGGATAATACCTCGTGTTTTATTGGCTTGTCGTCTTTCATGGTGATTTGGTGCTCGGCCACTGTAGATGTTCCTGACATGGTGCTGAAATCTGCTAACTGTTTTGTCGAGGAATTTTTCAATGTCCTCTTCATCACTTACGTGTGAAACTACCGCCACCGACAGCCTTTCTTCCAGACATCCATTATGCCCGTTTTCGTTGCCGGTATTCGCAATTCATGCCCGGCACATTTTATTTCCGCCCCGACTCCCGTGAGGAAATTCATCCAGTACTAGTTCATTCACTACTCCTGTGAAGTATTAGCAGATTCATCTCCAATGTTTGTTTCCCTAATTCCACCGTGATCTCGGAGCTGTGAGCTTTTTTCTGCTGCATCTGCGTCCGCCAACCTAACTTTTGTTTTTTTTTTTTTTTTTTTTTTTTAGTTTTAGTGGTGGTCTAAAGCATCGAAGCCAACTCGGAGCTGAGGATAGCTTGCCGAGGTCTGGGACTCTAACCCTGTAAATACTCCACCCCCTCCCGCTTCCCGGCGGAACTGCCGTTTAGGTCTTACTTCTCCGGGGGGGGGGAATGCCCTTAGGGCTCTCTAGGATTCTATCCTATTGCAATTTCGCAGTCCTTTCTGCGTTGCCAGCTTTTTGAGTACTATTGTGGCCATTGGTGCATACTGCAGACCAATTTTCTTCTGAAACGAGCATAATGTCCACCAGGTACAAGCGGGTTGGCTGTCCTCCCAACCCTAATGCTCAGATCTCTTCGTTCATTTTCAAATCTCGGACAGAACAAAAAACACGTGTTCTGCGTCTTCGTTATCCGACTCGCAGAGTGGACAGTGCGGATAACGTTCATGCTTAAATCTATTAAGATAGTATTTAAAGCATCCATGTACTGTCAACAGTTGCGTTAAGTAGAAGTCCACATGTCCGTGCTTCCGTCCCAGCCATCTCTGCAGTTCTGGGATAAGCTTATACGTCCATCGTCCTTTGCTACTTTGTGCCCATCTCTCCTGCCACTTCGCAATGGTAAGTTCTCTGCACCTTTTCCGTAGGGATTCAGCTGTATCGATTTCCGTGCTACCTGCTCGGATCTCAACTGATTCCAATGCCAGCAGGTCAATCGGTATAACTCCCGATATTACCAACGCCGCGTCATGGGATACCGTGCGGAACGCACAGCATACCCGCAGGGCACACAGTCTCTGCACGGAGTCAGCATCTTGCATATAACTTCCATATTTTGTGGCTCGGGACCATATGGGAGCAGCATACATCAGCGTCGATGTGACAACGCTTACCAGTAATCTCTAGCGTACGCTAGATGTTCTTTGAAGGTTAGCCGGTGGTCAATCATAACACCCAAGTATTTTAGGCTTGGGCGAGATTTAATTGTGGCTTCTCCAATTTTGATAGTAGCCGTCTCTACTATCTGCCTGCTGCTTATCAGGACTGCTTCCGTCTTGTGCGCTGCCAAAGTTAGTCCCTTGGCGTCGAGCCATGCGCTTGCTCGTTCCCCAGCTTCGTTGCAGATTCTCTTGCATCTGGTAGCTTCTTTGCAGTGACTACTATGGCTACATCATCGGCAAAGCCAATGAGTCGTGCACCTTCGGGCATCGCGATCCTAAGGATCCCATCGTACATGGCATTCCACAACAAGGGGCCTAGGACTGATCCTTGTGGGACTCCCCCGCTGACCCTGTGGGTCAATTGCCCAGAATCAGTTTCATACAGGAGCAGGCGGCTTTCAAAGTAGCTCGCTATTACTCTCTGTATATACATTGGAACATTAAGATTTCTCAATGCATTTAGTGTGTGGTCCCAGCTAGCGGAGTTGAATGCATTTTTAACATCCAGCGTTGCCGCTATGCAGTACTGCTTTGTGCCGTACAACCACCTTTTCCCCTCGATCGCTTTATCTGCGACTTCGCACAGTTTACCGACAGCGTCGATGGTGGATAGACCCTTTCGAAAACCATACTGCATCTCTGAGAGGCCGTTGGTTTTGTCAAGAGCACCTTCTAGCCGGGAGTGGATTATTCGTTCAAGAATTTTACCCACCGTGTCTAGCATGCAGAGTGGCCTATATGAAGAAGGCTCCTCCACTGGCTTGTCCCCCTTTGGTATGAGTACCAGCCGCTGTATTTTCCAGCGACTAGGGAACACACCTTCTGTAAGGCATGTCAACATACTCTTTTGTGTTAGCCTTAATAGCAATTTTAAGGACTTTATTCGGGATGCCATCTGGTCCCGGTGCCTTGTCGTCCAGTATTGTCTTCAATACCCGGTGGACTTCTTCGGCACTTGTCGCAGTATTCACGATCTGTGAGGTTCGCGCCATACTCTCTTGCTCTGGGAATAGTGTTTCCACTATCCTCTTTAGGCCGGCTGGGCATGTCGGCGATGGCCTACTAAATACCCGCAGCCGTTTTGTGACGAGTTTATATGCGAAGTCTATTTCTTCGCATATATTATTAAAGCATCTGCGTTTGCTCTCTTTTATATTTTTTTCCAGGGCTCGTCTTCTTTCCCTGAAAAGTATACCATTCACATGGGCCCTAGCGAAGCAATTTCCGCTTTTTTTCTTGGTAATCTGAAGCTTTGGAAGCTTTATTATTTGATAGCCATTCTCCGCAATTTTTATTCCTGTATTGCTCACTTATGAGCGCAATGTCTACGTTTTCCTCAATGACATTTTGCTTAAGCAACGATTGGGCAACCTCACAATGGTTTAGGTTTATCTGAAGGAACTTCATTTACCCCTAAGCCCTTGCATAGCCCTCCTGAAGTGCGAGCATTTCCCACTCATGGTTGGGTGGTCGCAATCTTTCTCCTTCTTGCGTTTGCAGAGCATGCAGCAGGCCTTTGCCTTGCAGCCTCTAGCTTGGTGGTCCTTTGCGCCGCAGTTGTAGCAGCATTTTGAGCAGTCCTCCTGGGTCCTGCAATTTCCTGCTATATGGCCAAACTCCATACACTTAAAACACCTTTTAGGTGTTATCTTTGGGCGGATTCTACACGAAGTCCATCCCAGCCTAATTTTTCCCTTCTCTATGAGCCGTCTCCCTATGTCGGGCATGACTCTAAGAGTGGCGGTTTGGGTGCCTCCGTATGACGCCCTTAGACTGACCACCGCGGATTCAGGCAGCTCCACATCGAACTGTGATTTAACCGCACATAGAATGTCCATTTTCTCGGTGGTCTCGTCTATGTCCTTTACCTCGACTAGCATTGTCTCAGTCAGCGCTCTGACGTCAACATTGCTGCCCAGGACCGCCTTCATTGTGGTCTGAAGCTCCGCGGTTTTAGGGTCAGATACCTTGTTAAGAAGGATTAGGAGTTCCCCCTTAGCTGTGCGCCTAACAGCCTGTACGGACTGTCCTAGCTCCTTCAGCTGCGGTTCAGCCTTAACCTTTTTAAGGATTTCCGCATAGGACCCTCCAGTGGAGGTTGAGATCACTATCGCATCATTGCGAGGCGGTCGCATCCTGGGCTTCCTTTCCTTCCGCTTCACCTGTTGACATTTCTCTGGCTTCTTCCCAGGTTTTTGGGGCTTGCTGGTGCTATCTTTCCCAGCATGTATCCCCTTTGTAGTACTGGCTTCGCTTGCCGGTGCCTTATGCATCGCCTTTTTTGCTGGTGCGGCTAGCGTCTCCTTAGCCTTTTTGTGTTCTTCGATTATGCATTGCACAGCCGACAGAACTTCCCTCTGGAGGTAGTCGATTTCATCGACTATATCTCTCATGGGGTTTGTGGTGGAGCGCTTTCCGTCCATTAACTTCTTCAACTCCCTGGCCTTCGATCCTAGACCAGTCAGCTGTTTAAGCACATCCCCCTGCTCTCCGTCAGCAGTTTTTGGGCAGCTTTTTTCTCCTGTTGGGGGGGTGCCAGGCTGCTTGCCACCGCACTCCACCCTTTTTTCTGGCGATCTCGCCATCACGTTGCTTTTTTTAAATGGGTCAGCTCCCATGTTGGCCCAGTCAGGTAGACTGGACAACGGCGTATGAAAGCCGTCGGCATTGGGCGGCGCCGCCAGGCATTTGTTTGCCGGCGTGCCTCCACTATCGTTTGGCACAACTCCTAGGCTGGCGCCAGGGTGTTGTGCCCCCGATCCTCTGCCCGACATTTCCCCGCCTGGGGGATTCAGAGCGTGTGCACTGGTTTTTCGGGAAGGTTGGTCCTTTTTCCCGCAGTATCCTGCTGGTCTTCGATCGGACACAAATTAAAAAAGGAATATCAAATAAAATTTAATATAAGGAATAAATCTTAGTACTAAAATATATTTATTAGAATTTTTTAAAATTAACCGCCCAAAATTCAAATGAACCGCCCAATATTTCCCTATGTGCCACGGCACGCACTTATGTGCTTGGTCTGCACCCTGTTCGAAGCTCGCTGCTATGACACCCGCAGCCCCTTTCGCACACTACGATCAGCTGGTCGCGCAAGCGCTTTCCACCATTGTACGTGTGTTTGCGAAAATAAAAAAGCGCGAGTGGAATTGACAACCACTAAACAAACAACGAGTGGAAATAATGAGGCAGAGACACCTCCCCTCCCTCACCGATGACCGGCCCCTGCCTGGTCGCCAAACCTGTTGGGGAAACGATTCCCAGCTGTCGCCTGCGGCCTCCTGGCCACCAGAAGATGTCCAGGTGCGTGTTACGTAACTTCAAGCCGGATGGCCGGCTACTCTTGTTGAATTGTGCTGAAAACTAGATGGGTTAGTCGGAGCGATTTTAGAACGCGACCGCACTCTCTGCTTTCTCACTACTCTGCCAACCTAACATGCCGTCTTGTCCTTGTGATCCTTCCTTTGTCAGCCAGTCTATCCGCTAGCTCCTCGTTGATGAAACTTGACGTTGCTCCCGTGTCAACTGTGGCCTTGTATTCGACGCCTTCAATTTCAACGTACGCGGATAACTGCTGCTCTTCCTCGATCAGATTGCCAGTTAGTTTGGAGAGGAGGCACTTTGCGACCCCTGTGCGCCTCTCTGCGACTGGGATCGCTGCCCATTTCCCGACCTTTGGCAGCACTCTACGTTCCTGATGCCAACTTTGCCGCACACCCAGCAGAACAGTACCCTTTGGTTTCTGCATCCTCGTGCCCAGTGGTCGTGTCCTCCACACCGGCGACATGCCTCCTGTGGGTTCACTATGTGGGTCTGTGCATTGGTGTCTCTTGGCATTGGGTTGCGTGCCACCTGAGTGGTTTGAAATTCACCATTTCAGAGCTTTGCCTTGCAACAGCTCTGGCATTGCACGTGGGATCATGTTTAGGTTCAGACCGTACGTGTTCGCGGACCATTCCACCTGTTCTAGGAATTCCAGTGGCTTCTCTGTGCCATCGAATTTGAACGACCATTCTCTCACTTGCGTTGCGACTTTGGCGTAATCTGGTGTGTTAGGTCTTTGCTGCCCTGATTTTCTTTCTTGGCTTGCGTTTCGACTCCTGCCAGCTTCCTTCATGCTGTCCACTCCAAGACTTGCTATGAGCTCCTCGGCGACAGGGTTCAGCAATTTGATTGTTGGGCCTGGCTTATCGTCGTATTTCTCTTCCAGCTCAGCCCAGATCTCTGCTACTCCTGGGTCATCCTGTTTCTTTGTTAGGTACTCTGAGAGGGCTTTCCTCATGTCCTCCGTTCTTCCCTCCAAAGTGATGCCTAACTTGGCTCCTACTTTGGCAAAATCCTCTTTCTTGAGGAGATATTTTTTTTTTTTGTTTTTCGGACGTTGATGCACTATGATCAGCGCAAACAAGTGGCCCTTACGACACCATGCAGTGCTTGTTACGCGCGGAACCTAATAGGCGTAAAAACGAGATCGCGAGAAGTTAAAAGCACAATGTAAAAGCGGACAGACTAAGATTAGAAATACGTACGAGACTAATACTAATACTAATTTTGTGCTAAGTAAGATAAAATTAATGATTTTAGGCTTGGCAAAGAGTCTGTAGTAGAAATAATGTGATATAGTCTATTATAGTCGTTACACAGTACACTAAACGGTTCATGCATATCAAAGTTAGATCTACAAATATTTAATGTAAGAGGAACATAGTTCCTGGTAATTCTATTAGGCACGGAGAAGCTTATGCGACCCAGTAACTCGGGACTCTCCACATCCCCGTGAATAAGTTTATAGATAAAAGTTGTGCCAAGCATCGTTCTACGGTTTACTAAGGATGGTAGATTAATTAGGAGAAGTCTACTAGAGTAGGATGGTAAAATAAGGCTTGCATTCCAGTTAAGGCCCCGTAGAGCAAATAATAAAAAGTTCTTTTGCACAGACTCTACCCGGTCTATATGTACACCATACTGAGGACTCCAAACTGCTGAACAGTACTCCAGGATTGGACGGACTAGTGAAATGAACAGAGTCTTTGTAACATAGGGATCATCGAATTCCTTTGACCACCTTTTAATAAATCCAAGTACTCCCCTGGCTTTATTCACCACAGAAGTAATATGGTCACAAAACTTAAGTTTAGGGTCAAGGAGGACGCCAAGGTCATCAACATGCGTAATTCTAGACAACGCGCAACCACCCAGCGTAAACGTTGCATAATGTGGGTTCACCCGAAAAAACGTCATT
This sequence comes from Drosophila prolongata, assembly GCA_036346975.1. Taxonomy (NCBI): domain Eukaryota; kingdom Metazoa; phylum Arthropoda; class Insecta; order Diptera; family Drosophilidae; genus Drosophila; species Drosophila prolongata. The sequence goes on along the minus strand of JAYMZC010000271.1, from coordinate 3,390,905 downwards.
ACTTTGCACTTAGCGCTATTTAAATCCAAAAGATTTTCACAACACCATGTTTAAAAAGCGTTTAGATTGTAAGTCTGAACTGCTGGAAATTTCGTTATATTGCAGGCATTACTTAACGTCATCTGCGTACATAAGGACACGCGACTTTGTCAAGACTAGAGAGAGATCGTTTATAAATAAAGTAAAAAGAAGTGGGCCAAGGTGGCTTCCTTGTGGGACGCCTGAAGTAACTCGGATCAAATCAGAGATCGAGTTTTTAAAGAGGACTCGTTGAGTCCTACCACTCAGATAACTTGAGATCCATGTTAGAAGATCACATGGAAACCCTAATAAGTCTAGCTTTAATACAAGAAGCGAGTGATTTACTGAATCAAACGCTTTACTAAAATCAGTGTAAACTACGTCAGTCTGCATGTTCTTTCTAAAGCCATTTATTACAAAAGACGTTAGCTCCAAGAGGTTTGTCGTCGTAGATCTTCGCCTTATAAATCCATGTTGACATGGAGATATAATCGATCTACAAAGATGTTGCAAATGGGGTGTAATAGTGTTTTCGAAAAGCTTTGGGATGGCGGATAATTTGGATATGCCTCTGTAATTACTTGTATTGCATTTATTTCCTTTCTTATGATGGGGAATGACAAACGACTCCTTCCAAATAAGTGGGAAATGAGATGTTTATAAAGACAAGGTAAACAATTTGTACAAAGGTCTACAAAGAGTTTCAGCACAGTATTTAAGCACGCAGCCTGGAACTCCGTCCGGACCCGGTGAATAGACTGGCTTAACTTTATGGAGATCCAAAAGAAGGGAGCTTTCGCTTGATCTCGGACAAAAAATCAAGTTCGACTTGGATATGGCATGTGAATAAGATGGCTTTGGACGGGATGAAACCGAATATGTTGTCTGGAAAAACTGGGCAAATAGATTGGCAATTGCCTGATCAGAATTTGCCGTAGAGTTTTGGAATGATAGTGATGCAGGGTTACAGGCTGATTTACGCTTAGTGTTAACAAAATTATAAAACTGTTTTGGATCTTGTGAAAATTGGACCCTACAACAAGTCAAATAACTTTTATAACACCGGGCGTTAAGCACGATAAAATTTGACGGAGCTCTCAGGTACCGAGAGAAGGCAGATTGTGAACCGCACATTTTAAATTTATTGAAAAGTCTGGACTTAATATTTTTTAGGTGTGACAACTCTTTATTAAACCACGGAGGTTTATTTGAAATTGACGGATAGTATAACGGAACACACGATAAAAGAAGGAATTTAATGCATTATAAAAGATATTAACGGCCTTAGCCACGTTAGTGCATGAATAAAATTCGGACCAGTCATATATATATAAAAGTATTTAAAAGTATTTAAAAGATGAAAGTTTGCCTTACGAAAGCAGCGGATTCGTTTAACCGACTTTTCGGATTTTTTATTCAGCTCTGCTCTTGCGTCTACAGTCAGCTCTAGAGTTGGATGATAAGGATCTTCGGTTTCTGTAAGTGGTGATGTTCTTGATAGGCAAACGCCTTCTGAATTTGAAACAAAACCAAAGTCCAGTAAACGTCCTAAGGAGTTCTTAACATGGTTCACTTGGGATAGCGCAATGTCAAGCAAGCCGTCAATAAAGTCATGCTGCGCTAAAGGAAGTAAAATGTTAGAGATTTCGTCAGTGGACCATGTCGCACTAGGTATATTAAAATCACCCAATACTATTAACTGATCTCGATCTAACAGTTTTTTGGAAATGGACTGAATAACGGAAAGGTGATTTGCGTAAATAGGGAACTCAGATGATGGTGGGATATATGAACAAGTAATATATACAAAACTACCGGGAAACGATAATTTATACCTAGGAATTCGATGTCAATAAATTCTTCGAAAGTTAGTAATTCAGACGAAAAGGTGGAGTCGACAGCAATCAGGACTCCACCTCCCCGTCTGGACTGACGATCAAGCCTATAAATTGTGTACTTACCCGGGAGAATTTCGGGGCTAAGAATATCCGGCCTTAACCAGGTCTCTGTACATACCATAATATTATATGGGAAAGAAAAACTATCCCAATACAATTTAGTCAGCTTACTAAGTAAGCCTCTTGTATTCTGATAGCAAAGAAGAAGAGAGGAGGCTATTTTTTGGGACAGAAGAGGATGTGGAGGGCGCTGGGGATGGTTCTTTAATGGTATTTTCCATTTCCCCTGAACTATTATTTTTTCACTTAGCTTCGTACTCTTTTACAAATATGCCCTCGGGCCAGAAACTGGTGGAACACACAGATGCAAAAAGAGCACAAGCAATACCAATCTTAAATGATGATACTTTCCAAGCATAAGAAAATTTAAATTGTTCGACCTTCAAATCATCAACTTGGATTTTGTTACGGATATAAGCCGTAATATCCAGTGATGAGAGGTCTGGGGCGAGCTGTGAAACAAATACATGTTTTAGCTGGGGCACCCGAACACAAGTAACCGTTTTTGGTACAACACATGCAACCCTTTTTGGTACTACAGAATTTGTATCTGTACTGCCAGTATCGGCCGGTAATTCGGACGTTAAGTCAACATGAGGTGTTGGGGCCACTACTTTATTTTGATTGGACAGAGCGGAATTACCTAGCGGAGCCACATCGATTCCAGCAACTTCGGATACCGAATCACTTTTTGCCCCCGATCTTAGTACCATTTGAGTGGCGCCTAAGATTGGCAGCTGAGCTGGAGTCGAATCGCGGGCAGCAGGTTGCACAGCACCTGCCATAGAATGCCACCGACCGCGACTTTTTTGCGCTTTGGGGAATCGGGCTCAGCTAGCATGCGGCTAGTAGTGAGCTGAGATTCAAGCGCCACGAGCAGGTCCGTATTTTTACGGCAGTTCCGGATTAATTCCGTAACACTGTTTTGTGAGCCGCCTAATAGTTATTGCCTGGTTCTCGTATACAATGCATTCGTCGCAGTAGTAGCGTAGGCCCTCTTATCGATGGCATCACGAACCAGGCCAGAATAGCCAAGACACTTTGCGTGATAAATTTTATCACATGTATGGCAGGGAATACTTTGCTGTCCAGCCGAGATAACTTTCTTGCAATTTTTTAATGAACAGAAAGCCATTTTCGCTGACCGCGGACCACTGTGCACTAGATCGTTACGATGCAGACGAGTTCTGTTCGAAACCCGTCTTAGGTTCCTTGCGAGATTATTTGGGTGCAGTGTAAGCTTGTTATGGTAGGCCGCTTTCTGCTTTGCTATTTCATCTTTGACCGGTGGTATGCCCAGATCCCTGTGGATGTTTTCGTTCCGAACATACCATGGTGCCCCAGTGATTGTTCGCAGGATTTTTGATTGTGAGCGCTGTATGATGTCAACGTTGCTGTTGCTCGCGTTCCCCCAGAGCTGGGAGCCGTAGGTCCAAATGGGCTTAAGGGTGGAGTTGTAGAGAAGAACTTTAAAGTCCAGACACAGGGGTGATCGAGAATTTATAATCCAGTGTAGGCTGCTAGCTTTAAGTTTGAGATGTACTTTCTTGCATTCAATGTGCCTCCGCCAGGTTAGGCGTCTGTCGAGGTGGACGCCGAGATATGTTACATCGCTGGCTTGGGGAATCTGCGTACTATTCAAAGTTAGCGGGGGGCACGATTGTCTGTTAAGGGTAAACGTTATATGTTTACACTTTTGTTCATTAATTTTGATTCGCTAGTCTGATAGCCACTTTTCAACTACCACCAAATGATCAGCCAGTTGAGCTGTTGCTCTAGTTGGGCATTTCGAGCGGCTCAGGATTGCGGTGTCGTCAGCAAATGTGGACGTAGTCAGCCTCTCGTTAGTAGGGATGTCTGCTGTGTATAGGACAAACAGGGTAGGGCCCAAGGCGCTTCCTTGTGGGACTCCGGCTTCAATGTTATACTCGTTGGATGTCGTTGTATTGCATCTAACCTCAAAGACTCTGTGGTAGAGTTACGACTTAAGTAACTTATGAGTGTTTTCTGGCAGTAATGTTATGATTTTATGCATAAGGCCTTCAAGCCACACTCGGTCGAATGCCTGAGAGACGTCGAGGAATATCGCACTACAATATTCCCGATGTTTGAAGGCTGTACGAATTTCTGAAGTTATCCGGTTGACTTGCTCGATGGTTCCGTGGCTTTCACGAAACCCGAATTGATGTGCCGGGATTAAGTTTTGTTCTCTTAAATATGGTGTAATGCGCGTGAGCAGGCATTTTTCCAGTAATTTGGACAGGCACGATAGTAAGCTTATTGGCCTGTACGATGAGGGAATTGTGTGGTCTTTCCCAGGCTTCGGTATCATTATAACCACTGACTTTTTCCATTTTTTGGGGTAGTAGCCAAGTTTTGTGATCCCGTTAAATAGCTTGCATATAACATCCACTGCGCAGTTTGGAAGTTCAATTATCATTTTTGGGGTTATTAGGTCGCCCCCTGGAGCCTTTTTCGGTTTTATTTGCTTCCTAATGACGTTAGCAATTTCAGGTGCTTGAAACAAAATCGGGTTAATTGCAATTTCAGAGCTAAGCGGCGGTAGTTGAAGAGAGTTTGTGGCGGCGTTCGGCTGAAATACATTTCGTAGGTGTAAAGCAAATGTTTCGGCTCTGTCTTCGTCACTGCGGGCCCTCTTGAAAATATTACAAAGCTACCTCGAAAACAGGAAGCTACTGTACCAAACAAAGGCAGGCGAGAAATGTGTAAAGGTAACATCAGGAGCAGCGCAAGGATCAATACTGGGACCCGAGCTATGGAATATTAGCTACGACGAAATACTGCGCATAGAAATGCCGGAAGACACGACCTTAGTAGCATACGCAGACGATATAGTTGCAGTTATCTCGGCTCGTAACCCCGAAAACATACAGCGTAAGCTAAACCAGGTGATGCGCCGGGTGAAAGGTTGGATGGACAATAACGGTTTGCAGCTGGCCACGGAAAAAACCGAGTTGTTGCTAGTAACAACGACGCAGTTTCCACTAGAAATAGATATGAGAGTAGGAGAAAATATCATTAGGACGCAGAAAGTGATAAAATATCTAGGAGTTCGTCTTGAGCCCAAACTGACGTTTAAGGCTCAAATTCAGCACGCTAAAAGCCGAGCGCGACCGACACTGCAAAATCACTTAGCAGACTCATGGCAAACATAGTGGATACAGGCCCGATGAGGAGGGGTTTTTTAGTGGGTGCAAGCCCCACATACCACACATACGACGGTAGTGTGAGGCAGAAGGCATTGACCCCCCACCCAAAAAAAAAAAAAAAAAAAAAAAAAAAATTATATTATTATTATTATTATTATTATTATTATTATATATTATTATTATTATTATTGAGATTATATTATTATATTAGTATTGAGATTTTATTATTATTATTATTATTATTATTATAGTATTATTATATATTATATTAGGATTATTATTATTATTATTATTATTATATTATTATTATTATTATTATTATTATATTATATATTATTATTATATATTATTATATATTATTATTATTATTATTATTATTATATTATTATTATTATTATTTTATTATTATTATTATTATTATTATTATTATTATTATTATTATTATTATTATTATTATTATTATTAATATTATTATTATGGGACCGGGAGCTGTTTCTGCATGGCAAAGTGTCTGGTTGGCTTTAACATGGCAAAGCCCAGCATGATCCATGCAGAACTGCTTCAAGTATCTCACCGCCTCCACGTGGCGGTCCCGGGATCTTGTATCTCTGTCAACCGACAAGATGCTTGCTAAGGTGAGAAGGCGGCTTTTAAATCCCGTTCGCGTCTGTTCCCGAAGAGGGCGGCCGTCCTGGGTTAGCGTCTGTCCCATATTGGGCGGCTACACAATTGTCTTTTTGCAGATCGGCAGACACTAAAGAAGGTCCCCCGCTGATGACAGCGGCATTCCAACACCTGAGTACCCAGATTGAAACCCTGGTTTAAATGGCTGCTGGGCTAATGCTGAAGTTACCTCCGTCCTTTTAAAACTTGGCGAGTCTTTAAATACGTTCTAATCACATCATCGCGGAACCGATGGTACAGGTGCAGTTGAGACAACTCCTGCTTAACATCCGTCCTGGCTCTGAACGCAGGTACCCATAAGGACCTGCGTCAACCCTCGCATGGACCTCACTGCTTGCATAGGGACCCATGGGGGCATCGTGGAGGACTGTACATATGTGAGGAGATAGCGACTTAAAGTTTGGACCCATATAGCATGCAGAACAACAGTAAAACCCAAGAAGAAGAGAGAGGAGCATTCCAGAAGAGTAGAAAAATGATGAGATCGCCAGATCAAGGCGTTACAGAAGAAGGAAAGACGGGGCAAGTGGTTCATCTGGAGGAACAACCAAACCTATCTACGGCAATACTGCACGAGGATAAGCAAACCCCTGCTTCATCTCAAGTTGTCAGACCTGCGGTAGGTTCTCCAAGACAAGAGCTCATCTACAAAATGAGAGCACTAGAAGAGGAAACGATCGAGAAATGCAGAGCAGTGCTTCGAAAAATGAAGCATGCGATGCTAAGACAGCGAAACATCAGTATGGATGTGAAAGACGGAGCGTCAGAACTGGGCGAACTCCTGGATATTGTCGGAAACTACAGGGAAAAGCTGGTTGACAGCCGAAACAGAGAGAGTCAAGGAAACGAACTTAGCGGCTGAGGCCCAACAAACAGCTGCAGGAAACTGACACACCAGTTTCGTCCCGCCAAAAGCGGACTGCTTCAAGCCCCGGCCGAGCAAGAGGCATTTAAAAAGCCGAAAAGTAAGGAAGCGAAGGACGGCTTTAAAACAGTGACTCGGAAGAAGGGGAAAACCCAAAACATCTCAAACAGAGGAAACGAACAAAGCAGCAAATGTTAACTCTGAGAGGAAAGGAGAAAACTCTAAAGTACGGTCAAGATCCCGCCCAGAAGCTGTATTGGTCAAGCCCGCAGAAGGCAGGAGCTACGCCGAGGTGTTGAGGGAACTTAAGGAAAACTTGAAGCTTGACGAGACCGATACAGCCATCCGCTCAGTCAGGAAAACCAAGTCAGGGGACTTGCTTCTCGAGTTATCAAAAGGAAGTAAGTCCGAGAAGCTTTGCGAAAGCATTAAGCACACGCTCAAAGAAAATGCCACAGTGAGGACTATCAGGGCGTTGAGCAAGTTGGAGATTCGAGACCTTGACAGTCTGACAAACGAGGAGGAAGTCATTAATGCAATCAAGTTCATTATAGGCGAGCAGAGTCAGGAAGTCAAAGTTTAGACTAACTGGCGCAAACAATTCTGAGCAAAAACGTGCATTCGTTATATTGCCAACAGAAGAAGCAGCTAAAATTCTTAAAGAGCCAAGAATCAAGATTGGATGGACGCGATGCCGAGTGGTGAAACGGTGCATCGAAGTTACCACGCTGCTTCAGATGCTTTGGGGTAGGCCACCTACAAAGAGATTGCTCGGGACAGACAGGAGAGATCTCTGTATTAGGTGTGGAGAGAGACGGGGCACAAGATGAGAAACTGCACGAAGACACCGAAATGTTGCCTGTGTGCATATGAAAACCGCACGGATCTCAATTCATTTCCCTGGACGAGTAACTGCGCAGCCAGTACCGCAAAACCCAAATATGAAAATCCTACAAGCCAAACCTTCACAGAAGCCGTATAGCAGATGACCTGCTGTCCCAAATAGTCCTGGAACATTGTGTGGATTTGGTTATAATCTGCGAACAATATAGAGCTGCAACAACCCGGTATCTGGCTGGAAAATGAAGATAAGACTGCAGCTATATGGATCCCAGCTGCGGGTGACATACGATGTCTCGGTGATGGCAGAGGGTCAGCTGCTACGTATATGTACAACTTAAGGAATTCCACAATATTCAGTTGTTATATAACCCCGAACGCTACCAATAGAAGCTTTCCAACATACACTTGATTGAACATTGAAGATATAGATCGGCAAATGCATGAAGCCTATATAGTAGCTGGTGACTTCAACTCTAGAGCAGAAGAATGGGGGCATGGCCAACAACCAACAGCAGAGGCCAAAAAATTCTTAATATTTCAGCAAGGAGTTGGACTGGTCGTCGCTAACGTGGGCCGAGCTCCGACGTTTCAGCGAATGGGCCAAACAGGCACAATACCGGATATAACGCTAGTATCAGAGAAACTCTGCGCACAGAATATTAGACTGGAAAGTCTTAGACATCTACAATGGAAAGCGACCACGAGTACATATCTTTCAGTACTGAAGGAAGTACGGCTCATCATGTAGGAAATCAAATACGAAGTCACCGATGGAATGTTAACCGACTAAACAAGAACCTCTAATAGGAGGAATTGACAGGAGTCAAATCGATAGCAATGAGGAGAACTAGCGTGGAGAGCGTTGTTAGCAGCACTATGTCCGCCATAAAAAGAGCTTGTGAGCTGTGCTATGCCAAAGTCTGCAATCCCCACAGGAGAGGAGCAGAGGTATACTGGTGGACGGACGAGATAAGTGCTTTAAGGGAGACTAGCCTCCGCTCACATCATTCACATCTCATCTCACACGAGCTAGGAGAAGCGGAAACTTCGCTACACAGGAGGAGGAGTACAAGAAGGCGAAAAAGCTTCTTAATATTGCCATTCGCATAAGTAAACGAAATAAATGGAAATCCCTCTGTAATAACGTTAACAAGGACCATGGGTCTGGGGTACAAAACTCGTTATGAGAAGGAAGCATAGGTCAAGAAGTACTCTGCCAGATATAGACGAAGGGCAACATGGATAACATTGTCAAAACTCTTTTTCCGCCCCATCCGATCAGACCAGCTACACTGCACTGCAGCCGTATGAGGAACACTTCGAGTTGCGGCGAGGATGAATTAACTAAGGCAATAGGCAGCATGAAGAATAGGAAAGCACCTGGACCCGACGATTATACCGACCGAAGTTCTTAAAGTCATCGCAAGGAACAGACCGATGTACTATTAAATATGTACAACAAGTGCCTGCAGCATGGAATATTCCCCGATCCGTGGAAGACTCAGAGGTTGGTCTTGATAAAGAGGAAAGGGGGACCCTGCAAACCCCATCAGCCTATCGACGCTCTGCATGCTAAACACGACGGGAAGCTACTGGAAAGCTGATCAAGCCCCGACTAGCTGCTGCTGTCGAGGTATCAGGCGGCCTCTCCCGCAGGCAATACGGGTTCCGACCAGGGAGGTCTACAATCGGAGCAATACAGGAAGTCGTTAATGCAGCACTGGCAAGCCAAGTGGGCAACCATGCATCCAGACCCATTGTGCTTTTGCGACACTAGACGTCAAAAAATGCGTTTAATAGTGTCAGGTGGTCGGACATGATCGATTCGCTAAACAGACGCGTCCACTCCCAGATACCTGATGCGGCTAATAGACAGCTATCTACAGAATCGAAAACTGATTTTATTGACAAGAGGAGGCGGAAAAAGGATGGACATCACCTCGGGAGCAGCTCAAGGATCCATACTAGGACCGGAACTGTGGAATATCAGCTATGACGATATCCTCAGCACAGAAATGCCTGACGACGCATTCTCGTAGGATATGCGGATGACATAGTGCAGTGATTCCAGCACGCAATACGAGTACGCCCAAAGATATAAATCAAGTAATGATTCGTGTAAACGAATGGATGGACTCTCGTGGCTTACAGCTTGCCTCAGAAAAAAACTGAGCTATTGCTAGTCACCAGAAAGCAGATGCATTGGAAATAGAATTAAGGCTCACTGAGACAACTATTCGGACACAGAAGTCAATAAAGTACCTTGGGGTCAGGCTGGACTCTAAACTGACCTTTGGACCTCAAATTAATAACGCTAGAACCAAGGCTGCAGAGACAACAAGGTCTCTTAGTAGACTTATGGCAAACATCGGTGGACCAATACCATCTAGACGAAAGCTGTTAATGAATACAAACAACTCTATTCTTCTGTATGGATGTGAAGTGTGGGCTGATTCGCTAAAACAAATTGCAGACTGAAGACTTTGCTGGCTATACAAAGAACCTGGCCTTACGTATAATTAGCTCATATCGCACGGTGTCGTGTGCTGCAGCACTCGTCTTAGCATGCGTGATCCGATAGATCTGCTAGCGAAAGAACGCAAGAGCCTCTACGACCTCCGACAAGCTGGAGAAGCATCTAGACAATCGATTCTGGCCCTAAGAGAGAGAGACCATCAATATCTGGCAAGAACGATGGGAACGCGAAGGCACTGGAAGATGGACAAGAAGACTTATCCCCGACCTTAAAAGTGGGGTGGAGAGACGACACGGTGGTAGACTACTACGTCACCCAAGTGCTCACAGGGTCACGGTTATTTAGTTTCTTTCTAAACAAGATGGGCAAAAGCACGGAAGCCAGTTGGTATTTACGCTGATGCGGAAAGCCGACAACGCAGAACACACAGTGTTTTATTGTACAAAATTCGCGCAGCAACCGAAATATTCTGTCACGAGCGATCGGACAGATTACGCCGGAAAACTATAGTCGCCAAGATGTGCGAAAGCGAAGAGAACTGGAGAGCAGTAGCCGCTTTTATCGGAGACATTCTGCGCTTGAAGAAATTAGACCTTGATGAAAGGGTTATAAAAAGGGCAGGCTGGACGCAGACCATCAGACGGGCTCTGGGGATCGCCTTCCTTGGATGCCAATGGAAATCTTCTACGGTATATATTGGCATTTAAGTAGAGGCGAGCCTTAGAGCTTTGTATGAGTAGATGAACGCGCATCGCGCCGCAAGAGGCCCACTTTGAAGTAATGCGGAAGCTTTTCCGAAGTGGATACAGGCCTGATGAGGAGGGGTTTTTAGTGGGTGCAAGCCCCACATACCACACATACGACGGGTAGTGTGAGAGGCAGAAGGCATGTCCCCCCTCAGCCCAAAAAAAAAGAAAAAAAAAAAAAAGGATAGGAGTAGGAGATATGTATAGGAGAGATTAGGAGGAGGATAGGAGGAGGAGTTAGAGGAGGATGATTATTATATTAGTATTATTTAGTAGGATATTGTAGTATGAGTATTATTTTATTATTATTATTATTATTATTATTATTATTATTATTATTATTATTATTATATTATTATTATTATTATTATTATTATCGCATTTCATTGTGAAATTCAATTACCAATTAATTGGGCTTCGAACGGAAGCTGATGTTTACTTTAATTTTGATTTGTTTAACTTAGTTGGGGAACCAAGATCGGCCTCAAAGCCAAAGGCAAAGACAAAGGCAAATGCAGAGTTTGAAAATATTGTTTATAAAAGCCATAAGTGGCCTGGTTTCACGGGTTGGATAACTCTCCCCTTCTAAAATGGATCGTCCCGATTCAATATGAAATTCATTTAATTGATCTCTTAATTCTGTTAAAAATTTTCTTGATTAATAGATTTTTCTGGTTCTGGCCGTTGTTTTTTGGTTACAAATAATATAGCATTTTTGTATTTTATAATAAGTAAAAAATCAAATATATAATGATTAAATTAATAATATAAAGGTAAGTGATATTTTAGTATTATTAATTTTAATAAAAGGATTTAAAATGTTTATATTATCTAAAGAAAGTTCCGAGTTATTTGATAATATAATCGGATATTTCATAATTTTTGAAGTGGTTCGTAGATATGTAGTCAAGAATTTGTTTTCCAAATTGGTATATATAGATATTATTAATATTGGTTGTACCATTAAATGTTATTAAAATGAACCGTTTAAATGGGAGTTGTTAACAATATTGTTACCATTTATAAGAATGGCACCATCTTGTATGATGTCAATTTTTTTATTTTTTTCTCTTATTTTTACAAGTTGATTTCTCTCCATTTAATAATCGGGTGGTAAAACAATTTTTCCTTAATTAAAGTGCAATAATTATTAAAAAGTTGTTCTTAAAGTTAGACATTTCATAAAACATATTTGCGCATTTTGCTTGATTGCTTAATACTAGTTTCCCATCTTTTTGGGAAATCGCTCTAGCGTGATAAATTTCGCATCTATTTTTAATTATTGGGTATTTTATATAAATGATTAAAAGTTCTTTATGGAGTGCGATTTTAAAAACAGAGATGTCCATTAAATCAGCGATAATTACTGGTTTTTGTTCATGTTTTAATATTTCCATGATGTCATCATTGTTCAAAATTTGGTATTAAAAACATCAATTTTTGCTAGTGTAATTGTGTCAATTAAATTTTGCAGATCAAATGTTAGTAATCGTAAACGATGTTTTCGCAGTGGTAAATCTTGATCAATAAAAACATTTTTAAAATCATCAGAAAGAGATTCAATTTCTTTGAAAATTTGGAATTGATAATAGATTGCTTATTATTATTTTCAATTAATTCATTGATTTTATTCTGAACTTTAATAAAATCATCATGATCCGGAGTTCCAGCTAACCATTTCCATACAGTGCCTCATTTATACCTTTTTGATCTAGTTGATATTAATTGTGATAAAATTAATTCGATTACTTCTATGTCATATTTAATTTCCCATTGTGACCTTTTATTAGAATCCCTTTTTATATTATCTGATTCCAATTTTATTATTCTTTATAAAAACTTAAGTTAGTTACGTGGAATAAATCTGCGTATGAATAGTACGTCAATACGTCTTTATTGTCCTTGAATAAAAGATACTCGTGACTTGTATAGTCAATTATTTCTGATTTTGTTAATAAAATAAGGTGTAATATGAGCACCTGATAAAACATTTTCTGGAAAAGGTAAAAAAGTAATATATAAATATTTAGAATTTTATATTATCTTTGTGAATAATCCTATTTCTATTTTGATTATTATTTTGTTAGGTACATTTTCTTTAACTACTTGTTTTATATCTAGTTTAGTTTATTTCTTTCCCCGTGTTTCTTCTCATAAACTACCTGTCCTACATGATAATCTTTGTCTTTTTTGTTTTCATTATGTATTTCTAACATTTTTTTTTTGTATATTTTTTAAAATTTGAGGAATGTTATCGTGCTCTATTTTATTATATAGTACGTCAAAAGGTTTTTGGTTCGTTGTTGAATGAATGCTCTGATTATATTCTTGAGAGGCTCTTATTACTATTTCGGAATAGTCTGTTAAATTATTCTTCTTTAATGCATCGAGCTAATTCTGTTAATGTAGAATGTGCCCTTTCAACTTGTCCGTTTGAGGTACTGTGCCTCGGGTCTGCGTAATGTAAGTTAAACCGCGCCTTTGTGCAAAAGATTTAAATTGGCCGAGGTAAAGCTCGGTTCATTATCGGTCATTATTACTTTGGCTTGTGGAAATTGTTGAAGAAGTTCCATTACTTTGTTTTCGATATTTAATTTATTTTGGATTTCTTTTACTTCTAGAAATTTTAGTAAGCGTCAATACAAGTTATGAAAGTAAGACTTTGCGCTAATATATATCAATGTGTAAATTTTCGCCTTCTGTACTTGGGATTGGGCTTCTCCAATTGGAATTTAATTGGATGTTTGTTATATTTGTTTTCGTTGCAAATTTTAAATTTTTTATATATTCTTTTTATTTTGTAAGTAAGTTTGGCCAATAATACAATCTACTGATTGTATAATTTTCGTCTAGTCCCCTGTGCGCTCTACAATGTGTTTCTTCGATTATAAGTGCTCTGTCTTCAGAATTTTCTACATCTTGGACAAATATTCTTGTATACAAAAATTTTCATAAAATTATCTTTAAGTGGTTTTTGAATTCTATAAAAGTCTCTAAAGTACAATGAATACGACTGTTAAATTAGGAGGAATATATTCCCTTAAGATTGATATCAAATTTTCGGGAGTGTCAAATTCTATTATATGTCTGGTATTTTCGAATATATTAACTTACTCATAAGGGTTTACGGGTTTCTTGTATAACATTCTCAAAACTACTCTCTGCTGAATGCTGAGTGTTTTGATCTGAGACCGATTCTTACTACTGTCAGTTAAGTTGTTGATCTGAATCCTTGATAAACTACATTAGTTGTACCTGGCTTATAAATGACTTTTGGAGTGCAACTTTCTATGAAGGAGTAAGCGTTTCATTTCAATTTTTATCAGAAATTTCGAAAGATAATGGTTGATGATCGTTTTAATTTCAATTCCAATCACTCCGTATAAGTAATTTCTTAGATTTTTAAGGGCCCATACTATGGCTAAAAGTTATTTTTTATTAGTTGCATAAACTTGTTCTGTTTTAGTCAAATTTTTTGAATTAAAAGTAATTGGTTTACCTTCTTGAGATAATACTGCACCAATTGCAACGTCCTAAGCGTCGGTGGTCAGGGTAAATTTTTATTATAGTCCGGTTGAACTAGTTCTACTTGAGCAATGAGATTTTCTTTCAGCTCGTTGAAAGCTTTAATAGCTGGGTCATCCAGCTGAATTAACATTTTTGTTGACATTCTTTTTGAAATTTTGCCATTATGACCTCCAATATATTTGGTTAGAGGTTTCGCTATGAAGGCGTAATTTAAAACAAATTTTCTATAATAGCCCGTAAGACCTAGGAAACTTCTTAGTTCCCGAATATTTTTTGGAAGCGGATACTTATTAATGGTGTCAATTTTTTCTGGGTCTCTCTTGATGACATTATAAGATACGATGTATCCTTGAAAACTGGTTTCGCGTTTAAAGAATTTTGATTTTTTTTAAAGAGATTTTCATGTTTGCCCTTAAAATATATTTATAATTTTGTTTAAGTCTTCATAATGTTGTTTAATAGAATTTGAGAATATTATTATGTCGTCCATGTAGACATGACATGATTTCCCTTTTTTCTCTTAGGATGTCGTCCATTGCTCTCTGAAAAATTCTTTGTGCATTTGTTAGTCCGAATGGCATTCTTGAAAATTCGTATTTTCCATTATTTATTGAAAACAAGAGAGAACGGTATAGTCGAGTGCCCCGACTATCAGATACCCGTTACTCAGGTAAAGGAGGCGAGTGCGAGGGAGATGGAGATAGAAACTTTAATCACACATAACTTTTTAACGAATGGTCCGATTTGAAAAATTTCTTCTACATTTCGATAGGTATTGATAAACACAATAAAACTGCATTTTTACTTTTCCGAAATATTTAAATTTTTAAAATCGTATATAAGCGATTGTGGGCGTTAAAGGGGGCGTGGCACCTTTTTGAAACAAACTTGCGCTGCGTAGGAACTCCTGGAATCTGCATGCAAAATGCCAATCTTCTAGCTTTTATAGTTTCCGAGATCTCAGCGTTCATACGGACAGACAGACAGACGGACAGACGGACATGGCTATATCGACTCGGCTAGTGACCCTGATCAAGAATATATATACTTTATAGGGTCGGAAACGCTTCCTTCTAGCTGTTACATACTTTTGCACGAATACATTATACCCTTTTACTCTACGAGTAACGGGTATAAATATGTTTTTTCGACATCAGATTCTTTCATTAATATCTGATGAAAACCTGATTCTAAATCTATTGTAGAAAAATATCTTGCTTTTTCCAAATAAGATAGAATTACTGATGGGTCTTGCATTGGGTACCTGTCAGGTATGGTACTTTCATTTAATTTTTTATAATCAATGACGAGTCTTATTTTACCGCGTCCGTCTTGATTTTCGCCTTTCTTTGGGACTACCAGAACTGGTGAATTGTAAGGGCTTCGGCTAGGCCTTATAATTTCTTCTGATAACATTCTACTGATTTCGCTATTCACGAAGTCGGTGGCAGATAAAGCGTACGGATATTGTTTCCCATATATTGGCCTGTCAAAAATAAGATTTATTTCCCCCTTTATGTCTGTTCTAAAAGGAATTTGCATATTTATCTTTGATTGCTCTTTTTCAATATAGTGAACTATTTTTTCCTTTAGTTCGTCTAATTGATTAGTACCTAAATTATATATCTGTTGTTTGTCGGATAACTCATCGACGGCGGGCTTGAAATTTTTACATTTCAAACGATTTTTATTTATTCGATTTTTGACGGTATTTACTTCGACGGCACTCTCAGGATTTTTAATTCCCAAGATATTTTTATTTTTTTTTCGCTATGAAGGCGTAATTTAAAACAAATTTTCTATAATAGCCCGTAAGACCTAGGAAATTTCTTAGTTCCCGAATATTTTTTGGAGGCGGATACTTATTAATGGTGTCAATTTTTTCTGGGTCTCTCTTGATGACGTTATAAGATACGATGTATCCTTGAAAACTGGTTTCGCGTTTAAAGAATTTTGATTTTTTTAAAGAGATTTTCATGTTTGCCCTTAATAATATATTTATAATTTTGTTTAAGTCTTCATAATGTTGTTTAATAGAATTTGAGAATATTATTATGTCGTCCATGTAGACATGACATGATTTCCCTATTTTTGCTCTCTGAAAAATTCTTTGTGCATTTGTTAGTCCGAATGGCATTCTTGAAAATTCGTATATTTTCCATTATTTATTGAAAAGATGTTTTTCGCAACAGATTCTTTCATTATTATTGTGACGGACCCGCCTAGGAGGCGTGTACGCCACAACGGTTTTTCTTATCATTTATAGTTTTAAGAGAAATATCATGAAGTTAATAAATATTAAGACATAGTTATATCTAAGTTAAAATCCCGGGGTGGCAACGCCATCCGATATTAGCCAAGACACATTTAATACTAGAAAAGCAAGGAGCTAAGATATCAGTAGTGGAAAAATACTAGAAATAGGGTAGGCGATCACACAACAACCGGACAGCGTGACTTCTCTCGGGATCGCGGAATAAGGCAGACGTGTGATCGGCACACGGCTCGGCGAAACTTCGAGGCCCCACGTGTGCTCGGCAAGCTTATTCGCAAAACAGGCCAAACGTGACGCGAGTGTTCCGCCGGTTTAATTTGGCCAAGTGCTACGCTGTCGATCGGGGGTGACATTAAAGAGGTTAGTACGAATAGGTTTTCATACGCTCAGAACGGTGTAGCGGACTCGGGTGAGGACAATCTCAATAAAGTGTTACGATTGTTTAATCACATCTCCCGATCGTGTGTATTTCATTTTGTAGTTAGAAAAGAAGCATAACCTCATTCTCACAGCTACTTTGGGCCCGAACGTGGACATACTTCCCGTTCGCCACAGTAGCCGTAGTTTTGCTCCTAGTAGTACCATCGGACCTGAACGCGGACCCATTCCCGTTCGGTCTAGTAGTTCCACCAACCCCCCCACCCTTACGTAGTTTGGGATTTGAGCGTGGACACCCATCCCGCCGGATCCTTTCTCCGGTAGTTTCCCCACTCCCTTACGTAGTTTGGGATTTGAGCGTGGACACCCGACCCGCCGGATCCGTTCTCCGGTAGTTTTCCCCACTCCCTTACGTAGTTTGGGATTTACGCGTGGACCCCGTCCCGCCCGGTCTACCTAGTGTCTGGTCCCTGTAGTAGTTTGGAGACTGGCACGTGGACACCCGTCTCGGCCGGTCAGTCGAGTCGAATCCCTCTGTCCCCTTACTACGGCCCCCTCGCAAAGTTTTCCTTCTGGCTCGGCCTCGCCCGAAGGTCCATCCAGGTGGATTTTCCGCCTTGACGCGAGATCTAGGACTCCAACGCCCGCCCAGTATTCTCCCGGCTCGGCCTCGCCCGAAGGCCAGCCCGGTGGATTTTTCGCCCTTGATGCGAAACACAAGACAAGGATCCCACTCGTCCATGTTTCCGTCGACACAGATAAGAACCTTCGGTGCAGACCCCCATCAAAATCATTCGTTCACCTGTAGAACGGAACTCTCTAGTCCGGTGTTTCGGTGATGTTGTAGTTTTATTTTTATTATTTATAGGAATGGTTGCCCCTAGAACATACTCTAGTGACGATAGGTTGCTAAACCAACACTTAAATTGGTTTAACTCGGAGGGATCATGCGTATGAGGGCCAAAGACACAGCGATGCTCACTCGTAGAACGCAGAGTAGTTGAATACACATAAGTATTGCTTGAGTACTGATTTTATTAGGGCAAAAGGTCGGGTTATATACACGTTTTTCAGAGTCAAGGGGGGCACCATAGCAAAGAAGTGGTATGGGGCTGTTAGTTAAAAATACATTGCATTGCTTATGTTCTAAGATATACAAAGGTACAGAGTCATCATAATTGTCTCCCACACAAGGTGTTAATACGCTAGGGTTAGTAAAAATAGAAAAGGTAGCTCAGGCAGAGCTGGCGCTGTCCGTGAACGT
The DNA here is from genome assembly GCA_036346975.1 of Drosophila prolongata. Lineage (NCBI taxonomy): Eukaryota > Metazoa > Arthropoda > Insecta > Diptera > Drosophilidae > Drosophila > Drosophila prolongata. The sequence continues at coordinate 3,372,697 of JAYMZC010000271.1, read as the reverse complement.
CAAGTGGCTTAGCGACTCAAGTGGTACGCTAACATACTCCCGGCCGTTGAACAGGTGTTCAACATCATCCAATGTTGATCTCAAAGGCGTCGGATACAGGTGTCTGGTGATGTCTTCTTGGGGAGTTGGTTAACGCTGGCTTCTCTGGTAAGTCGATGTCCTTTGACGATGGCGAAGTTAAATGATGTGATCTCTTTTGGAAACGTCTCCATACATAAAATATTATCACCCCAAGTGATAAAATTAGGGCGACATATGAACTTATGTGGTGATGTTGTAGATCGACGATCTCGTTTGGCATTTTTATTTTTATTCTCGGAATCAATTCTTTACTGAGCTCATTTAATTCATTATAACTTAGCTTCAATGAATTATTTGGGTGTGAAACTTTAGGAAGCGGTGTTTAAGATTCATTCAGACTGCCAAATCGAGCATACGATAACTTCAATGTTCCAGTAGAGGTTACCTGATGACCAATTACGCTCAGAAAAGGATTTCTTAGAGTGCACTTCGGATCCAAGGATAAAAGTCCGATATTATCAATTGTAATTGTTGATAATTGATCATCACATACTGCTGATAACTCCATTGGTGATTTAATTGAAAATATCCATTGATTTTTTGTTCTTAATCTTTGCCATGAGAATGATTTCGTCGAACTTTTTGTTTGGCACAATGACGATGATTTGTTATTAAACATTTGAAACTCGCAATGATTTTCAATAGAAAACATGGATTGCTTATCTGAGCAAATATACTCTACGTCATTAATTGAATTACAAAGATCAAATTCACCTGATGACATAGTTATGAATTGATCTCGATGTTGATTCACAGCCATGATTGGAAATTCAATATCAAGGGAAATCATTTTATTGTTGATGATTACCGGTATTGGAATCAAGTTAATTTTCAAATAACTGTGTTGATAATAATGGCAGTGTTAATTTAAAGATTACATAATCCTTTACCACCTTTGCTTCTGCCCTCATTAACTTATATAATTGAAGTATATCATCGTTGATGAGAGGAAGCATTTTTCCTTGAGGCATGTGAATTTTTAATTTGTTTAAATGTTGTCGAAGTTGCTTGGGAGAAACGAGCACTGGGCTAATTTCATTGTGATGGACGTTTGTCAGAACATGTGAAATCTCGTCTGAATTCTTTGAAGATTTGCCGCCAATATGGATAATTGATTTGTCAATGCAATATACCATTGAAAGGCTTTAAGAGAATCTAGACGAGCATTGGCTATATCCTCCATTTGCTGAGTCATTATTTTAATCCGTTTATCGATGGTAGCTTCATCTCGTTTCATGATGTTTATCGTAGAATCAATTATTGAAGTCTGATTCTTAACTAATTCTAAAATGTAATCTTCATTCGATTTCACTTTTTGAATAGTTGATGACATCTTCTTGGCATACTCTGTGTCTAATACGCCAAATAAACTATTGGCAATATTTCCCACTATGTCCAAGGGAGAACGACGTATTCTTGACATGTGGAGTAAATCATTTTCAGTTTTTATTTCTTCGTAAATGTGTTGAAAACGGTTATATACAGCAGCACATGCTTGAACTGGTTGTATATGTGAACACATTTGACCAACCTTAAGTGTCCCCGTGTAAAATGTCTTTACATCTTCGAGATACGGCTTTAAATCATAATAAGCTATGATTGTCCATTCTGCAGTTGCTAGTCGAGTAGATCCAATTTTTTCGTAATAAATTCCTGGCCTAGAACCAAACCCTGGTTATGTTAATTGGACCGGCGATGGCTAATGGTAATAGAAGCAGCAAGATTCATAATGGCATCGATATCATTGGTAAGGATGGGCTCTTTCGTCTTTTTGGCTCTTGATCTTCCTTTGTTTCTTTTAACTCCTTCAATTGGTTGCTGGCTCCAACGAAATTTGTTGCATTGTCGCAGTATAGGGGTCTGACACTTCCCGCGACGACTTATAAATCGCTGTAATGCTCCAAGGAATGCTGCAGTCGTTAAATCTCCGACAAGTTCCAGTATGGACAGCCTTTGTGGAGAAACAAACAAATACTATGTATGCTTTATCAGGTCGCTTGCATCGGATTTTGTGATGTATCCAGAAGGGTCCGCAATAATCAACTCCGGTATTTAAAAATGGTCTGTTTTGTGAGACTCTATGCTCAGGTAGTTTTCCCATTATTTGAGAAAGTAATTTTGGACGAAACCTGGTACATGGCACGCATTTCATAATTACGTTTCTAACCATAGGAGTGATTTTGATGATGTGATACTGTTTGTCCGTGCAATAACCTTTTAAAGTATTTTGACCACAGTGCATGTTCTCCTCATGAAGTTTATGTAACAGCATTTTTACGATGTTGTCATTGTATGGGAGTAAGTAGGGATTCATTGCATCCCGGGAATTGGGGCATTTTCCACCCTTGTTCCTACTCTTATAATAGAGTTTTCGTCCAAATGAAGATGAAGAGATGCGACCTTGCTGCTATTGGGTAATGGGCGTTCGGGATGACGTTGAAGGTGATTAAATTCATTTATGAAATCAGCCTGTTGTATACAACGTATTATAGTCCGCCTAGCTTGTTCTAATTCGTCAAGCTCTAGTAAGACGGTTTGTTTTCTGTTTTTACGATAACAAAATCGTAACATGTATGCTATATACGTTGCAAGCGATTGAATGAATTTCCGTGTTTAATTGCCATATATTTCTTCTCCAAGTGAAACTGTTGCCAAAGTAACAGTTTTTGTTTTCCGTTCCAAAGAAATAGTGTTGTCCTTTGGAGCTTTAAATAGGGCTGGCCATTTCTCTTCTTGTCCATGAAGAAGAAACAGTGGTCCGTATAACCACAATGTATGTGCACTTAATTGAGATGCAGGTATCCCTCTAGAGAGTACATCTGCAGCGTTGAGACTTGATGACACATGTCTCCATTGATTTGGACAGGGTTGTATCTTGTATTTTCGACAACCTATTTGCAACGAATGTATGGAAATTCGATGCTTTTGCATTTATCCAACATAAGACGATGGTGGAATCTGTCCAGTAATGACATTTAATGGATTCTGATTTAAGATCCTTTTTCACCTTTTCAGCAAGCTCTGCACCTAACACAGCTGCACATAACTCTAGTCGTGGTAGGGTTTGCTTTTCAAGAGGTGCTACTTTTGATTTTGCGCATAATAAGCGCACAGTCGTTTGTTTGTTCTTATAAATGGCTCTTATATAAGCCACAGCACCAAACGCTTTTTCAGAAGCATCCACAAATATATGGAGTTCTTGTTTTTGAGGTATCTTACCATCATAAATGTGTCGCGGAATAGTCATTTTATTTAAACACAGCAAGGTCTTGTCTGAAGGCCTCCCACCTTTCCTTTAGGGAATCTGATATCTCTGTGTCCCAATCTAGTTTAAGGACTGACAGATTTTGTAGAAATATTTTTGCTCTGATTATGACTGGAGCAAAAAGACCAAGTGGGTCAAAATTTGTCCCAACTCAGAGGCTACCACTCTTTTTGTAACTGTTTGAGTGTTATGTTCTTGAGCCTTTCCGCAACAAATTGTCATCCTTAGGGCTCCAGACAATTCCCAAAGTCTTTACACTGGTATGTTCCAATGCAGTGCCAAGAGGTTTATGTTGCTAGCAATATCATCTGGTGAAAATTCCTTTAGCAGATGGTGTGAATTAGAGCACCATTTTCTTAGTTTAAATCCGCAAGGTAACAAGATTTTGTTAGTTCTTCTTGAATCCTTGCAGCATCTATACTTGTATCTGCTCCAGTTAGGCAGTCATCAACATAGAAATCATTTTTCAATGCATTTGATCCTAATGACCATTTTTCCAAATTTTTATTGACCAAATGCTCCAAGCATTTTTGTGGCAAGAAATGGAGCTGACGTTGTGCCATAAGTCACAGTTTTCAGCCGGTAATATTTTATTTCCTCGGACGGATTGTAGCGCCAAACAATCATTTGGTTAAATTGATCCTTTGGATTCATCCAAACTTGCCGATACATTTTTTCTATATCCGCCGTAAAAACATATTGTGAACTCTGAATCTCAATAGAATCGCAAACAGATCACTTTGAACAACTGGTCCTGGATAAAGTAAATCATTAAATGATTTTCCTGTAGAGTCTTACAGGAAGCATCAAAGACTACTCTTAATTTTGTTGTAGTGCTTTCTGGTTTCAGAACACAGTGGTGAGGAATAAAATAATGTTCCTTTGGTATTTGACTAGGTAATACTTGCTTCATATGACCTAGTTTTCGTATTCGGCCATAAAATCGTTATATAATATTTTAATGTCTGGGCTGGTTCTTCGTTCAACGAAAGAAAACGCCTTGTCGCAATATCGCAAGACTTCCCCAGGGCTGAGGGATCTTCAGAATAAGGTAATTGACAATTAACCTTCCATCTTGTGCGTGCTGAAGATTTTCCAAAAAATGCTTCTCGCAATGTCTTTCCTCTGGCGTCCGGTATTTCCTTATCGGTTCCATGTTGTCCAGTTTCCAGAATTTTTCCAACGATGATTTGGCTTCCTCGGCTGAGGAAACTACCATGCAATTTTGTGGCATTTTTGCACTCATGTTACTTGCCCAGCAATTATCCAACCAAATTCGGTGTTCTGGAGAATAGGTTGGTCTGAATAAGATCTAATTTGTTCAGGTTTTATAACGGAAAAGTGATGTTCTGCGCCAAGCAATATATCAATTTTTCCTGGTTTCGCGAAATGTGGATCAGCGAGCCGGATATTTTTTGAGATTATTAAATCAGCTACTTTTAATTGTTTCCGTAGGCTGATCGGCCACAATATGAGGAAGAACAAAGGCTTCAACTCTTGTTTCAAAATCGCTATGTTTTGATTTAATTAAAAACACTAACGCGTCCTTTACTTATTCGCGGCTGACCTCCAACTCCCTCAATGCGAAGGTTTGTGGTTGTAGTTGCAACGATAAACGCTTAACCAGTCTTTCTGAATCAGATTAATTTGTGATCCGGAATCGAGCAGTGCGCGAAAATCTCCTTCTTGATTATAAGTCCTTGCACTATGACTCTAGCCGTTGCTAACAGAGTGTATTTGTTCTCACAACTGTTTTTCGTAGCAGCAGAAGCGGACGTTTTAGGTTCGGTATTTTGGTTTTCCGTTACCTAAATGTAGCAAGTGTGTTGGGTTTTTTGTTACATTTTATGCATGTATATTATTGCATTGCTTGGTCATGTGGTCTGCCTTAAGACATTGACGCACAGCCTTTTTCGTTGAAACCCAGGTCAGCCTTTTCAGCAGGAGTTGATCCTTAAATTTCTCGCATTTGTATATGCTATGCCTTTTTTGACAAAACAGGCTATGCCAATGAACTTGTTGTTGCTGAAGCACTTGTTTTTTGTTTTTTCTTTATGCATTTTTTCCGCCGATGGCTTTCAAGTGACGAGAAAACGTTGTTCTAGAAACCCAAGGAATTTCCTTTGTTGAATTTCCCTGGTATTTTAAATAGTTTGCTCATACAGGTGTGTTAAGCCGATCTAGTTTTCTTTGTCATATGGAAACCAGACGGACTGGATCCCATGTATCTGTTTTATTCCAATATTTTTCAAGGCTTGCAAGGATTCATTGATATTGTCATGCAGATTTTTTATTGACTGAGAATCATTCGTCACATTAGGGTGATCAAATAATTTTTCAAAATATTGCAGTTCGAAAGGACCCGCTTATTATTAACACGTTCTTTAAGCATGGTCCAGGCAGTATCATAATTAACTTCTGTTAATTCTAAATGCCTTACTAACCTTTCTGCTCGCCAGACAGATTAGCTTTAAGATACCACATTTTTTGTATTTTTGGTATCGCTGATTCGTGAACCATTTATTAAAAATGTCATGAAATTGTTGCCATTTTAGATAGCTTCCATCAAATTTTGGAATGGAAACTTTTGGCAACTGTATTGAAGAGATTGTAGAAACCGCTTGATGGTGGCTACTGAAACGGGGTCTGCATATGGGATGGCAGAATTGCAACATTGCTTCTTCCGCGGAGATAAATCGCTCCATACTATAGCCCACTTCTTCAGGTGTTATACATAACTTGTGGATTTCAAATGAAGACTTTCAATTTGTTTCCATAAATTATCAATTAACGATTTATAGGTAAATTTGTTTTCTGGAGCTATATGTTTCATGGTTCTTGACATAGATTCCAGAACTGCTGCTTGATGTCTGATCAGCTCTTTTTGTATGTGATCCACCTCTTCTGAAGATGTTTCTTTTGCCGGTAACTGAAGAATTTTTGAGTTAAATTCTTCGATAGCTTGATGAACAATCGTCCGCATATGATTGTAATATTGTTTTTCAAAATACTCATGCGGATGTGGAGTACCCTTTAATGATTCTAGGATACTATTATTTCCTTGGTCGAATTGTTTCCCAATGCTCTTCAATTTAAAGATTACATAATCCTTTACCACCTTTGCTTCTGCCCTCATTAACTTATATAATTGAAGTATATCATCGTTGATGAGAGGAAGCATTTTTCCTGAGGCATGTGAATTTTAATTTGTTTAAATGTTGTCGAAGTTGCTTGGGAGAAACGAGCACTGGGCTAATTTCATTGTGATGGACGTTTGTCAGAACATGTGAAATCTCTGTCTGAATTCTTTGAAGATTTGCCGCCAATATGGATAATTGATTTGCCAATGCAATATACCATTGAAAGGCTTTAAGAGAATCTAGACGAGCATTGGCTATATCCTCCATTTGCTGAGTCCATTATTTTAATCCGTTTATCGATGGTAGCTTCATCTCGTTTCATGATGTTTATCGTAGAATCAATTATTGAAGTCTGATTCTTAACTAATTCTAAATGTAATCTTCATTCGATTTCACCTTTTGAATAGTTGATGACATCTTCTTGGCATACTCTGTGTCTAATACGCCAAATAAACTATTGGCAATATTTCCCACTATGTCCAAGGGAGAACGACGTATTCTTGACATGTGGAGTAAATCATTTTCAGTTTTTATTTCTTCGTAAATGTGTTGAAAATGGTTATATACAGCAGCACATGCTTGAACTGGTTGTATATGTGAACACATTTGACCAACCTTAAGTGTCCCCGTGTAAAATGTCTTTACATCTTCGAGATACGGCTTTAAATCATAATAAGCTATGATTGTCCATTCTGCAGTTGCTAGTCGAGTAGATCCAATTTTTTCGTAATAAATTCCTGGCCTAGAACCAAACCTGGTTATGTTAATTGGACCGGCGATGGCTAATGGTAATAGAAGCAGCAAGATTAATAATGGCATCGATATCATGGTAAGGATGGGCTCTTTCGTCTTTTTGGCTCTTGATCTTCCTTTGTTTCTTTTAACTCCTTCAATTGGTTGCTGGCTCCAACGAAATTTGTTGCATTGTCGCAGTATAGGGTCTGACACTTCCCGCGACGACTTATAAATCGCTGTAATGCTCCAAGGAATGCTGCAGTCGTTAAATCTCCGACAAGTTCCAGATGGACAGCCTTTGTGGAGAAACAACAAATACTATGTATGCTTTATCAGGTCGCTTGCCTCGGATTTTGTGATGTATCCAGAAGGGTCCGCAATAATCAACTCCGGTATTTAAAAATGGTCTGTTTTGTGAGACTCTATGCTCAGGTAGTTGTCCCATTATTTGAGAAAGTAATTTTGGACGAAACCTGGTACATGGCACGCATTTCATAATTACGTTTTCTAACCATAGGAGTGATTTTGATGATGTGATACTGTTGTCGTGCAATACCTTTAAAGTATTTTGACCACAGGCATGTTCTCCTCATGAAGTTTATGTAACAGCATTTTTACGATGTTGTCATTGTATGGGAGTAAGTAGGGATTCATTGCATCCCGGGAAATTGGGGCATTTTCCACCCTTGTTCCTACTCTTATAATAGAGTTTTCGTCCAAATGAAGATGAAGAGATGCGACCTTGCTGCTATTGGGTAATGGGCGTTCGGGATGACGTTGAAGGTGATTAAATTCATTTATGGAAATCAGCCTGTTGTATACAACGTATTATAGTCCGCCTAGCTTGTTCTAATTCGTCAAGCTCTAGTAAGACGGTTTGTTTTCTGTTTTTACGATAACAAAATCGTAACATGTATGCTATTATACGTTGCAAGCGATTGAATGAATTTCCGTGTTTAATGCCATATATTTCTTCTCCAAGTGAAACTGTTGCCAAAGTAACAGTTTTTGTTTTCCGTTCCAAAGAAATAGTGTTGTCCTTTGGAGCTTTAAATATGGCTGGCCATTTCTCTTCTTGTCCATGAAGAAACAGTGGTCCGTATAACCACAATGTATGTGCACTTAATTGAGATGCAGGTATCCCTCTAGAGAGTACATCTGCAGCGTTGAGACTTGATGACACATGTCTCCATTGATTTGGACAGGTTGTATCTTGTATTTTCGACAACCTATTTGCAACGAATGTATGGAAATTCGATGCTTTTGCATTTATCCAACATAAGACGATGGTGGAATCTGTCCAGTAATGACATTTAATGGATTCTGATTTAAGATCCTTTTTCACCTTTCAGCAAGCTCTGCACCTAACACAGCTGCACATAACTCTAGTCGTGGTAGGGTTTGCTTTTCAAGAGGTGCTACTTTTGATTTTGCGCATAATAAGCGCACAGTCGTTTGTTTGTTCTTATAAATGGCTCTTATATAAGCCACAGCACCAAACGCTTTTTCAGAAGCATCCACAAATATATGGAGTTCTTGTTTTTGAGGTATCTTACCATCATAAATGTGTCGCGGAATAGTCATTTTATTTAAACACAGCAAGTCTTGTCTGAAGGCCTCCCACCTTTCCTTTAGGGAATCTGATATCTCTGTGTCCCAATCTAGTTTAGGACTGACAGATTTGTAGAAATATTTTTGCTCTGATTATGACTGGAGCAAAAAGACCAAGTGGGTCAAAAAATTTGTCCCAACTCAGAGGCTACCACTCTTTTTGTAACTGTTTGAGTGTTATGTTCTTGAGCCTTTCCGCACAAATTGTCATCCTTAGGGCTCCAGACAATTCCCAAAGTCTTTACACTGGTATGTTCCAATGCAGTGCCAAGATTTATGTTGCTAGCAATATCATCTGGTGAAAATTCCTTTAGCAGATGGTGTGAATTAGAGCACCATTTTCTTAGTTTAAATCCGCAAGGTAACAAGATTTTGTTTAGTTTCTTCTTGAATCCTTGCAGCATCTATAATTGTATCTGCTCCAGTTAGGCAGTCATCAACATAGAAATCATTTTTCAATGCATTTGATCCTAATGACCATTTTTCCAAATTTTTATTGACCAAATGCTCCAAGCATTTTGTGGCAAGAAATGGAGCTGACGTTGTGCCATAAGTCACAGTTTTCAGCCGGTAATATTTTATTTCCTCGGACGGATTGTAGCGCCAAACAATCATTTGGTTAAATTGATCCTTTGGATTCATCCAAACTTGCCGATACATTTTTTCTATATCCGCCGTAAAATCATATTTGTGAACTCTGAATCTCAATAGAATCGCAAACAGATCACTTTGAACAACTGGTCCTGGATAAAGTAAATCATTAAATGATTTTCCTGTAGATGTCTTACAGGAAGCATCAAAGACTACTCTTAATTTTGTTGTAGTGCTTTCTGGTTTCAGAACACAGTGGTGAGGAATAAAATAATGTTCCTTTGGTATTTGACTAGGTAATACTTGCTTCATATGACCTAGTTTTACGTATTCGGCCATAAAATCGTTATATAATATTTTAATGTCTGGGCTGGTTCTTCGTTCCAACGAAAGAAAACGCCTTGTCGCAATATCGCAAGACTTCCCCAGGGCTGAGGGATCTTCAGAATAAGGTAATCTGACAATTAACCTTCCATCTTGTGCGTGCTGAAGATTTTCCAAAAAATGCTTCTCGCAATGTCTTTCCTCTGGCGTCCGGTATTTCCTTATCGGTTCCATGTTGTCCAGTTTCCAGAATTTTTCCAACGATGATTTGGCTTCCTCGGCTGAGGAAACTACCATGCAATTTTGTGGCATTTTTGCACTCATGTTTACTTGCCCAGCAATTATCCAACCAAATTCGGTGTTCTGGAGAATAGGTTGGTCTGAATAAGATCTAATTTGTTCAGGTTTTATAACGGAAAAGTGATGTTCTGCGCCAAGCAATATATCAATTTTTCCTGGTTTCGCGAAATGTGGATCAGCGAGCCGGATATTTTTTGAGATTTTTAAATCAGCTACTTTTAATTGTTCCGTAGGCTGATCGGCCACAATATGAGGAAGAACAAAGGCTTCAACTCTTGTTTCAAAATCGCTATGTTTTGATTTAATTAAAACACTAACGCGTCCTTTACTTATTCGCGGCTGACCTCCAACTCCCTCAATGCGAAGGTTTGTTGGTTGTAGTTGCAACGATAAACGCTTAACCAGTCTTTCTGAAATCAGATTAATTTGTGATCCGGAATCGAGCAGTGCGCGAAAATCTCCTTCTTGATTATTAAGTCCTTGCACTATGACTCTAGCCGTTGCTAACAGAGTGTATTTGTTCTCACAACTGTTTTTCGTAGCAGCAGAAGCGGACGTTTTAGGTTCGGTATTTGGTTTTCCGTTACCTAAATGTAGCAATGTGTTGTGTTTTTTGTTACATTTTATGCATGTATATTTATGCATTGCTTGGTCATGTGGTCTGCCTTAAGACAATTGACGCACAGCCTTTTTCGTTGAACCCAGGTCAGCCTTTCAGCAGGAGTTGACTCCTTAAATTTCTCGCATTTGTATATGCTATGCCCTTTTTGACAAAACAGGCATGCCAATGAACTTGTTGTTGCTGAAGCACTTGTTTTTTGTTTTTCTTTATGCATTTTTCCGCCGATGGCTTCAAGTGCGAGAAAACGTTGTTCTAGAAACCCAAGGAATTCCTTTGTTTGAATTTCCCTGGTATTTAAAATAGTTTGCTCATACAGTGTGTGTGTAAGCCGATCTAGTTTTCTTGTCATATGGAACAGAAGGACTGGATCCCATGTATCTGTTTTTATTCCAATATTTTTCAAGGCTTGCAAGGATTCATTGATATTGTCATGCAGATTTTTTATTGACTGAGAATCATTCGTCACATTAGGGTGATCAAATAATTTTTCAAATATTGCAGTCGAAAGGACCCGCTTATTATTAAAACGTTCTTTAAGCATGGTCCAGGCAGTATCATAATTAACTTCTGTTAATTCTAAATGCCTTACTAACCTTTCTGCTTCGCCAGACAGATTAGCTTTAAGATACCACATTTTTTGTATTTTTGGTATCGCTGATTCGTGAACCATTTTATTAAAAATGTCATGAAATTGTTGCCATTTTAGATAGCTTCCATCAAATTTTGGAATGGAAACTTTTGGCAACTGTATTGAAGAGATTGTAGAAACCGCTTGATTGGTGGCTACTGAAACGGGGTCTGCATATGGATGGCAGAATTGCAACATTGCTTCTTCCGCGGAGATAAATCGCTCCATACTATAGCCCACTTCTTCAGGTGTTATACATAACTTGTGGATTTCAAAATGAAGACTTTCAATTTGTTTCCATAAATTATCAATTACCGATTTATAGGTAAATTTGTTTTCTGGAGCTATATGTTTCATGGTTCTTGACATAGATTCCAGAACTGCTGCTTGATGTCTGATCAGCTTTTGTATGTGATCCACCTCTTCTGAAGATGTTTCTTTTGCCGGTAACTGAAGAATTTTTGAGTTAAATTCTTCGATAGCTTGATGAACAATCGTCCGCATATGATTGTAATATTGTTTTTCAAAATACTCATGCGGATGTGGAGTACCCTTTAATGATTCTAGGATACTATTATTTCCTTGGTCGAATTTTTCCCAATGCTCTTCAATTTAAAGATTACATAATCCTTTACCACCTTTGCTTCTGCCCTCATTAACTTATATAATTGAAGTATATCATCGTTGATGAGAGGAAGCATTTTTCCTTGAGGCATGTGAATTTTTAATTTGTTTAAATGTTGTCGAAGTTGCTTGGGAGAAACGAGCACTGGGCTAATTTCATTGTGATGGACGTTTGTCAGAACATGTGAAATCTCTGTCTGAATTCTTTGAAGATTTGCCGCCAATATGGATAATTGATTTGCCAATGCAATATACCATTGAAAGGCTTTAAGAGAATCTAGACGAGCATTGGCTATATCCTCCATTTGCTGAGTCATTATTTTAATCCGTTTATCGATGGTAGCTTCATCTCGTTTCATGATGTTTATCGTAGAATCAATTATTGAAGTCTGATTCTTAACTAATTCTAAAATGTAATCTTCATTCGATTTCACCTTTTGAATAGTTGATGACATCTTCTTGGCATACTCTGTGTCTAATACGCCAAATAAACTATTGGCAATATTTCCCACTATGTCCAAGGGAGAACGACGTATTCTTGACATGTGGAGTAAATCATTTTCAGTTTTTATTTCTTCGTAAATGTGTTGAAAATGGTTATATACAGCAGCACATGCTTGAACTGGTTGTATATGTGAACACATTTGACCAACCTTAAGTGTCCCCGTGTAAAATGTCTTTACATCTTCGAGATACGGCTTTAAATCATAATAAGCTATGATTGTCCATTCTGCAGTTGCTAGTCGAGTAGATCCAATTTTTTCGTAATAAATTCCTGGCCTAGAACCAAACCTGGTTATGTTAATTGGACCGGCGATGGCTAATGGTAATAGAAGCAGCAAGATTAATAATGGCATCGATATCATTGGTAAGGATGGGCTCTTTCGTCTTTTTGGCTCTTGATCTTCCTTTGTTTCTTTTAACTCCTTCAATTGGTTGCTGGCTCCAACGAAATTTGTTGCATTGTCGCAGTATAGGGTCTGACACTTCCCGCGACGACTTATAAATCGCTGTAATGCTCCAAGGAATGCTGCAGTCGTTAAATCTCCGACAAGTTCCAGATGGACAGCCTTTGTGGAGAAACAAACAAATACTATGTATGCTTTATCAGGTCGCTAGCCTCGGATTTTGTGATGTATCCAGAAGGGTCCGCAATAATCAACTCCGGTATTTAAAAATGGTCTGTTTTGTGAGACTCTATGCTCAGGTAGTTTTCCCATTATTTGAGAAAGTAATTTTGGACGAAACCTGGTACATGGCACGCATTTCATAATTACGTTTCTAACCATAGGAGTGATTTTGATGATGTGATACTGTTGTCGTGCAATACCTTTTAAAGTATTTTGACCACAGGCATGTTCTCCTCATGAAGTTTATGTAACAGCATTTTTACGATGTTGTCATTGTATGGGAGTAAGTAGGGATTCATTGCATCCCGGGAAATTGGGGCATTTTCCACCCTTGTTCCTACTCTTATAATAGAGTTTTCGTCCAAATGAAGATGAAGAGATGCGACCTTGCTGCTATTGGGTAATGGGCGTTCGGGATGACGTTGAAGGTGATTAAATTCATTTATGAAATCAGCCTGTTGTATACAACGTATTATAGTCCGCCTAGCTTGTTCTAATTCGTCAAGCTCTAGTAAGACGGTTTGTTTTCTGTTTTTACGATAACAAAATCGTAACATGTATGCTATTATACGTTGCAAGCGATTGAATGAATTTCCGTGTTTAATGCCATATATTTCTTCTCCAAGTGAAACTGTTGCCAAAGTAACAGTTTTTGTTTTCCGTTCCAAAGAAATAGTGTTGTCCTTTGGAGCTTTAAATATGGCTGGCCATTTCTCTTCTTGTCCATGAAGAAACAGTGGTCCGTATAACCACAATGTATGTGCACTTAATTGAGATGCAGGTATCCCTCTAGAGAGTACATCTGCAGCGTTGAGACTTGATGACACATGTCTCCATTGATTTGGACAGGTTGTATCTTGTATTTTCGACAACCTATTTGCAACGAATGTATGGAAATTCGATGCTTTTGCATTTATCCAACATAAGACGATGGTGGAATCTGTCCAGTAATGACATTTAATGGATTCTGATTTAAGATCCTTTTTCACCTTTTCAGCAAGCTCTGCACCTAACACAGCTGCACATAACTCTAGTCGTGGTAGGGTTTGCTTTTCAAGAGGTGCTACTTTTGATTTTGCGCATAATAAGCGCACAGTCGTTTGTTTGTTCTTATAAATGGCTCTTATATAAGCCACAGCACCAAACGCTTTTTTCAGAAGCATCCACAAATATATGGAGTTCTTGTTTTTGAGGTATCTTACCATCATAAATGTGTCGCGGAATAGTCATTTTATTTAAACACAGCAAGTCTTGTCTGAAGGCCTCCCACCTTTCCTTTAGGGAATCTGATATCTCTGTGTCCCAATCTAGTTTAAGGACTGACAGATTTTGTAGAAATATTTTTGCTCTGATTATGACTGGAGCAAAAAGACCAAGTGGGTCAAAATTTGTCCCAACTCAGAGGCTACCACTCTTTTTGTAACTGTTTGAGTGTTATGTTCTTGAGCCTTTCCGCACAAATTGTCATCCTTAGGGCTCCAGACAATTCCCAAAGTCTTTACACTGGTATGTTCCAATGCAGTGCCAAGATTTATGTTGCTAGCAATATCATCTGGTGAAAATTCCTTTAGCAGATGGTGTGAATTAGAGCACCATTTTCTTAGTTTAAATCCGCAAGGTAACAAGATTTTGTTTAGTTCTTCTTGAATCCTTGCAGCATCTATAATTGTATCTGCTCCAGTTAGGCAGTCATCAACATAGAAATCATTTTTCAATGCATTTGATCCTAATGACCATTTTTCCAAATTTTTATTGGCCAAATGCTCCAAGCATTTTGTGGCAAGAAATGGAGCTGACGTTGTGCCATAAGTCACAGTTTTCAGCCGGTAATATTTTATTTCCTCGGACGGATTGTAGCGCCAAACAATCATTTGGTTAAATTGATCCTTTGGATTCATCCAAACTTGCCGATACATTTTTTCTATATCCGCCGTAAAATCATATTTGTGAACTCTGAATCTCAATAGAATCGCAAACAGATCACTTTGAACAACTGGTCCTGGATAAAGTAAATCATTAAATGATTTTCCTGTAGATGTCTTACAGGAAGCATCAAAGACTACTCTTAATTTTGTTGTAGTGCTTTCTGGTTTCAGAACACAGTGGTGAGGAATAAAATAATGTTCCTTTGGTATTTGACTAGGTAATACTTGCTTCATATGACCTAGTTTTACGTATTCGGCCATAAAATCGTTATATAATATTTTAATGTCTGGGCTGGTTCTTCGTTCCAACGAAAGAAAACGCCTTGTCGCAATATCGCAAGACTTCCCCAGGGCTGAGGGATCTTCAGAATAAGGTAATCTGACAATTAACCTTCCATCTTGTGCGTGCTGAAGATTTTCCAAAAAATGCTTCTCGCAATGTCTTTCCTCTGGCGTCCGGTATTTCCTTATCGGTTCCATGTTGTCCAGTTTCCAGAATTTTTCCAACGATGATTTGGCTTCCTCGGCTGAGGAAACTACCATGCAATTTTGTGGCATTTTTGCACTCATGTTTACTTGCCCAGCAATTATCCAACCAAATTCGGTGTTCTGGAGAATAGGTTGGTCTGAATAAGATCTAATTTGTTCAGGTTTTATAACGGAAAAGTGATGTTCTGCGCCAAGCAATATATCAATTTTTCCTGGTTTCGCGAAATGTGGATCAGCGAGCCGGATATTTTTTGAGATTATTAAATCAGCTACTTTTAATTGTTCCGTAGGCTGATCGGCCACAATATGAGGAAGAACAAAGGCTTCAACTCTTGTTTCAAAATCGCTATGTTTTGATTTAATTAAAACACTAACGCGTCCTTTACTTATTCGCGGCTGACCTCCAACTCCCTCAATGCGAAGGTTTGTTGGTTGTAGTTGCAACGATAAACGCTTAACCAGTCTTTCTGAAATCAGATTAATTTGTGATCCGGAATCGAGCAGTGCGCGAAAATCTCCTTCTTGATTATTAAGTCCTTGCACTATGACTCTAGCCGTTGCTAACAGAGTGTATTTGTTCTCACAACTGTTTTTCGTAGCAGCAGAAGCGGACGTTTTAGGTTCGGTATTTGGTTTTCCGTTACCTAAATGTAGCAATGTGTTGTGTTTTTTGTTACATTTTATGCATGTATATTTATGCATTGCTTGGTCATGTGGTCTGCCTTAAGACAATTGACGCACAGCCTTTTTCGTTGAACCCAGGTCAGCCTTTCAGCAGGAGTTGACTCCTTAAATTTCTCGCATTTGTATATGCTATGCCCTTTTGACAAAACAGGCATGCCAATGAACTTGTTGTTGCTGAAGCACTTGTTTTTTGTTTTTCTTTATGCATTTTTCCGCCGATGGCTTCAAGTGCGAGAAAACGTTGTTCTAGAAACCCAAGGAATTCCTTTGTTTGAATTTCCCTGGTATTTAAAATAGTTTGCTCATACAGTGTGTGTGTAAGCCGATCTAGTTTTCTTGTCATATGGAACAGAAGGACTGGATCCCATGTATCTGTTTTATTCCAATATTTTTCAAGGCTTGCAAGGATTCATTGATATTGTCATGCAGATTTTTTATTGACTGAGAATCATTCGTCACATTAGGGTGATCAAATAGGGAAGAAAGGGAAGAGTCGACCGGAGAGTCGAGACGAAACGACGGAAGGAATATAAGGATATAAGAAAACCGCCCAGGCAAATAAGACGATGAGTACTCCTAAGGAATCCGACGGTAAGTACGAAGACGGTAGTGCCTCCAGTAGGCGCTCGCTTGGCCACTGGCCTACAGGGGCAGGAGGGTACGGACTAATTCGACTCCCACTCAGCAATTGCTCCCCGAGAAGATACACAAGTGGAACCTGCGGTTCGATGGTAGCTCGGATTCTCTAACTCTCATCGCCGCACTCGAGGAAGAAGATGACGACATATAGGATAAATCCGGAAGAGATTCCCCGGGCTATGTCTTCGAGGGTCCGGCGGCACGGTGGTTCCGTACTAGCCATCTGCAGTCCGCCTCTTGGGGAACTTTCTGGAAGGAATTCCTGGCGTTTTTCTTACCTCCTCGATACTTCGAACGATTAGAGGACGAGATTCGGATTCACGTGCAGAGGAGAGGAGAGCCTTTCAAAACATACCTGATCGAGCTCAGGACGAAGATGCAGCAGGCCGGGTACCGAGAAGAGGAAGAGTTGTACCGAGCATACGAAAACATGGTTCCAGAGTACCGGCTATACATCAAGCGAAGTGAATTCGGGACGTTGAAGCAGCTGACCCACATGGCTACTGAGTACGAATGTGTCAAACAACTCGAGTCGACTCGAGACGGGACCACAGGAGGGACGGACAGGAACCGCGAGGGACCGCAACTTCGGCGTTCACCGAACCCCTTTCGGAACTTTGAGAGCACTACACAGGCAGGACACGTGACTCACCGGATGATCGGGCAAGAAACCTCGCGAGTGGACGTGCAGCGTGCCTGCGGCCGTTGTGGTGAGAACGGACATTTCCGTCGCGGCTGTCCCAACCCACGTCGTGACTTTTGTTGGGATTGTGGCCGGGTGGGAGTGCTAACTATAGAGTGCAGCCGTCGAAATGCCTCGGGAAATGGAGGACGTCTCCGCCGGAATCCGGGTACGGCAGAGACGAACGAAACAACGGCCCGACCCCAACAAAACCCCCGTTAAGGATACACGGTGGACTCATCACAGCAGCGATAGAAGTCGAAAGAAGGTGGGTAGACGCCACCGTTGATACAGGGGCATCGAGGAGTTTCGCCAGTGAAAGTTTTAGAAAGCTGGTTGCCCGCGCAGACGGGGTTCGTGAAGTTGTGACTAGAATAGCGTTGGCCGATCGTCCAAGTCTGGATGTGACGAAATTGTGGCGAACCCCGGTCACGTTGGCGGGCACTACAGTACTCTTACCCATGTTGGTGATGCCCACCATGTTGGACCGAGTGATACTTGGGATGGATTTCCTCAAAGCAGCCGGGACGCGCGTGCGATGTGGGCAGGCCACCCTCGAATTGCGATCCCAACCCCAAGCAAAAGGAGATCCTTTGTTACAACCAGTGCTCTTACCTCCGAGGGACGATCGAGAAGAAGCGGTACGCTCCGACAAGTTTAGGGTCCAGTTGGGGACTGCCAGACAACTAGGAACAAAGGTTCTTAGCCCTACGTCAACCCGGGACACGGCCACGACAAAGGACACTGGGACCACTGCTAGGATGGAGGCGGAAGACCATGACGAAGAGCGACAGATTGTACCATTGAGCCCGAGGCAAAAAGGCTTCATCGACCGAGAGTTAGCTCTGTTCGAGAGTCTCCAGGGAGTATCTCAGGTCGCTGAGCATCGTATCGTCATGCGCGACGATAAACACGTAAAGCAAAGGTATTATCCCAGGAACCCCGCGATGCAACATGTTCGCGCAGGAGCCATCGAGCCTTCCAGGAGCCCGCACAGCGCACCAATCGTATTGGTGAAGAAAAAGGGTGGCGATTGGCGCATGTGTGTCGACTATTGACAGTTGAACGCACACTCAGTGCCCGACGCCTACCCGGTCCCGAGGATCAATCTCATCCTGGAAAAGTTGCGTCACGCCCGGTATATCTCCACGTTGGATTTGAAAAACGGCTATTGGCAAATACCCATGGCCAGGGATAGTTGTCAATCAATGGAAGGTCATGCCCTTTGACCTGCACTCCGCGAGTGCAATGTTCCAACGTGCTCTGTTCAGCGTAATTGGTGCGAAGATGGAGCCGGTCGCCTTCGCTTACTTAGATGACATCATTGTCGTTAGCGCTACGGAGGAGCAACACTTCGCCAACCTCGCCGAAGTGTTCCGCAGATTACGGGGGGCGAATTTGAGGATAAATCCAAGGAAGTGTACATTCTTCAAGCAGAAACTGGTTTACCTCGGTCATGTGATCAGCGGCGAAGGAATTGAGACCGACCCTGAGAAGGTGTCTGCGATCAATGGGCTGAAGACCCCCACCAACCTGAAGGAACTACGCCAATGGATCGGGATGGCATCCTGGTACCGGAGATTCGTACCAAGCTTCGCGACCATCGTGCAACCAGTGCCCGCTTTACTAAAGAAAGGCCGGAAGTGGACCTGGGGACCGGAACAGCAAACCGCCTTGGAAGAGATTAGAAGATGCCTGACCACCGCCCTAGTGTTGGGTTGTCCGGATTTCGACCGGAAGTTTGTCTTACAGACTGATGCGAGTGACGTAGGCTTGGGAGCGGTGTTATCTCAGGATGTCGAGGGCCAAGAGAAGGTCATCGCATACGCTAGCCGTCGACTAATTCCCGCGGAGCACAACTACACGACGACGGAAAAGGAGTATCTGGCCATCATCTGGGCCATCAGGAAGATTCGATGTTACCTGGAGGGCTACCGATTCGAAGTCGTTACCGACCACTTGTGTCTCAAATGGTTAAATTCTATTGAGAGTCCTTCCGCTGGGCTTTGGAATTACAACAGTTCCAATTCGACGTGCGTTACCGACGAGGGAAGTTGAACGTCGTGGCCGATACGCTTTCCCGACAGCCCTGTGAGGTACTTCAAGGGGCTATCGAGCTCGAGGACCACTGCGAATGGATCGGGAAGATGAAAGACAAGGTACGCGACGAGTCGGAGATGTTCTCTGACTATATGTTGGAGAACGGCCAGCTCTATAGGAACATGGGTTACCGAGCAGACGACGAGGACTATTTCCCGTGGAAACTCTGTGTACCCACTCCCTGTAGAGCCCGCGTCTTATACGAGTGTCATGATTTCCCGACCGTTCAGACCAAAGCAGCAGGGAAAATGCTTACCCGTGTCGTAAGCGAACCCTTCGACATTCTCTGCGCTGACTTTGTAGGTCCGCTGCCCCGATCGAAACAAGGGAACTCGATGCTTCTCGTTTTCCATGACGTGTTCTCCAAATGGGTAGAGTTGATCCCACTCCGGAAAGCCACCGCTGCGGCAGTCCAGAAAGCGTTTCGGGAACGCATACTCGGGCGAGTGGGCACTCCCCAGAAGTTCGTGTGTGACAACGGAACCCAATTCACAAGTCGGGCCTTAAAGACTACTTTGCTAAGCTCGGCGTGGAAGTCCAGTACACGGCTCCGTTTTGTCCGCAGGAGAATCCCAGAATCCCGAGAGGAGCAATAGCACGGTGATATCTCAGCTGTCGGAAGGAGACCAGAGTTCGTGGGATAATATGCTGCCGGAGATTTCCCTCGCTATCAATATTAGTGTATCGAACTCGACTGGGTATACTCCCGCATTTCTCACTCAGGGACGGGAGCTACGCTTGCCTGCGATGCTGTATGACTAACTCACCCCTGGATCAGCGGTCGCGCATACAGGTCCTGAAGACAAAGCGTCACACCTCCAAGGAATCTTCGACATCGTGCGATTGAACCTTCAACGAGCATCTCTGGAGCAGGCGAAGCACTATAACCCTCGGAGGCGCGAATCGAGACCAACGCTCGGGAGCCAAGTATGGCTGCGACAACATCCCTTATCAAAAGCGACCGAGGGATTCGCCGCCAAACTCGCTCCTAAGTCGCGAAGTTCACATCTCCGAACTTAGTAAGTTTGCAGCGCCCAGGAGACCGTCGGCGGCGGATCGCCAACATATCTCAACTTAAACCCTACTACGCAGAGGACGCCCTCGACGCCAGCGACGACGACATCACCGGGCCAAGTAACCCGGCAAGGTAAGCGGTCTTGAACTACGAAATAACGTTAAGATCCATGCTTGTAATAGGTTAAGATTAACGAGTCCTTTGTCCATTTCTACCACCATACGACTGAGGACCAGGTGTGCAGATATGCCGGACATGTGTCATTAAGGTGCCTGGGCTACCCGCACAAGGGCCGTATGTGGACGAACCCCCACTCTCACCTCCGTACCCGGCGATGGAAGCCGGTGTGGGAGTTGACTTCGAGGACGACCGTTCGCCGTAAGAGGTAGCAGCCCAAACGGAAGAAGCCGCTAGGGAACCCGATCGCCCAACAATCCCCCACAACGAGTTACGACTGCCCGTACGGTCTCTCAAGGGGTCCCCCAAAGGTCCCCCAGTTGCGCTCATCCAGGCGATCGGCTCACCGAATGGGAGTCCTCGTAGACCTGTCAGAAGCTGGCTCTCCCGGACCTATTGTCAACGCTGTTTTCATGCGCACGTAGACGGCGACAGAAGCGAACGCATCGTTCGTGGCTGCGATGGAGGTGGACCAATCGGCAGGAACGGAGGACGACCTTTGCCCATTACCCGAAGGTTGGATCGGAGGTAACAACCTACGCTATCTGCCTCAGCAGATAGAGCGGAAGGTGGCAACCCGGATCGGTCGTGGGCGTCGGGTACGAATAGCCGTCGGAGAAGGCGCATACAGGTTTATTGTCACAATCAAAAACGACGGGACCCGCCTAGGAGGCGTGTACGCCACAACGGTTTTTCTTATCATTATATTAGTCCTAAGAGAAATATCATGAAGTTAATAAATATTAAGACATAGTTATATCTAAGTTCAAATACCGGGGTGGCAACACTATCCGATATTTAGCCAAGACACATTTAATACTAGAAAAGCAAGGAGCTAAGATATCAGTAGTGGAAAATTACTAGAAATCCCGAATGTGGGAAAAAGGACAAAAAGGGTAGGCGATCACACAACAACCGGACAGCGTGACTTCTCTCGGAATCGCGGAACCAGGCAGACGTGTGATCGGCACACGGCTCGGCGGAACTTCGAGGCCCCACGTGTGCTCCTCAAGCTTATTCGCCAGACAGGCCCAACGTGACGCCTAACGCGACTTTTCATAGCTTTCTCATCGCGAGTGTTCCGCCGGTTTAATTTGGCCAAGTCCTACGCTGTCGATCGGGGGTGACATTAAAGAGGTTAGTACGAATAGGTTTTCATACGCTCAGAACGGTGTAGCAGACTCGGGTGAGGATTAATTACTGATGGGTCTTGCATTGGGTACATTGCATTGCAATCAATGACGAGTCTTAATTTACGGCTTCCGCCTTGATTTTCTCCTTTCATTGGGACTTCCAGAACTGGTGAATTGTAAGGGCTTAGGCTAGGCCTTATAATTTCTTCTGATAACATTCTACTGATTTCGCTATTCGCGAAGTCCGTGACAGATAAAGCATACTGATATTGTTTCCCATATATTGGCCTGTCATGAATAAGATTTATTTCCCCCTTTATGTCTGTTCTAAAAGGAATTTGCATATTTATCTTTGATTGCTCTTTTTCAATATAGTGAACTATTTTTTCCTTTAGTTCGTCTAATTGATTAGTACCTAAATTATATATCTGTTGTTTGTCGGATAACTCATCGACGGCGGGCTTGAAATTTTTACATTTCAAACGATTTTTATTTATTCGATTTTTGACGGTTTTTACTTCGACGGCACTCTCAGGATTTTTAATTCCCAAGATATTTTTATTTTTATTGACGGATATTTCTACGTCGGCGTTCTCAGGATTTTTAATTCCCAAGATATTTATATTTTTATTGACGGATATTTCTACGTCGGGGTTCTCAGGATTTTTAATTCCCAAGATATTTGTATTTTTATTGACGGATATTTCGATGTCGGCGTTCTCAGGATTTTTGAATCCCAAGCTTTTCTCACTATTTTCCAAAAATAATGAATCTGTGTTTTCGCTACTTTTATCATCCAAATATTTTTTTATAATAAATTCTTTTAACGGAAGAATATTATTTCCTTCAATTAAACTTGTTTTATTTTTTTCCTCATTATCATAATTTTTTAGCTTTTCTGTTTTCCTTTTATAGCTCCAATTTTTCTTAATAAATTTAATCCAATTAGAAGGTCAGATTCTAATCCTTCGATTTCATAAAATAAATGTCTTGTTTCAAATATATAATATGCTAATATAATATTTAATAACTGTAGTTACCTTTTTGTATATTGATAACTCATTATACCCTTGCAGAGGGTATTATAATTTTGGTCAAAAGTGTGCAACGCAGTGAAGGAGACATCTCCGACCCTATAAAGTATATATATTCTTGATCAGGATCACCTCCTGAGTTGATATAGCCATGTCCGTCTGTCTGTCCGTCTGTCTGTCCGTCTGTCTGTCCGTCTGTCTGTCCGTCTGTCTGTCCGTCTGTCTGTCCGTCTGTCTGTCCGTCTGTCTGTCCGTCTGTCTGTTTCTACGCGAACTAGTCTCTCAGTTTTAAAGATATCGAATTGAAACTTTGCACACACCCTTCTTTCCTTTGCACGCAGTATATATGTCGGAACGGCCGGGATCGGCCGACTATATCCTATAGCTGCCATATAACTGATTGATCGGAAATGCCATAACTTTGGTGTTTGTAAAGTTAGAAAGTTGGGATTTCCTATGGGTTTTATATTTGGCCAATCAATCCGACCTACCAAATTTCATAAGGATCGCCCGACTATATCCTAGAGCTGCCATATAACTGATTGATCGGAAATGCCATAACTTTGGTGTTTGTAAAGTTAGGAAGCTGGGATTTCCTATGGGTTTTATATTTGGCCAATCATTCCGACCTACCAAATTTCATAAGGATCGGCCGACTATATCCTATCGCTGCCATAAAACTGATTGATTAAAAATGCCATAACTTTGGTGTTTGTAAAGTTAGGAAGCTGGGATTTCCTATGGGTTTTATTTTTGGCCAATTAATCCGACCTACCAAATTTCATATGGATCGGCCGGCTATATCCTGTAGAAGCCATTAAACTGAACGATTGGAAATGCCATAACTTTGGTGTTTTTAAAGTTAGGAAGTTGGGATTTTTTATAAGTATTAAGAATGCATCATATGAATAATTTTGGAGAATATAATTTACAGAGTATTCTGCAAGGGTATATTAACTTCGGCTCCGCCCGAAGTTAGCTTTCCTTTCTTGTTTTTATTTTCAAAAATTCCCTTTTTTTAATATATCAAGCGGTGGCTCCTTTATCTATTAAAATCTTTAACTGCTTCTTTGTTTTCCTGGCTATCCTATTTAAATGCATTCCCCTGTAGGAGACTGGTCTAAAAAATGAATTTATTAGCTGGTTGATTTACTGTTCCATTTGGTTACCTTTTTTGAGCTTGAGTTTGCTCTCTATTTTGATTTGTGTGATAATAATTTGAACGATTATTATTTTGATAATAATTGTTATTATGTATATCTTCCTTGATTATTATTTGCCTGCCAATTATTATTCGGCTGCCGATTGTTATAAGGTTTATTCTGGAGTTGAATCGATGGATCAACATCCATTGGCTCGACGGCTTGTTGCTTTTGATTATTGTTTTGTCAAAAATTTCCCTTTTGTTATTACTAAAATTATTTCCCATTTTATTAGAATTATTATTTTGTCGTATTTGATTAAATCGTAAGTTGTTTCCCTGATATTTATTTTCATTTTTAAATCCATTAAACCTATTTTCAAATTGAGCACGGAAATTATTTGATTCTAATTCTTGGATCTTTGCCAAAGCATTGGGCAAATCTGGTGGATTTAATGAGAAAAGAGTTTCTGAGATAGATCTATTTAGTCCGGATATAAATATTCGTAGAGCATTGCTCCTTATTATTTTGTTTGTTTTCTTGGTAACTACACTGTCCTTTCCGTATGTCATTATGGATTTATTTATTAATAAAATCATTTTTTTATTGAGTTCATTATAATATTCTGAACTGTCATTCGTCCCTGCCTGAGGATACTTAGTTCTGTCTCGAGAATATGTATTGGTCGTTTATCGTTATATATAAAGTCCAATCTATATAAGATTGCTTGAAAATTTAAAACGGTGACATGATTGGTAAGAGCATCATGGGCAGCTCCCATAATTTTTTTTCGTAAAATTGTTAAGGCAATAAAATATGGTTCGCTTTGAATTTTATAAAGACTCATTACCGTTTCTGCAGCTTCTCTCTATCCTACATATTGTGTTGGTTCCCCGGTGAATTTTGGTAAAGATTTTACCACTTCAAGTGTGGTATCGCATTTTATAGTTGGATCAATTGCTTGAATTTTATAATCTTCCACAGTGTTTGCATCTGTGGCTAACCTTCCTTCTAAACCTTCTATTTTCCTGGTCACTTCATTCAACTGAACATTTATTAATCTATTTTATAATACCACTGTTAAGCCGCCCGCTGTGGCTATACTACCTGCAGAAAAATTTGGTGCTGAACCTCCGGTTGCCATTTTTAAATTTAATTCACCAAAGCTATTTATTAAATCTTCCAGATTGTTTCTTTATTATTTATTAAATCTAGGTTCGCGATTTAACTTACTATTTTGATCAATGTTTAATTTTTTTATATTTTTTCTCAATTCTTTAATCTTAAATTATAATCTTTATTTATTTTGTTTGTTATTATTGAAAATTAATTCCTCACGAAACTGTCCCGATGGGGTCTTCCTTCTATGATGTTGTGGGTTGATCTTCCTTCTTGGATTCAGCGAAGATTAATGGCGTGAGAATGGCCTTCCGTCCCTCTTTAATTTTATTGTTTCAGCGTGTTGTCTTTTTTTTTTTGTTGTTGAAAGTTCTTGTTTGATTAAACAATTCATTTATATTAATGCGTTTTCGGTTTTTAATTGTTTTTTTTTTAAATTTAATTTGTATTTTTGAATGAACTTTAGAACTTCAAATTATGTTTAGATTGAAAGCTTAGGATGAAACTGTTGCATCTCATTGTGAAATTCAATTATGCTGACCGAGGGAATTTGGTGGGAACTTGAAGCGCAAAAGGGGGCAATTGATTGGGATTCAAACGGAAGCTGATGTTTACTTTAATTTTAATTCGCGCTTAAGATGAAACTGTCGCATTTAATTGTGAAATTCAATTAGCAATTGATTGGGCTTCGAACGGAAGCTGATGTTTACTTTAATTTTGATTTGTTTAACTTAGTTGGGGAACCAAGATCGGACCTCAATGCCAAAGTCAAAGACAAAGGCAAATGCAGAGTTTGAAAATATTGCTTATAAAAGCCATAAGTGGCCTGGTTTCACGGGTTGGATAACTTGCAACTATACTTAAGTTCACATCAACGTGAAGTCCGAGTATGACAATTGTGCTGACACTTGCTCTTTCCGTTAGCCGTCCAAAGTATACAGACCGGCTCGGATTTCGGCCACTTGGTATAGCGACTGGAACTCAGAATTTATATTTTTTATTTGTTTATAAATATGCAAAATTGTAACGTAATATAATCAAGTTATTTTCCAATGTTTATATTTATTAAAGTAAAGATTTTAAGAAGCAGTTTTTTAAGTGATACATGATTCAAATAAATAAGGATCAAAATAGCTGTATTAACTTTAATTCTGAAACATTCAAAGATCAAGCAAAAATTCGCAATTTCCAATATTGGTAATGACTTATTTTAACCAAAAGTTTTAAAAGAAACGATGGTGTGTAGCTTAACTCATGACTACACTAAGATTGTTAAAATATTTTTTTTTTGTTTTTTTTTGTGTATATATACTTATGTATGGATGCTATTCTATGTATTGATCCTCTTCTACGTATGGATCTTATTCTACGTATGGATCTTATTCTACGTATGGCCATACTTGAAGTGTTAATAAGAAAAGTATACCGATTATTAAATAACAATTTTTAACCTATCTTTGTGAACTACTTGTTTCTTTATTTACTGCTCAAGATTGTTATATTGTCTATTTTATGACCAATTTCATTCTTTAATAAAACCTGGTCTCCTATTTTATCGTATCAAATTTTTTTTTTATTATTTTATAGCATTAAACAGTATTGGCAAGTTTGCTGTTCTACCAAATACCAGCTCATATGGACAATAATCATGTGCCATAGAGGGTGTAGTGTTAAAACAGTACGTGAAGTATGGGAGCCAATTAGATTTGTTGAGTGATATGTATAACCGGATTGTCAGTACACTTGTGTCCAAGGAAGGTTACTTCGTGTCTGAAAAATGAACATTTAAGGTTGTGTTTTAATCATATGCTTTTCTGAACAACCGATGACAATTAGGTCATCCATATGTAGGTATGCCTGTGTAGGTTCGATACCTGAAAATGCAATTGTCATCAATCTATTAAAGGAATTTGGCGCTATTTTTAAGCCATAAGGTAATCGCGTGAATTGGTTGTCGGTTGAATTGGGTAATGGCTTTTTGGGTACAATTAATAATGGACTGTTATATTTTGAGACTGAAGGTTCAATGATTTTAGCTTTGATTAATTTATCGACTTCTTTGTCTACTTCCTCTTTTTGTAGTCATCAAGTGTTTAAAATTCGGACAATTGTATTTTTTGAGTTTCCAATTTATTGGAATGTTTATTTGGTGATCAAGATTGGCTTAAATAAAAGCCAATCGTTTTCTGGTTTTAAGTCTATTTAAAAATTATATAATTTTTCAATGAAGTCGATTACTATTATCCCATCACATGGAAATTATTCGAAAGAAGTTCTATTGAAGTTAGTCCTATTGAGTTTATTTTTCCTTTACCAACACTGGATATTTGAGTAGTGTTATGATAATAAATATCATGAAATGAACCTGCATTTTTTTTTATTAATAAAATTTCTGCACATGTATCAACTAGTAATGTATATAGTTTATTTCTTTGTTAATTTTTAAGTGAAACGAAGATATCTAAGTTAAGGTTAATAGTGTGAACCGTTTGTTTATTATAGTTAGACTGGCTATTATAATTTTGGTTATTTCCTTATTTCGGTAGAAACCATTGTTTTGGAAGTGACCGTTGTACTAATAGTTACCACGGCCAAATCCTCTACCACGAAAATAACCTCGGTTATTATTACCTCGGTAAAGCCTAGTATCCAGATCGACAAACGATTACGCTAGCGTAAAAACTTTAATCTTTCCAGTGTGACCAAAAGTTTGAGAGGTTATCAGATTTAAGCGTGCTACGGTCGTACTGTCAATCAGCTGGATTTGTTGACAAGCAGTTAAAATTCAAATATCGTATTTGCGGGAAAGAGCCTTTAAAAGATATTATCAACTACCTTGACAAAACAAGTCTGCCGCTGTACAAAGAAATTAAAAAACAATACAATTTAAATTTAACAGTTGTTTTTTTTAATTTACTGATAATTATTTGCTAATTTAAAGTTCATAGCTGCACTTTTATTGTGTTTTTTCGTACATTCTGGACCTAAAAAACATTTTGCTCTGACAAGAGGCACCCCAGACAGTCTTAATGTTATTTTGTCCTCACATGTAAACATCTGCATCGACTTTTGTGAGTTTTTTGAGTTTTTCCCTCCATTTCTTATAATGTTCAGTGAGAAGCGCACGCCAAAAGATTAAATTTTTTAATCTTTTCGCTAGGGTTCACGTTTCCGCAGACTGGCAACGCTATGGAATTTTCTGGTATTTTTTTCGTCGATCAGGAGACCGACGTGAAAAAAAGGCCCGACGAAAAGTGAACGCCAGCTGTTTGCCTCTCGCTCTCTCTCATGACTGGCGTACGGTTTTCGTCGATCAGGATACTAGGCTTAAGATTGTTGTCCTCTGGTATACAATTAGGGTTTTCTGTCATTTCTGTGCTACATTGTATGTATTTCGTGACAGCTTCTTTCATAGTGGTAAAGTTACCAGCTACAAGAATTGTTTTTAGTCTGCCATGCTCACAATTTGTAACCATTGTTGTGATGTTACATATTCCCCTGGATCGTCTGCCATTATGGTGGGTTTATATTCCACTCGGCTGATTGAGTCTATGTCAGAATTTTCGGAAACCTCTTCCTGTGCTTCTGGTATTGTTTATACCACAGGAATGGTTAGATCATGTAGATCTTTCTCTTCTAAATTTGTTTCTTCTTCTACCTCGGACTCAGATCTTTCTTGCGTGTCTAACTCAGATGGTTCAGAGTCGGCGCCTGTTTTAAATGTCAACTGAGTATTTAGTATTGATGGAATTGGGATTTCTAACTGGAATTTTTCTTTTATCGACAATAGGTTTGTTCGAAGCCTATGCAGAAGGCATACGCCAATGCTTCTTGTTAATGTTCGCCCTATTTTCGTATATTATAGTTCGTGCTTGGTTAAAACACTCTACTAGTATGGTCGCGTGTTTATTCACAGTTCCTCTTGTACAGGTACAACCACGACTTATACGATTTGTCGAATTTATTCTTTATTTTATTAACTTTTTCGCATAATTCATTCCATTTCATGCTAGTATTTTTTATAAGCTATAAAGGCAATGTTTTTTTTCCATTAAAGAATTTTCTTTAACAATTGACTACTACAACTACAACTCTTGGAATTGTAGATAATACTATTGCTTTTTGAGTTTTTGAGCAATGTACCAATTGTAGAATTCTATTTTCAAAATTTATTATTAATTATTAAACTTGCAGCCGAAGAGAGCGGACGTGTTTTGCGCGAGCTCTATGAAAAATTAAAATTTTGCCAATTATCTCTTCGCTCTGGGTAGGCTTGTGTACAAGTGCTAGTGTTGCCCATGAAAAATTGTAAGATTAGTGAAATAAATTACTTATATAAGCGATAAAATAAAAATAAAAAGCGCATGCTTTGAAAATTAATTAAAATGAGCACAGCTCGGCAACAACAACAATGCCCGTCCCCCGACCCCTACTACCTCACCAACAATATAACAACAATTATCAGCACAATGCCCGTACAACAACACAACAACAACAACATCCACTGCAGTTACTCAGCGCCCGGCGTCGGCAGTAATGACCGGCCATCTCCCCTCTCTCAACATAAAAACTACGAAAAATGCTTACGAAACGTTAATACAAACTGGAATCGATCTCTATGTGCAAATAAAATTAAAATTAAGCCCGAAATCTTCTAGAAAAACAAACGCACCAAAAGTATCAAATATTATGACTGCGCCGAATGAATTTACAACAGTTCCAACCATTGAAATATTAGCTGGGCTTAAAGAAAAGGGGTTTAATGCCAAAACGGCTATAAACATAATAAACAGAAACAAAATTCCACAGCCCATGTTTAAGATAGAATTGACGCCTGAAAATATGGCTTTAAATAAAAATGAAGTCCACCCAATCTAAAATAGATATTGAATCTATTAAACCGCAGAATCACGGTTGAGGAACCCCACAAACGTCCAATGTACGAATTATCAAGAATATGACAATACGAGAACATAATGCAGTCTTTGCGCCGTCTGCGTTGTCTGCGCACATTTAACATGGTCTGTCCTCTAAATAAGGAGGACCAATCTGCCAGTAGATGTAGCAACTGATGGGAAAACCACACGGCCAACTACAGAGGCTGCCGTATTTATAAGGAGATGAAAAACCGCCTAACCAAAAAATAACTGCAGCTAGAAACCCAGACACCCTCCAAAAACAAACAAAAATCTGTTTAGATTATTATTCTTAAAATATCTTTCTGGAATGCGAATGGCATTTCACAGCACAAATACGAGCTCACGCAGTTCCTTGATCATTATTACATTGACACCATGCTCATATCAGAGACTCAGCTAACAAGCAAAAACTATTTTCACCTTAATGGCTATACATTTTATGAAACAAACCATCCTTATGGCAAGGCTCATGACTTTTTGATTAGAAACGGTGGGCACTTCCAGGGGGGGTCGGGCATGGTTGGTTTTTGGCGACTCAAGCTCCACTTGTTGTGCTACGAGCGTGAGTCAAATTGTCTTTCGAACTGATAAGGGATCTATTAATAGAACTTTGGGTACTGGAAGGTGTTTTACTTGAGCGAGCTCAAGAAAGGCACAACAGCCTCAAGAACATTTTAAATATTGATTTTCCATCCGCTAACCGTGTGCACAAATACGGAGCCTTAAAAACAATTATTAATCTGTTCTTTTAAATTATAAATAACTTAAAAACGGCTGCTGCCCGAGAAAGGCGTTTGATTTTTGTTTTAAATCACTTGGTTTTTGGGACATCATTTTTTTACAAATGTCATTTTCAAAATGCATTTGAAGTTGGCTAATACCATCATCATCGTATCATATTGCTCAGAATTAAAATATTCATAATCGCCTTCACCGATCTTTACTAACACACTATGGTCAACCATATTCTTATGAGTTTTTGTCCTCCTTCATTTAAAAAAAAATCTTGTTGAAACAAATGCCCTTATGTCCAAGCGGCACATCACAAAAACAGCCGTGGAGTGCCCAATGCCCATCCCCCGACCCCTACAACATAACCAACGATCTGCTCATTACAACAACGACCAGCACAATGCCCTCGTTTGAAACGGTGACTTCGACACTAACGACGTCAACAACCACCACAACAACCACATCAACTGCAGTTTCTGTTTCGTCAGCTCTTACTGACAAGCTAGCCCCTAGCCAACCCAGAAATACAAAAAATATTAACGGAATATTAATACAAACAGGAATCGATCAATATGTGCAAATAAAAAGAAAACAAAGCCCACAAACAGCTTAAAAAACAAATGCATCAAAAGTTAGCAAGAAAATTGGAAACTCTGTGTCAAACAATGCGCTGACAAGTAATCAATTTTCTATTCTTAGTGATCCAAAAGATGATGGCAATACCGCTCAAACACCTAGGGCCCAGCAACCAAGGTCACCACCAATTTTGTACATCAGGCAAACTGTGCTGAAATGGTTGAAAAATAACTGATCAAATTTGAGCAAACAAGTTCTATGTAAAGTCCATAAAAAGGGGTAACATCAACGAAAAAAAAATACAAGTGAACGACGAGCAAGATTACCGATCAGTGGCCAAACACCTCGATAACGGAAAAATAAACTGCAACACCTACCAACTAAAAAGGATCGCAAGTATTTATCAAAGGTATTGAAGCAACAGACCCTATATATGAGATTATAGCTGAACTTAAAGAAAAGGGCTTTAACGTCAAAGATCAGCCTTCTACCGTACCTATCAAAGATATTTGAAAAGCTGTTCCTCAATCGCATCAAGCAATACCTACAAGCCCACAATGCAATACCAATGCACCAATTTGGATTTCAGAAAGAATTAAACTATTGAACAAGTGAACCGGATAACCTCAGGGATACGAAATGCATTTGAAAGACGAGAATATTGCTTCGCCGTCTTTCTGGATTTTGCACAGGCTTTCGAGCGCGTGTGGCTGGACGGCTCAATTCATAAAATCAAATTCATACTTCCACAAAGCACCCAATCAATTTTGGAGTCCTACCTACAGAAAAGAAGCTTCGCGATGCAAAGTTTACCTCTCTGAATACCGCAAGGTAGTGTGCTTCGGCCGACATTGTATATTATTTACATAGCAGATCTACCGACAACCACTCTTACAACAACCTCAACCTTTGCTAATGATATTGCCATTCCAAGTCGGTCTAAATGACCTTTTAGAGCAATGCAACGCTTATTAGACCACGTAGTGCCTTTAGAACAATGGCTTGCAGACTGGCGCATAAACGTTAATGAACAAAAATGCAAACACGTCAATTTTACCCAAAACAGGCAAACTTGCCCTCCACTGTCCCTGAAAAACTTTATTATGCCACAAACAACTGAAGTAACATATCTAGGAGTCCACCTGGATAGACGACTCACTTGGCGTAAACATATCGAAGGTAAGAGAAATCTTTCGGAGTTTAAAGCTAGCAATCTGCATTGAAATTCGAGTACAAAATACTTTTGTATAATGCAGTCCTAAAACCTATTTGGACATATGGCTCCGAGCTATGGGAAAACGCTTCTGTTAGCAACTTAGAAATAATCCAGAGAGCTCAATCAAAGATATTGAGAACTATAACAGAAGCACCGTGGTATATACGGAATGAAAATATTCAGAAAGAATTAAACGTAGGCTCAGTTAAAGATGAACTGGACAACGTGAAAGCAAAGTATAATCTCAAGCTTCAGGCCTGACTCTGCTTTTAAACAAGACAATCAGGACCTACGACAACACCGTAGCTCCTTCAAAATACAGACTGTATTTAGTGTATTTATTTCGGAAACAAGAAAGTAGGTAAACGATTTTTTCTGGCCTTCCTTCCGCTTCAGCATTAGCCCAAGACAAGTCCCAACAGGGACTGACAAATAAAAGGATACACAGGACCGAAAGTCCAAAGAATCAACCATTTAACGTTAGACAATGACCAACATAACGAAAACGATTACGAAAATCCTACAGCACCCGAGGAGGAAGTGGAAGACTTCGAAGATGACCTTATTCTATGAGGTTTTGTGTAATGTAATGTAATGTATGTACCTAACATTTTTTAGGTATAACTCCCGTTCAAACATCTGATATACACGGAGGCTTTCAAAAATTATATTAAGCCTACGAAAACTAGTCCCTCAGCTTTAAAGCAATCTGCTTGAAACTTTCCCAAAGTTGTCTTTCTATTGCAGGTAGTATACAAGTCGGAACGAGCCGGATAGGGCGACTATATCATAGCTCCCATAGGAACGATGGCAAAACAAAATTCAAACAATTATAACTTTGTTGTTTTTAATTTGTTATTTTAATATATTATATTAATATTTTGGGAATTAATGTTTTAATTAAATTAAAATCGGACAACAATATCATATATCTGCCATAGAAACGATGGCAAAATGCAGCGCAAAATAGACATAGCTTCATTTTTTTTTAGTAATTGTAATAACTGCAAGGGTATATAACCTTAACCTTAAACAAAAACATTTAAACAGCGTCAGAGGGACTTTGGAATTCCAAAATGGATGTATTGAGTTCTGAACCTTTTTTTAAGAATCTTTACTAACTTAAGCTAACTTAAGACCAATGATTTCTTGTTTGGGGCTTTAATTTGTCACGTTACAATTACGTTATAATGTAATATGCACATATGCAGATACATATAGCGAGGGTACACTGTACTCAGCATACACATAGCAGCAAAAATACAAACCAATAAACCAACTTAAGTGAGCGCGAAATATGATCGCCCAATTATGAGTCAGGCTAAGTCAGCATTCCCACGCTGACCACTTACGCCAGTACGCTCCCCAGTGGGGAGCAAAAGTGAGTACATGTTTGCATATTTCACATTTCGGAGCGAATTATGAAGAAAACAGTAAAGCAAATGGAAAAAATGTTTATTCTCTTTATTCAATATATAATTTACTATACATTAACAAGAAAAGATCAACGAAGAGGTGCACAAAGAACTTCTTCTTGAAAACTTGAAAACAAAAACAACTGGTATGTACTCATTTATGCACCTTTGACATTTTAAACTTCTTATCTGCAAACATGAATGTTAAATTGAATTTATAGTTTAATATTTATATTTGGTCCATAAGCCCTTATTTTTAATGACGCTTTCCATGCGGTTTGGCATATTTTCCACAAGGTTTTCCAAGATTTCTTTGGGTATACGGCGCCACTCCTCAAGCACCCTTTCCCATAAATTTGCAAGGCTTGATGGAGCTGATTGATATTGTGCCAATCGTCTTTTGACTATTGACCACAAATTTTATATTGGGTTAAGGTCAGGGCTTTGAGCCGGCCACTGCATCAACTGAAAATTTTGGTCCACTAGCCATTTCTGGACGACTTTTGCAGTGTGTTTCGGGTCTCCATCCTGCTGAAACACGATTTCAGCTTCGTTGTAAGCACATCGATCAATAAATTGGTCCAATGTTCCACCAAGTGAAACTCCAAACCATTATATTGCCTCCACCATGCTTTACCGTTTGCCTAACGTGGTGTCGTTGGATTGATTCACCGGGCCGGTGCCAGCAATATTGTTTTCCATCTGATTGGAATCTATTAAATTTGGTTTCGTCTGACCAAATTACCCGCTTCCAGTCATCTATAGACCAATTTCGGTGCCGTCTGGCAAAACTTAAACGTGCCTTCACATTTTTATCCGACAATGCAGGTTTATATTTTATCACTGCTGTCCATCAACTTATATCTTTATTAATCTCTAATGAAGCCACCTTAGGCGTTAAGAACTTGTCCTTTCTCATATTAGACATAATATGACGACCATCCGCATCTGTTAAAAATTGAGGACGGCCCCTAAGAGGAGATTCGACCGAAACATTGCGTCTTTTTTGGAAGCGTATGACCACCGACTGACTTATTCCAAGTTTACTAGATATTAACCGGGACGAACAGCCTTTCTCGGTAAGAGTTATTCTCAACGTCCTAAGTCAATTTACGCATAATTTAGAAATATTAATAAAAATCGCTCTTAACTTCCAATGTAATCACGTCGACACTTTAAATCATAATAAGCCCATTACAATAAGTCTAAGAAACAAAGCAAGAGCAATAAGATGACAATTAATTTTGTTTTCAAGTTTTCTCTTCTTCTTTGTGCACCTCTTCGTTGATCTTTTCTTGTTAATGTATAGTAAATTATTGATGATATAAATTAATTATTTCCTTATTCAGGTTTTTACTTAAGACGCGCGGTACTGCGCGAATGAGAAGACTTAGGTTTCGGGAGGCGATGACCGTCACGATTTATTTCCAAAATTCAACTAAATACTAAGTACATAAATTCTTATAATGAAAGCTAGCCCTATGCCCTGAAAGTGCTGACCCGGCGCCCCGTGTGTGGTGTTGGGTAGCCGTCGGTTGCGTCGCAGTGCATTGCCCGCTGATAGCGCTGACCGAAGCTTGGGCTTCTGCTACCGTCGTTGTGCAATATCCGCAGGTGTCGCTGGCTTTGCATTATTCTCATCCCGGCTACGCGTGATCAGTTTGGCAACTTCTCTGTTGCCGGGTGACCGTGTTAACTCCTCCCCCGCTTAGATGAAGGACGTCCTCGGACTTCTTGAAACCGTCAATAATAACTTGAAGGTCATGCTGGCGACGAACTCGCTGGCGTCTTTGGTAGAGCTTGAAAATGATAAAGCAGATGGCGAAGAAAGCGATCGCGGCCACTCCAGATATTATAGGCCGGTTTTCCAGTCTCTTTTCCATTTCGCCAATGTATCGTAGGTTTTCTATGTTTAATTTCTGTAAGTATGGTAAACTCAGTATTTCCTGATGATCTGTAATGTTAAGGACCGTTGATGCAGCGGGTGCTGGGAATTTTTTTACGTAGCTCTTCAAGTTTCGGTATAAGGTGTTGTTTACTTTTACCTCCTCGTCGAATGTAACGAGGAACGTTCCAGTTACCAGTTGACCATTGACCGTAGCTGTTCCGTCGTTGAGAATAATAACGCCGTCATCGATAATTGTTAGTGGCTCGAGGTGGCTGGTGCGAGTCGAACAGTGTGCGTTGCCTCCTGAGTGGAGTTGTTGTGCGCATGTTGCATAGGGCATTTCTCTGCAGAATGTTGTCGTAAGGGCAGCGCTGCAGTTTACAATCGGCATGATTTTGTTACCGCAGTCAGCTATACTATCGCCTTCAGCAAAATTAAGAATAGTGCCGTTGTGTTCAACGGGGTGCAAGATTATTTTCTTACAAGCTATGTAGGGCTTAGGATATTTTAATATAAAGTGTAAAAAGTTATTATTTAATAAAACTTTAATTTGAGCTACTTCCATTAGATCGGTTATAGTAACATTTGTGGAATGTTCATTGATTAAATTTTGTAAGTCATTTGAGTCTAAAATCGCGGGATTGATTATTCCAATTTTTGCAAGAGTAACCGACAACATTAAGGCTTCGAGTTCGGAAATAATAATTCTATTTCTTGATAGCAAGTTCTCATATAAATTTTCTGTATTTATCTGTTTTTCTTTTGCATTTTTTACTAAAATGTTTACCGTGTTCGTTAGGATGTTTATTTGTTCCTGGGTCTTTGTGTTAATATTTATTTGTCTATTTTCTGATTCTATGAGTTCTTTCTGCCTAAATTTAATGTTCTCAAAGTCATCAAAATCTGGAGTACCGGATACGATTTTTAATGCGGTGCTTAATAAATTTATGCTTCTAGCGTGTCTATGATGAACATTTATGGTATCTATGAGAGTCTTAATGTGTCGTAAATCTGAGTCTAATATCTGCCTCATATGTGACTGGGGGAAATGGTTTCTCATTTCTTCTGTTTCTTTAACTATTTCCGAGTACATGGTTAAGTTGGTTGAGTGTTTGAGGTATTGGAAGTCTCTCCAAATAGTCACATGCCCGTCTATAATTGGTATGTAATTTGAGGTCGTGTAGTCGGTCATTTTAGCTGCTATTGGTACGGCGAGGAGTAGAATCATCCAAATCCTAGTGTGTCGAAGATAAAAATAAAAAATAAAAATAAGATTTATTGTAATTACCTCAAATTGTCCTTATGGACCACCCTCCCTTTTATTAAGACTGTGGTCCCCAAGTCTGCTTCGACGGTTTCCTCGGAGTACAAATCTGAAAGTTTGTTTCCCAACCTCTTATTTGATTTCACAAGAACCTTGTCTCCTACCTGAAAATTTCTGTCTTATCTTGTTTTGTTCAATCTTTGTAGTTGAATGTTCTGGGCATTTAAGACTTTATCCCTAATTTCTGTGTTAAGCTCAATGGTCGATGAGTGTATTATGTCAATGGGTCTTTTATTTGTTACTGAGTGAATCGTTCTATTGTATTCTATAGCCGCGAGAAGTATTAGTTTAACAGTGTCTTCAATACTTCTTTCAATTTTTAAGCACCGTGCAATTTCTGTCAGTGTACTGTGGAATCTTTCCACTTGTCCGTTCGATGTACTATGAAGTGGCGGTGCATTAACGATTTGCACGTTAAACCGGTTACTTAGAAGGGACTTAATTGTTTCGGATTTAATAGAAGACTCATTATCGCAATATATTGTTTTTGGTCGTCGATAGAAATTTATAAGTTGTAAGATCGCGGTTTGTACGTCTGCAATGGTTCTGGAAGCAATTGGTTGGACAATTGAAAATTTTGAAAATTTATCTACACAAGTAAGAAAGTATTTTTTGTCGGTCGAAAATATGTCAATGTGTAATATTTCGCCGGTGTATGAGGGAATAGGTGTTTCCCCGAGAATCTGTTTCTGAGGGTGTCGATCATATTTTGCCTTCTGGCAAATTTTACAATTTACGACGACCTCATTTGCCATATGAGTCATTTTGGGAAAAAAATAGTCCTGCATGATCTGCTTCACGTTTTCCTGTCCAGCTCTATGAGCCCTGTTATGTTCTGACACAG
The DNA here is from genome assembly GCA_036346975.1 of Drosophila prolongata. Classification (NCBI taxonomy): domain Eukaryota; kingdom Metazoa; phylum Arthropoda; class Insecta; order Diptera; family Drosophilidae; genus Drosophila; species Drosophila prolongata. Next base: position 3,334,593 of record JAYMZC010000271.1, on the reverse strand, counting down.
TAATTTCTTTTTGTTCGTTTTTGTCTAGGATGTCGGTCACCATGCGGTTTGTGTAACGAAAAGTGGTTGTCGGAAATGTTTCTATTAATTTATGCTGGATAAATGCCAGTACTGGCAGTTCGCAAAAAATTGCATTGACTACGTCCTTCTTGACCACATCACATATTTTCTGCATAAGTGTTTCTCTATCCGAGAAATGTAAGAGATGTCGAGTCTTTTCACCAAACATAATGACCGTTCTAACTGAAGCAATTCCGCTTTCTTCTATTATTATTTGGTTCCGAAAGCAGTTGACCGGCTTGTCCGTTTTTTCGATGGTGTAGGTTAATGATAATTCGCTATGTATTGTGGCAATATCTGACTGCGCATCTTCTTCTAGCGAGTGAATGTGCTGTCGGGACAGCGCGTCAGCAACGTAGTTCTCTTTTCCTGGCTTGTAAAAAATTTGTGCATTGTGCTCGTCAATGAAAGCTTTCCAGCGCTTAATTTTTGCGTTTGGATTGCGATCTGAGACGACGAAAGTTAGTGGTTGGTGGTCAGTAAAAATGTTTAAATTTTTTACGCCGTATAGGTAATTTCTGAGGCTCTTTAAGGCCCACACAATTGCCAACAACTCTCTTTCGTTTGTTGCAAAATTTAGTTCCCTGTCTTTTAAAGTTCGTGATATCATGGTTATGGGTTTTCCGTCCTGTGATAAGACTGCTCCCAAACCGAAAGACGAAGCGTCTGTCGTTAAGTCAAAGGTTTTTTTATAATTTGGATATAATAACATTTCGTTTTCTGACGCGAGAACACTCTTAAGCTTCTCAAATGCCTGGCGCTGATGTTCATCAAAGTTAACGGGTATTTTTTTAGATTGACCTGCGCTTACTTTGCCATTCTCACCTTTTAGGATGTCACTTATAGGTTTTGCAATAGATGCAAAGTCCTTAATGAAACACCTATAGTAACTTGCTAATCCAAGGAATGATCTGACATTAAATAGTGTGGTTGGTTGCTCGTAGTTACGAATTGCATCTACTTTACTAGGGCATGTTCTTTATGCCTCCTCGTGAAACTACGAAACCTAAATACTCTACGCTTTCTTTAAAGAAATTAGATTTTTCACGCGAAACCCTCATGTTAGCCTCATACAATTTGTCCAAGACCCATGCTATGTGTTTCACATGATCGAGCATATTTTCTGAAAAAATAATTACGTTATCGACATAGACATAGTATGATTTCCCTATTTGTTCTCTGAGCACATCACCATCTGAAAAATGCTGGGCGCATTCTTCAATCCAAAGGGCAGTCTGCAAAATTCATATTTCCCATTTCCTACTGAGAAGGCTGTTTTCTCTCTGTCATTTTCGGCGAGAAGTATCTGGTGGAAACCAGACTTCAAATCCAATGTGGTAAAGAGTTTCGCCCTCCCTAAATTTGCCAGGATAAAAACAACATTCGGGATAGGGTATTTGTCGTCTATTGTCTTTAAGTTAAGTTTTCGGAAGTCTATTACGAGGCGTTTTTTTGTGTTTCCCTGCTCATCGGTCCCTTTTTTATCTACAACCCAAACAGGGTTGTTATACGGAGACCGAGATGGTCGGATTATGCCGTCTCGTAACATGGCTTTTGTTTCTTTATTTACAAAGTCGGACACACCCATCGGGTATGTGTACAATTTTGAATATATTGGGTCTTCGTTCTCTGTCCGGATAGTACCAATGATATTAGTATTGTAAGGCAGCGCCTCGTTCGGCTCTGCGAATACGCCTGTGCGATTTCCCAACATGTCCTGGAATTTTTCTGAAATTTCCTGGGGTACCTCAATATCCTCAACCTTTGTAAAATTAACATTTGCGCATTTTATAAATTTAATTTCTTCTGCACTGCTATTAGTTATTAATTTCTTGTCTTTTAGGTCGAGTACGACATCAGTTTTTTTTAGTAAGTCTAGTCCGATTATTCCATCAAAGGTCGTTAAGTTCGGTAGTAAGAAAAATGTTGTAGTTGTGTTAAAAAGGTGCATCATACATTTTTTATTTATGGTGTTGTGACCATGGATTGATTTTACAGAAAAAGGTTTATTTACGTAAATAATGTTTTTTAATTCTTTCATAGGCTTGATATAATTTTTGGAAGCCCCTGTGTCTATCAAAAGTTTGATTTTCCTCCCTGCGATATCCCTTTCTATGAATGGGAGCAGGGAGTTATGCCTAAAAAATTTATTTCGTCATATTCTACAAGGTCATCGTCTACATCTTCTACTTCTTCCTCTGCTACTGTAGGGTATTCGTCATTGTTTTCGTTCGGTAAATCGTTGTCTAACGCTAAATGGTTTATTCTTTGGTGTTTCGGTCCTGTGTACCTAGCGCTACTATTATTAGGTCTTTTACCTGTCAGTCCCTGGTTATTGTAAGCGTTCGCTTGGAAATTTTGTGGACTTGTCTGCCACTGACTGTTTTGGGGCTGTCTTTGAAACGGACCACTTTGTTGGTTTTGAGTTGGCTGTCTAAAGCGAGATGAGCTATCGACGTCCATTGGCTGTACCGGATCTTGTCTAAGTGGCTGTCTTGGCCTTTTATTAAAATGGGGGTTTTTACTCTCCGGGTGGAATCTAGATTCTGTTACTGGATTTCTTTCTCTGTCCAGTTGTCTCTGTTCGGACCTTTGGAGTTTTTCCTCCGTGCTACGGGCAAAATTACTTGCAAACATATATCGCTCATGGTTAGCCTCTACTTCCTGTGCTAGCGCTAGAGCGGAAGGAAGATCAGATGGTCTTGCTGAAAAAAGAACATCGCTTAGCGATTTTCTTGTTCCAGAAATAAAAACGCGTAGCGCAACCGCTCTGTATTTTTCATTCAGTGGAGCAGCTACGGTGTTGTCGTAGGTCATAATTGTCTTATTTATAAGCAGAGTCAGTTTTTTCTCTACTTCGTCATAGTACTGTAAGAGTGTCATGTTTCCTTGGCGGAGCGTTGACATCTCCTGTTCTATTAAATATACCGGCCGCTTGTCCGCGTATGTGAAGTCTAGTCGGTTTATTATGGCCTTAAAGTTCAGAGGTGTGTCGAACGACGAAAGAACCATATCGGCTGAATTTTTTATTTTATTTCTTAGTACACTTTATATGCGGTGTGCGCCGCTTTTCTCCATGAGACGTACGTCTCGTTTTTACCCTCGAAGTCCGGCAGGGACTTCATAATATCTAAGGTCTCATTACATGTAATACTTATTATGATCTTTGCATCTCTGTATGTTTCTACTTCTGGTGTACCGATATTAACACCACCTGGGCGCTTCTGAACGTCCTGTAATTTTGGTTCGAAATTTTTTTCCTGTGCGGCGAGTGCGCTCGCAACTGCGCCCTCTATAATGGCCTTTAATTGGTCGTTGGTCATTGCCATATTTAAGTTGTTTTTGTCTACTTGAAAATTGTCCGCGCTTTTTAGCTTTCGGAATTCTTTTAACAATTCTTCTATCTCACTATCACTCATATGTTTTAACACAAAGAACAAAGAATTTTGTTCCCACTGTATTTAATTTCTTTGTCGGAAAAATAAAATTTTGAAAAATTATTTCCCGAGCTTGTGCCTTTTTTATTTATTTTTTAGACTCTTGAAATATTTTTATAATCATAAATTTATTTTTTTATTTTATAATTATAAAAATTACTTTTTGAAAAATATTCTGATTTTAAAAGAAAAATTAGCGGAAAAATATCAATGAACACTCCACTTACATGGTTTTTATTTAATTGTAGAAAAATTAAATTGCTGCTGATGCTCGTGTTATCTTCCTTCTTTTAATTGCTGCTGCCGGTTCCTTGTGGTACGACGGAGTTGGCGAATTGGTTTTTAAAATGTCTTTATTTTGAACTGTTCGAGGGTCTTACGAACGCGTTTTTTATTTTTTATTTTAACGGATCGAGGGTCTTACGAACGCGTTTTTTATTCTTTATTTTATTTTTTATTTTAACGGATCGAGGGTCTTACGAACGCGTTGGGTGCCAATTAATTATTTCCTTATTCAGGTTTTTACTTAAGACGCGCGGTACTGCGCGAATGAGAAGACTTAGGTTTCGGGAGGCGATGACCGTCACGATTTATTTCCAAAATTCAACTAAATACTAAGTACATAAATTCTTATAATGAAAGCTAGCCCTATGCCCTGAAAGTGCTGACCCGGCGCCCCGTGTGTGGTGTTGGGTAGCCGTCGGTTGCGTCGCAGTGCATTGCCCGCTGATAGCGCTGACCGAAGCTTGGGCTTCTGCTACCGTCGTTGTGCAATATCCGCAGGTGTCGCTGGCTTTGCATTATTCTCATCCCGGCTACGCGTGATCAGTTTGGCAACTTCTCTGTTGCCGGGTGACCGTGTTAACTTATATATTGAATAAAGAGAATAAACTTTTTTTCTATTTGCTTTACTGTTTTCTTCATAATTCGCTCCGAAATGTGAAATATACAAACATGTACTCACTTTTGCTAGCTAGCCGCCAAAGGCCAGCCAAACTTTAGACTAAACATCCGTAAGAATCCCAACACCGCGAACCCTCTTTTTTAGGCATCGCGTTCGCTTCCAAATTTTCCATGCTGATCACAGCAATCTTAATCGGGAATTAACTTCGGAAACCAAGACTTCGGAAAATTACGAAGATAAACTTTAAAAGCTTCGATCCCGAGGCAACAAGGGAAGAGAACCAACTCAAGCTTGGGCAGTCGTGAATTAAGTCTAAGAATGATTGTATTCTAAGTCTAAGTGAAGTTAATTTAATAAAGATTATATTTTTTTAAATACATTCGGTAACGTATTTGTAATTGGCGCCCAACGTGGGGCCCACGCTGTAAAAAATATCGAAATGAAATAAAAGATATTCGCGAGTGTTCCCATAAAAATAAATCACAGACCCGAAAATAAAAAACGTTTCTATGCAAAAAAAACAAAACGTACCGGATAAAAAAACCAGAGCATAAAGTGAAAATATTATTGTGCTAAGAAACACTAAAGTGAAATTCTAAAAAACACAATTAAAAGTAAAACACTTAAAATAAAGAAATAAAAAAAGGGCCAAAATACGCCAAATAATAAAAGTGAAAAATTGCAATAAAATATTAAATATAAATTATCCAGGAAAATAAAGAATCGCAAAAAGTGCAAAACTACAAAAAATAATAAATATTTCTAAAAAGAAATATTAACCATTAAAAAAAAATATTTACAAACGCCAAATCTAAAAAAAAAAAGAGGTGCAAAACTTAAATTTACAAAACGCAAATATAAAAAAGTGAAAAAATACATCATAATTTTTAATATTCCTAAAGGGTAATATAAATCATCAAAAATTTTTTTGTTCTTATAAAAAAAACAAAATAAAAAAAAATTAATTAAAGAAATCAAATAAAAAACATACAAAAAGGTACAGAAAACAAAAAATTGAAAAATTTCTTCTACATTTCGATAGGTATTGATAAACAAATAAAACTGCATTTTTACTTTTCCGAAATATTTAAATTTTTAAAATCGTATATAAGCGATTGTGGGCGTTAAAGGGGGCGTGGCACCATTTTGAAACAAACTTGCGCTGCGTAGGAACTCCTAAAATCTACATGCCAAATGCCAATCTTCTAGCTTTTATAGTTTCCGAGATCTCAGCGTTCATACGGACAGACAACGGACAGACAGACGGACAGACGGACAGACGGACATGGCTAGATCGACTCGGCTAGTGATGCTGATCAAGAATATATATACTTTATAGGGTCGGAAACGCTTCCTTCTAGCTGTTACATACTTTTGCACGAATACAATATACCCTTTTACTCTACGAGTAACGGGTATAATGAAAAAAACTATAGAAAGTGAAACACACAACAATTTGATAAAACCAAGAATACCAAGAAAAGGACCGAAATAAAATTACTGAGTGAAGACTAAGAAGACCCAGGATCTAAAATCCAGTTATGGACTTTTATAATTTGGTTAATAAAAAATTAACCTTACTAATAAATAAAACCATAATGACTTACGGGAAAGAAAATCCCATAACCACAGAAACAAACCTCAGACATAGGCAATATGCCTTGAGAGTGTTTATAACTGGGCTTAACGGCTCAATTTCCGGCATGTTATTTTCCCTTAACCCTCCAGACTTGCCAAACGCATTAGCCAGAGTGCAAGAAATGGAAAGCAACCATATGAGGGCACAGTTCGCTTATCGTTTTAGCACTCCTCAACGCCGCTTTAACGAAAACCCACGAACTTTATAAGATTCATATTATAAATATGACAACAATAATCAGGGCAATAAATTGCGCCTGAATAGAACCAATGATAATAATCAAAATTATCAAGGGCAAAATGCCAACTACCAATACACCAACAAACATGGCTATCAAAATAATAGTTATCAAAATAATAATAACTATCAACTTACTAATAGCTATAAAAACCCTAATAACTATCAAAATACTAATAGTTATCAAAATCATAATAACTATCAGTATAACAACGCTCGGTTCAATTCAAACCCAACTAATAATGTTTGGACACAAGCGAATAATACTTATCAAAACAGGAGTGAGCCAATGGAAGTGGACGCCAGCATCCAATTCCAAAATACAAATTATAATCCTAATAACCAATCATTTCCCAAAGGCTGGCAGTACCAAAACAAAAATAATAATTTCCAAACAAACTCCTATAACCAAGAAAGAAAACCATTTCAACAAGCAGAACAGCCAGCTAAGCGCCCACAAGTTGAGTCATCAGCTCAACCAAAAAACAAACAAATGCGCATAAATAATATTCAAGAGGACCATTTTTTAGAAGAACAATAGGCCTGCCACACATTTTTCGGCAGGACAAGAAAATAAATAAAAAATTTAATATTTTGATAGACACAGGAGCTACAGCCTGTTATATAAAAAAAGGCATTTACCAAAACGGGATAGAATTACCCATTTATAAGAGAGTACCCACAGTCATTGGATACTAAATAATTAAAATATACCACTACATAACAATTTTTCAAACAAAACACATATTTTATGAAATAGAAGGTTTAAAAGCAGATTTAATAATAGGATATAATTTACTAAGAAAGATAGGAGCAGTTATTGACATAAGCAATAATACAATAAAATATAATGGGAAAACGGAACAATTGCATTATGAGGAAAAATTAAACTTATTAGAATCAAACAATAAAACAACCATACTTACCCTAAAAAAATATATACTAGATAGATATTTTAACCATGAAAGTTTTACGAATAAAAATACAGCAAGCATAGAGAGTACAGACAAGCATAGAGAGTCAAGACAGTACCCATATTAAATGGGTTCGTGAATCAGGAAATAAGTCGTATGCTTGAAGACGAAATCATTAGACCCAGCAAAAGCCCTTATAATTCGCCTATGATTGTAGTATCAAAGAAACGTACTAATGAAGACGGCACTCCCAAACACAGACTCTGCATTGATTTTAGAAAATTAAACCTCAACAGAATTCCGGATAGATACCCCATGGATCCTGCAGTTATTTTATCTAACCTAGGAAAGGCTAAATATTTTAGTACGATAGACTTAGAATCAGGTTTCCATCAAATCTTGATGAAAGAATCAGACGTAGAAAAAACTTCATTTTCCATTAACAACGGAAAATATGAATTCATAAGAATGCCATTCGGGCTTACAAATGCGCCCAAAATATTCCAGAGAGCAATGGACGATATACTTAGAGAACATATTGGAAAATTTTGGCATGTTTACATGGACGATATAATTATTTTTTCTCACTCCCTCAAAACACATTTAAATGACCTCAATTTGATAATTAACATTCTACACGAAGCCAATATGAAAATATCACTAGAAAAATCCAAATTTTTTAAAAAACATCATTTCTAGGATATGTAGTATCACAGAACGTTATTAAAACCGACCCTCAAAAAATAGAAACCATATCGAAATATCCTATTTCCAAAAATATCAGAGAGCTGCGTAGCTTCCTATACTATAGAAAATTCGTAAAAAATTACGCGTCCATTGCCAAACCCCTAACCAGATTTTTAGAAGGCTCCAATGGAAAAATTTCAAAGAGAATGTCAAAAAATGTCTCAATTACTCTCGATGATCCGGCAATCCAGGCCATTAACGAACTGAAAGAACAACTAATTAGCTACATAGAACTAGTTCAACCAGATTACACAAAAAAATTTACATTAACAACAGACGCCTCTGATTTAGCTATAGGAGCCGTGCTCTCCCAAAACGGAAACCCAATTACCTTTATATCTAAGACACTCAATAAAACCGAAAGAAATTACGCTACCAATAAAAAATAACTTCTAGCGATAGTTTGGGCACTAACAACTTAAGAAATTATTTATACGGAGTATCAGGACTAGAAATACATACGGACCATCAACCGCTCTCTTACGCTATTTCGGATAAAAACCCAAATGTTGAATTAAAAAGATGGTTTAATTACGTAGAAAGTTTTAACCCAAAAATTATATATAAGCCTGGTACTACTAATGTAGTAGCGGATGCCCTTTCTAGAATCGAAATAAATAATATAACAGAAGAAGAGAATGAAGAATCCACGGATTCTGGCACTTAACATTCAGCCGAAAGCAGCTTTGATAACATAATTAACGAAACAAAAAAACCCCTTAATCAGTTTAAACAACAACTTCTATTAGCAAAAGGAAACTTTGCAATACACGAACAAATCAATGTCTTCGACAACAGAAGGCATATCATAGAATATGACCAACCAGAAAACTTAATTACAATTCTAAAAGAATTTCTACAACCGAATATTAGCACAGGAATCCACTGCACCCCTGAAGTATTGTACGAAATTCAAATTCAACTAAAAGATAATTTTACAAATAAATTTCTATATACAAAAATTTTTTTTTCAAGATATAACAAATAACGAAGATAACGCAATAATAATAGAGGAAACCCATTGTCGAGCTCACAGAGGATTAGATGAGAATTATAAACAAATCAGTAGGCTATACTATTGGCCAAACTTATACAAAAAATTAAAGGAATATATCACGAATTGCGAAATTTGTAATACAAATAAATACAACAGAAATCCAACACAAATCCCTATCGGAGAAGCTCCAATTCCAAAAATAGAAGGTCAACATTTACATATTGATATTTATTACGCACAAAATCTAACGTTTTTAACTTGCATCGATTCATACTCTATATACCTCGTTGTTGTACCGACATAGCCCGATTACAAATATTTTGTAAAGGTAGTCACTTCCATCTGACTAGGTTTCTATTTCTGACTTTGAAGTTTTTATTGTTTTTCATTTTCTCTTTTTCTAGTTTAGCTGCTTAGTTCTGTGGATACAATAATTTATTTATTGCCTAGACTAGCAGCTGAACCTAATTTTTTTGTTGGAGTATCTTGAAGTGTTATTATTAATTATACCCGTTACTCGTAGAGTAAAAGGGTATATTGTATTCGTGCAAAAGTATGTAACAGCTAGAAGGAAGCGTTTCCGACCCTATAAAGTATATATATTCTTGATCAGGGTCACTAGCCGAGTCTATATAGCCATGTCCGTCTGTCCGTCTGTCTGTCCGTCTGTCTGTCCGTATGAACGCTGAGATCTCGGAAACTATAAAAGCTAGAAGATTGGCATTTTGCATGCAGATTCTAGGAGTTCCTACGCATCGCAAGTTTGTTTCAAAAAGGTGCCACGCCCCCTTTAACGCCCACAATCGCTTATATACGATTTTAAAAATTTAAATATTTCGGAAAAGTAAAAATGCAGTTTTATTGTGTTTATCAATACCTATCGAAATGTATAAGAAATTTTTCAAATCGGACCATTCGTTAAAAAGTTATGCGTGATCAAAGTTTCTATCTCCATCTCCCTCGCACTCCCTTTACCTGAGTAACGGGTATCTGATAGTCGGGGCACCCGACTATAGCGTTCTCTCTTGTTTTATAACTCCGAAATCTAACTTAAAAATCATCGTGTGCAGGCAAAATGTAATTAGGAAGCGTTGTTTATTGGTTTTTACGTGGATGTAATTGCTACGGCCATCGCGTCTACTAACACGGATTTAGTTTGCATACCCTATAGGTTTATTTTATTGTGATCGTGAGTGGCAGAAAGTTGAATTGTTGCCGTTTGCCTTTTTGGCTTTGGCTGTACTTCGTGTCCATTAAAGTAATTTTTTTTTTCTTTTCGTTTGAGGATTTTTAAATTTTCATTGACGTTGCGATCGTGAGTTTCAGGAAGATGTTGTCTCTTTCCTTCTTCGGCTGAACTTCGTGTCCGCGTATGATTGCTTAGTTTACTCTGTGACGAACCCGCCTAGGAGGCGTGTACGCCACAATGGCTTTTCTTACCTTTAGGATAGTTTTAAGAGAAATTACATGGAGTTCAATAAATATTAAGACCTAGTAAGATTAAATAAGTGATATCTAAGTTTAAATCCCAGGGTGGCAACGCTAACCGATATTTAGCCGAGGCGCATTTAATACTAGAAAAGTAAGGAGCTAAGATACCAGGAGTAGGAAAATACTGGAAATCCCGAATGCGGGAACAAGGAGAAAAGGGCACGCGATCACACAATAACCTGGAGCAGGGCCTCTAGGCTCTTCTCTCGGGATCGCGGAACGAGGCAGACGTGTGATCGGCACACGACTCGACGAATCTTCGAGGCTCCACGCGTAGACCGGAAGTGTATTCGTAAAGCAGGTCAAACGCGACGCTCAACGCGAGCTTTCACAGTTCTCCCATCGCGAGTGTTCCGCCGTTTTGGATTTGGCCAAGCGCCACGCTGTCTATCGCGGGTGAAATTTAAGAGGTTGGTACGAAATAGGTTCTCATACGCTCAGAACGGTGTAGCGGACTCGGGTGAGGACAATCTCAATAAAGTGTTACGATTGTTTAATCATATTTACCGATCGTGTGTATTTTATTTCGTAGTTAGCAAAGTAACCTTCTTCTCACAACTACAAGTGGGCCCGAACGCGGACATATTTCGCGCGTGGATACCCGTCCCGCCGGATCCGTTCTCCGGTAGTTCCCCAACCTCTCCTTGCGTAGTTTGGGATTTGAGCGTGGACACCCGTCCCGCCGGATCCGTTCTCCGGTAGTTTCCCTATCCCCTTGGGTAGTTTGGGATTTGCGCGTGGATACCCGTCCCGCCGGATCCGTTCTCCGGTAGTTTCCCCACTCCCCTTGCGTAGTTTGGGATTTGCGCGTGGATACCCGTCCCGCCGGATCCGTTCTCCGGTAGTTCCCCAACCCCCCCTTGCGTAGTTTGGGATTTGAGCGTGGACACCCGTCCCGCCGGATCCGTTCTCCGGTAGTTTCCCTATCCCCTTGCGTAGTTTGGGATTTGCGCGTGGACATCCGTCCCGCCGGGTCTATTAACCTGGTGTCTGGTCTACGTAGTAGTTTGGAGACTGGCACGTGGACACCCGTCCCGGCCGGTCAGCCAAGTCGAATCCCTCTGTCCCTTTATTATCCGGCCCCCCCCCCTCCCAAAGTATCCTCCCGGCTCGGCCTCGCCCGAAGGTCCAGCCCGGTGGATTTTTCGCCCTTGACGCGAGATCCAGGTCTTCAACGACCACCCAGTATTCTCCCGGCCCGGCCTCGCCCGAAGGTCCAAGATTTTCCGCCCTTGACGCGAGACCCAGGACTTCAACACCCGCAAAGTATTCTCCCGGCTCGGCCTCGCCCGAAGGTCCAGCCCGGTGGATTTTTCGCCCTTGACGCGAGATCCAGGACTTCAACGACCACCCAGTATTCACCCGGCTCGGCCTCGCCCGAAGGTCCAGCCCGGTGGATTCCACGCGTCCACGTTTCCGTCGACACGGACAAGAACCTTCGGTGCAGACTCCCCATTAAAATCATCCGTTCACCTGTAGAACGGAACTCTCTAGTCCGGTGTTTCGGTGATTTACAAATTTCTTGTAAAGGACTCTTGGATCCGACTGAGATCTGTACCACGGCCGAGAAAACATCCTTACAAGTGGCGCCCGAACAGGGACGCCGAGACTAGCTAGAGATTTATACAAGTGGCCTAAAGACCCACTGTGAAAAGGGTAGAGTCGCCCGGGGAGCCGAGACGAAATGACCAGAGGAATAGAAGGATATAAGAAGGCAGGAAAATAAGACGATGAGTACTCCTAAGGAACCCGAGGGTGAGTACGAAGAAGATAATTATATCAAGAACCCTGGTGTAGGAGTCCGCTGGATATATGCACGCCGAAGAGACGAACTCAACTCCCTTGCCGTTGAGTTCGGCTTCAAAGCGGATGGTACCGTCGAAGAGGCCAGAAAGGCGTTTGCCAACCTGGTCAGCGCAGGTTCCTTCCCACAACGCGTGTGGAGCCGGCTAGCTCAGCTGCAGGAGCACTACGGCAGTCGGGCCCCGAGCCCCGTTCCCTCAGGAAAAAACGACGAGATGGAGCAATTCGCAGAGTCCCTCCGAATCCCCGTCATCTCCGACGCTCCGCCGCTCGAGGTTCCCGCTCGTCATCGAGGAGTACATCCCGGAACGGCACACGGTGCCCGGATGCCGCTCAGCACTTGCTTCCTGAGAAGATACACAAGTGGAACCTACGGTTCGATGGTAGCTCGGATCCGCTAACACTCATCGCTGTACTCGAGGAGAAGATGACGACGTATAGGATAAATCCGGAAGAGATCCCCCGGGCTATGTCCGAAATCTTCGAGGGTCCGGCGGCACGGTGGTTCCGTACTAGCCATCTGCAGTCTGCCTCTTGGGGAACTTTCCGGAGGGAATTCCTGGAGTTCTTCCTACCTCCGCGATATTTCGAACGATTAGAGGACGAGATTCGGACTCACGTGCAGAGAAGAGGAGAGCCTTTCAAAACATACCTAATCGAGCTTAGGACGAAGATGCAGCAGGCCGGGTACCGAGGAGAGGAAGAGTTGTACCGCGCGTACGAAAACATGGTTCCAGAGTACCGGCTATACATCAAGCGAAGTGAATTCGGGACGTTGAAGCAGCTGACCCACATGGCTACTGAGTACGAATGTGTCAAACAACTCGAGTCGACTCGAGACGGGACCACAGGAGGGACGGACAGGAACCGCGAGGGACCGCAACTTCGGCGTTCACCGAACCCCTTTCGGAACTTTGAGAGCACTACACAGGCAGGACACGTGACTCACCGGATGATCGGGCAAGAAACCTCGCGAGTGGACGTGCAGCGTGCCTGCGGCCGTTGTGGTGAGAACGGACATTTCCGTCGCGGCTGTCCCAACCCACGTCGTGACTTTTGTTGGGATTGTGGCCGGGTGGGAGTGCTAACTATAGAGTGCAGCCGTCGAAATGCCTCGGGAAATGGAGGACGTCTCCGCCGGAATCCGGGTACGGCAGAGACGAACGAAACAACGGCCCGACCCCAACAAAACCCCCGTTAAGGATACACGGTGGACTCATCACAGCAGCGATAGAAGTCGGAGGAAGGTGGGTGGACGCCACCGTTGATACAGGGGCATCGAGGAGTTTCGCCAGTGAAAGTTTTACAAAGCTGGTTGCCCGCGCAGACGAGGTTCGTGAAGTTGTCACCAGAATAGCGTTGGCCGATCGGTCATGTCTGGATGTGACGAAATTGTGGCGCACCCCGGTCACGTTGGCGGGTACCACAGTTCTCTTACCCATGTTGGTGATGCCCACCATGTTGGACCGGGTGATACTTGGGATGGATTTCCTCAAAGCAGCCGGGACGCTCGTGCGATGTGGGCAGGCCACCCTCGAAATGCGATCTGAACCCCAAGCAAGAGGGGATCCTTTGTTACAACCAGTGCTCATACCTCCGAGGGACGATCGAGAAAGAGCGGTACACTCTGACAAGTTTAGGGTCCAATTGGGGACTGCCAGACAAGGAGGAACAGAGGTTCTTAGCCCTACGCCTACGTGGAACGCGGCCACGACAAAAGACACTGGGAAAACTGCTAGGACGGAGGCGGAGGACCACGACAAAGGGCGACGGATTGCGCCTTTGAGTCCGAGGCAACAAGGCTTCCTCGAACGAGAGTTAGCTTTGTTCGAGAGCCTCCAGGGAGTATCTCAGATCGCAGAGCATCGCATCGTCATGCGCGACGATAAGCCCTTAAAGCAAAGGTATTATCCCAGGAACCCCGCGATGCAACACGTCATCGATACCCAAGTAGATGAACTGCTCCGTGCAGGAGCCATCGAGCCTTCCAGGAGCCCACATAGCGCACCGATCGTGTTGGTGAAGAAAAAGGGGGGCGATTGGCGAATGTGTGTCGACTATCGACAGTTGAACGCACACTCAGTGCCCGACGCCTACCCTGTCCCGAGGATCAATCACATCCTGGAGAAGTTACGTCACGCCCGGTATATCTCCACGTTGGATTTGAAAAACGGTTATTGGCAAATACCCATGGCCAAGGATAGTCGTCAATACACGGCCTTTACGGTTCCAGGACGGGGACTATATCAATGGAAGGTCATGCCCTTTGGCCTGCACTCCGCCAGCGCAACGTTCCAACGTGCTCTGGTCAGTGTGATTGGGGCGGAGATGGAGCCGGTTGCCTTTGCCTACTTAGATGACATCATTGTCGTTAGCGCCACGGAGGAGCAACACCTCGCCGAAGTGTTTCGCAGATTACGGGCGGCAAATTTGAGGATAAATCCAAGGAAATGTACATTCTTCAAGCAGAAACTGGTTTATCTCGGTCACGTGATCAGCGGCGAAGGGATTCAGACTGACCCTGAGAAGGTGTCTGCGATCAACGGGCTGAAGATCCCCACCAATCTGAAGGAACTACGCCAATGGATCGGGATGGCATCCTGGTACCGGAGATTCGTCCCGGGCTTCGCGACCATCGTGCAACCGGTGACCGCATTGCTGAAGAAAGGCCGGAAGTGGACTTGGGGACCGGAACAGCAAACCGCCTTGGATGAGATTAGAAGATGCCTGACCACCGCCCCCGTGTTGGGTTGTCCGGATTTCGACCGGAAGTTTGTCTTACAGACTGATGCGAGTGACATAGGCTTGGGAGCGGTATTATCTCAGGACGTCGAGGGCCAAGAGAAGGTCATCGCATACGCTAGTCGTCGACTAACTCCCGCGGAGCACAATTACACGACGACAGAAAAGGAGTGTCTGGCCATCATCTGGGCCATCAGGAAGATGCGATGTTACCTGGAGGGCTACCGATTTGAAGTCGTTAACCGATCACTTGGCTCTCAAATGGTTAAATTCCATCGAAAGTCCTTCCGACCGAGTAGCGCGCTGGGCTTTGGAATTACAACAGTTCCAATTCGATGTGCGTTACCGACGAGGGAAGTTGAACGTCGTGGCTGATACGCTTTCCCGACAGCCCTGTGAGGTACTTCAAGGCGCTATCGAGCTCAAGGACCACTGCGAATGGATCAGGAAGATGAAAGACCAGGTACGCGACGAGCCTGATAAGTTCTCTGACTACATGTTGGAGAATGGTCAGCTCTATAGGAACATGGGTTACCGAGCAGACGACGAGGACTACTTCCCGTGGAAACTCTGTGTACCCTCTCCCTGCAGAGCCCGCGTCTTATACGAGTGCCATGATTCCCCAACTTTCGGACACCCGAAAGACGATAACCCGCCTGGCGCAAAGATATTTCTGGCCCGGCATGTATCGTGATGCAAAACAACACGTTCGGCACTGCGAGTCGTGCCAAAAGTTTAAGACCGTTCAGACCAAAGCAGCAGGGAAAATGCTTACCCGTGTCGTAAACGAACCCTTCGACATTCTCTGCGCTGACTTTGTAGGTCCGCTGCCCCGATCGAAACAAGGGAACTCGATGCTTCTCGTTTTCCATGACGTGTTCTCCAAATGGGTAGAGTTGGTCCCACTCCGGAAAGCCACCGCTGCGGCAGTCCAGAAAGCGTTTCGGGAACGTATACTCGGACGAGTGGGCACTCCCCGGAAGTTCGTGTGTGACAACGGAACCCAATTCACAAGTCGGGCCCTAAAAGATTACTTTACTTAGCTCGGCGTGGAAGTCCAGTACACGGCTCCGTATTGTCCGCAGGAGAATCCCACCGAGAGGACCAATCGCACGGTAAAGACGCTGATTTCTCAGCTGTCGGAAGGAGACCAGAGTACGTGGGATAATATGTTGCCGGAGATTTCCCTCGCTATCAATAGTAGTGTATCGGACTCGACTGGGTATACCCCCGCATTTCTCACTCAGGGACGGGAGCTACGCTTGCCTGCGATGCTGTATGACGAACTCACCCCTGGATCAGCGGTCGCGCATACAGGTCCTGAAGACAAGGCGTCACACCTCCAAGGGGTCTTCGACATCGTGCGGTCGAACCTGCAACGAGCATCTCTGGAGCAGGCGAGGCACTATAACCTTAGGAGGCGCGAATGGAGACCAACGCTCGGGAGCCAAGTATGGTTGAGACAGCACCCCTTATCAAAAGCGACCGAGGGGTTCGCCGCCAAACTCGCTCCTAAGTATGACGGCCCCTACACCGTCGCGAAGTTCACATCGCCGAACTTGGTACGTTTGCAGCGCCCAGGAGACCGTCGGTGGCGGATCGCCAACATATCTCAACTTAAACCCTACTACGCAGAGGACGCCCTCGACGCGGGCGACGACGTTGGGGTCCCGGGACTGTAACCGGGCCAAGTAACCCGGCACGGTAAGCGGCCTGGAACTACGAAATAACTTAAAGATCCATACTTGTAATAGGTTAAGATTAACGAGTCCTTTACATGGAGTTCAATAAATATTAAGACCTAGTAAGATTAAATAAGTGATATCTAAGTTTAAATCCCAGGGTGGCAACGCTAACCGATATTTAGCCGAGGCGCATTTAATACTAGAAAAGTAAGGAGCTAAGATACCAGGAGTAGGAAAATACTGGAAATCCCGAATGCGGGAACAAGGAGAAAAGGGCACGCGATCACACAATAACCTGGAGCAGGGCCCCTAGGCTCTTCTCTCGGGATCGCGGAACGAGGCAGACGTGTGATCGGCACTTCGAGGCTCCACGCGTAGACCGGAAGTGTATTCGTAAAGCAGGTCAAACGCGACGCTCAACGCGAGCTTTCACAGTTCTCCCATCGCGAGTGTTCCGCCGTTTTGGATTTGGCCAAGCGCCACGCTGTCTATCGCGGGTGAAATTTAAGAGGTTGGTACGAAATAGGTTCTCATACGCTCAGAACGGTGTAGCGGACTCGGGTGAGGACAATCTCAATAAAGTGTTACGATTGTTTAATCATATTTACCGATCGTGTGTATTTTATTTCGTAGTTAGCAAAGTAACCTAACCTTCTTCTCACAACTACAAGTGGGCCCGAACGCGGACATATTTCCCGTTCGCCACTGTAGCCGTAGTTTTTGCTCCTAGTAGTATCCTCGGACCCGAACGCGGACCCCTTCCCGTTCGATCCAGTAGTTCCCTACCCCCCCTCGCGTAGTTTGGGATTTGAGCGTGGACACCCGTCCCGCCGGATCCGTTCTCCGGTAGTTTCCCCACTCCCCTTGGGTAGTTTGGGATTTGCGCGTGGATACCCGTCCCGCCGGATCCGTTCTCCGGTAGTTCCCCAACCTCTCCTTGCGTAGTTTGGGATTTGAGCGTGGACACCCGTCCCGCCGGATCCGTTCTCCGGTAGTTTCCCTATCCCCTTGGGTAGTTTGGGATTTGCGCGTGGATACCCGACCCGCCGGATCCGTTCTCCGGTAGTTTCCCCACTCCCCTTGCGTAGTTTGGGATTTGCGCGTGGATACCCGTCCCGCCGGATCCGTTCTCCGGTAGTTCCCCAACCCCCCCTTGCGTAGTTTGGGATTTGAGCGTGGACACCCGTCCCGCCGGATCCGTTCTCCGGTAGTTTCCCTATCCCCTTGCGTAGTTTGGGATTTGCGCGTGGACATCCGTCCCGCCGGGTCTATTAACCTGGTGTCTGGTCTACGTAGTAGTTTGGAGACTGGCACGTGGACACCCGTCCCGGCCGGTCAGCCAAGTCGAATCCCTCTGTCCCTTTATTATCCGGCCCCCCCCCTCCCAAAGTATCCTCCCGGCTCGGCCTCGCCCGAAGGTCCAGCCCGGTGGATTTTTCGCCCTTGACGCGAGATCCAGGTCTTCAACGACCACCCAGTATTCTCCCGGCCCGGCCTCGCCCGAAGGTCCAAGATTTTCCGCCCTTGACGCGAGACCCAGGACTTCAACACCCGCAAAGTATTCTCCCGGCTCGGCCTCGCCCGAAGGTCCAGCCCGGTGGATTTTTCGCCCTTGACGCGAGATCCAGGACTTCAACGACCACCCAGTATTCACCCGGCTCGGCCTCGCCCGAAGGTCCAGCCCGGTGGATTCCACGCGTCCACGTTTCCGTCGACACGGACAAGAACCTTCGGTGCAGACTCCCCATTAAAATCATCCGTTCACCTGTAGAACGGAACTCTCTAGTCCGGTGTTTCGGTGATTTACAAATTTCTTGTAAAGGACTCTTGGATCCGACTGAGATCTGTACCCCGGCCGAGAAAACATCCTTACAAGTGGCGCCCGAACAGGGACGCCGAGACTAGCTAGAGATTTATACAAGTGGCCTAAAGACCCACTGTGAAAAGGGTAGAGTCGCCCGGGGAGCCGAGACGAAATGACCAGAGGAATAGAAGGATATAAGAAGGCAGGAAAATAAGACGATGAGTACTCCTAAGGAACCCGAGGGTGAGTACGAAGAAGATAATTATATCAAGAACCCTGGTGTAGGAGTCCGCTGGATATATGCACGCCGAAGAGACGAACTCAACTCCCTTGCCGTTGAGTTCGGCTTCAAAGCGGATGGTACCGTCGAAGAGGCCAGAAAGGCGTTTGCCAACCTGGTCAGCGCAGGTTCCTTCCCACAACGCGTGTGGAGCCGGCTAGCTCAGCTGCAGGAGCACTACGGCAGTCGGGCCCCGAGCCCCGTTCCCACAGGAAAGAACGACGAGATGGAGCAATTCGCAGAGTCCCTCCGAATCCCCGTCATCTCCGACGCTCCGCCGCTCGAGGTTCCCGCTCGTCATCGAGGAGTACATCCCGGAACGGCACACGGTGCCCGGATGCCGCTCAAAGATGTTCGCTTGGCCACTGGCCTGCAGGGGCAGGAGGTGCGGAGTAATACGACTCCCACTCAGCACTTGCTTCCTGAGAAGATACACAAGTGGAACCTACGGTTCGATGGTAGCTCGGATCCGCTAACACTCATCGCTGTACTCGAGGAGAAGATGACGACGTATAGGATAAATCCGGAAGAGATCCCCCGGGCTATGTCCGAAATCTTCGAGGGTCCGGCGGCACGGTGGTTCCGTACTAGCCATCTGCAGTCTGCCTCTTGGGGAACTTTCCGGAGGGAATTCCTGGAGTTCTTCCTACCTCCGCGATATTTCGAACGATTAGAGGACGAGATTCGGACTCACGTGCAGAGAAGAGGAGAGCCTTTCAAAACATACCTAATCGAGCTTAGGACGAAGATGCAGCAGGCCGGGTACCGAGGAGAGGAAGAGTTGTACCGCGCGTACGAAAACATGGTTCCAGAGTACCGGCTATACATCAAGCGAAGTGAATTCGGGACGTTGAAGCAGCTGACCCACATGGCTACTGAGTACGAATGTGTCAAACAACTCGAGTCGACTCGAGACGGGACCACAGGAGGGACGGACAGGAACCGCGAGGGACCGCAACTTCGGCGTTCACCGAACCCCTTTCGGAACTTTGAGAGCACTACACAGGCAGGACACGTGACTCACCGGATGATCGGGCAAGAAACCTCGCGAGTGGACGTGCAGCGTGCCTGCGGCCGTTGTGGTGAGAACGGACATTTCCGTCGCGGCTGTCCCAACCCACGTCGTGACTTTTGTTGGGATTGTGGCCGGGTGGGAGTGCTAACTATAGAGTGCAGCCGTCGAAATGCCTCGGGAAATGGAGGACGTCTCCGCCGGAATCCGGGTACGGCAGAGACGAACGAAACAACGGCCCGACCCCAACAAAACCCCCGTTAAGGATACACGGTGGACTCATCACAGCAGCGATAGAAGTCGGAGGAAGGTGGGTGGACGCCACCGTTGATACAGGGGCATCGAGGAGTTTCGCCAGTGAAAGTTTTACAAAGCTGGTTGCCCGCGCAGACGAGGTTCGTGAAGTTGTCACCAGAATAGCGTTGGCCGATCGGTCATGTCTGGATGTGACGAAATTGTGGCGCACCCCGGTCACGTTGGCGGGTACCACAGTTCTCTTACCCATGTTGGTGATGCCCACCATGTTGGACCGGGTGATACTTGGGATGGATTTCCTCAAAGCAGCCGGGACGCTCGTGCGATGTGGGCAGGCCACCCTCGAAATGCGATCTGAACCCCAAGCAAGAGGGGATCCTTTGTTACAACCAGTGCTCATACCTCCGAGGGACGATCGAGAAAGAGCGGTACACTCTGACAAGTTTAGGGTCCAATTGGGGACTGCCAGACAAGGAGGAACAGAGGTTCTTAGCCCTACGCCTACGTGGAACGCGGCCACGACAAAAGACACTGGGAAAACTGCTAGGACGGAGGCGGAGGACCACGACAAAGGGCGACGGATTGCGCCTTTGAGTCCGAGGCAACAAGGCTTCCTCGAACGAGAGTTAGCTTTGTTCGAGAGCCTCCAGGGAGTATCTCAGATCGCAGAGCATCGCATCGTCATGCGCGACGATAAGCCCTTAAAGCAAAGGTATTATCCCAGGAACCCCGCGATGCAACACGTCATCGATACCCAAGTAGATGAACTGCTCCGTGCAGGAGCCATCGAGCCTTCCAGGAGCCCACATAGCGCACCGATCGTGTTGGTGAAGAAAAAGGGGGGCGATTGGCGAATGTGTGTCGACTATCGACAGTTGAACGCACACTCAGTGCCCGACGCCTACCCTGTCCCGAGGATCAATCACATCCTGGAGAAGTTACGTCACGCCCGGTATATCTCCACGTTGGATTTGAAAAACGGTTATTGGCAAATACCCATGGCCAAGGATAGTCGTCAATACACGGCCTTTACGGTTCCAGGACGGGGACTATATCAATGGAAGGTCATGCCCTTTGGCCTGCACTCCGCCAGCGCAACGTTCCAACGTGCTCTGGACAGTGTGATTGGGGCGGAGATGGAGCCGGTTGCCTTTGCCTACTTAGATGACATCATTGTCGTTAGCGCCACGGAGGAGCAACACCTCGCCGAAGTGTTTCGCAGATTACGGGCGGCAAATTTGAGGATAAATCCAAGGAAATGTACATTCTTCAAGCAGAAACTGGTTTATCTCGGTCACGTGATCAGCGGCGAAGGGATTCAGACTGACCCTGAGAAGGTGTCTGCGATCAACGGGCTGAAGATCCCCACCAATCTGAAGGAACTACGCCAATGGATCGGGATGGCATCCTGGTACCGGAGATTCGTCCCGGGCTTCGCGACCATCGTGCAACCGGTGACCGCATTGCTGAAGAAAGGCCGGAAGTGGACTTGGGGACCGGAACAGCAAACCGCCTTGGATGAGATTAGAAGATGCCTGACCACCGCCCCCGTGTTGGGTTGTCCGGATTTCGACCGGAAGTTTGTCTTACAGACTGATGCGAGTGACATAGGCTTGGGAGCGGTATTATCTCAGGACGTCGAGGGCCAAGAGAATGTCATCGCATACGCTAGTCGTCGACTAACTCCCGCGGAGCACAATTACACGACGACAGAAAAGGAGTGTCTGGCCATCATCTGGGCCATCAGGAAGATGCGATGTTACCTGGAGGGCTACCGATTTGAAGTCGTTACCGATCACTTGGCTCTCAAATGGTTAAATTCCATCGAAAGTCCTTCCGGCCGAGTAGCGCGCTGGGCTTTGGAATTACAACAGTTCCAATTCGATGTGCGTTACCGACGAGGGAAGTTGAACGTCGTGGCTGATACGCTTTCCCGACAGCCCTGTGAGGTACTTCAAGGCGCTATCGAGCTCAAGGACCACTGCGAATGGATCAGGAAGATGAAAGACCAGGTACGCGACGAGCCTGATAAGTTCTCTGACTACATGTTGGAGAATGGTCAGCTCTATAGGAACATGGGTTACCGAGCAGACGACGAGGACTACTTCCCGTGGAAACTCTGTGTACCCTCTCCCTGCAGAGCCCGCGTCTTATACGAGTGCCATGATTCCCCAACTTTCGGACACCCGAAAGACGATAACCCGCCTGGCGCAAAGATATTTCTGGCCCGGCATGTATCGTGATGCAAAACAACACGTTCGGCACTGCGAGTCGTGCCAAAAGTTTAAGACCGTTCAGACCAAAGCAGCAGGGAAAATGCTTACCCGTGTCGTAAACGAACCCTTCGACATTCTCTGCGCTGACTTTGTAGGTCCGCTGCCCCGATCGAAACAAGGGAACTCGATGCTTCTCGTTTTCCATGACGTGTTCTCCAAATGGGTAGAGTTGGTCCCACTCCGGAAAGCCACCGCTGCGGCAGTCCAGAAAGCGTTTCGGGAACGTATACTCGGACGAGTGGGCACTCCCCGGAAGTTCGTGTGTGACAACGGAACCCAATTCACAAGTCGGGCCCTAAAAGATTACTTTACTTAGCTCGGCGTGGAAGTCCAGTACACGGCTCCGTATTGTCCGCAGGAGAATCCCACCGAGAGGACCAATCGCACGGTAAAGACGCTGATTTCTCAGCTGTCGGAAGGAGACCAGAGTACGTGGGATAATATGTTGCCGGAGATTTCCCTCGCTATCAATAGTAGTGTATCGGACTCGACTGGGTATACCCCCGCATTTCTCACTCAGGGACGGGAGCTACGCTTGCCTGCGATGCTGTATGACGAACTCACCCCTGGATCAGCGGTCGCGCATACAGGTCCTGAAGACAAGGCGTCACACCTCCAAGGGGTCTTCGACATCGTGCGGTCGAACCTGCAACGAGCATCTCTGGAGCAGGCGAGGCACTATAACCTTAGGAGGCGCGAATGGAGACCAACGCTCGGGAGCCAAGTATGGTTGAGACAGCACCCCTTATCAAAAGCGACCGAGGGGTTCGCCGCCAAACTCGCTCCTAAGTATGACGGCCCCTACACCGTCGCGAAGTTCACATCGCCGAACTTGGTACGTTTGCAGCGCCCAGGAGACCGTCGGTGGCGGATCGCCAACATATCTCAACTTAAACCCTACTACGCAGAGGACGCCCTCGACGCGGGCGACGACGTTGGGGTCCCGGGACTGTAACCGGGCCAAGTAACCCGGCACGGTAAGCGGCCTGGAACTACGAAATAACTTAAAGATCCATACTTGTAATAGGTTAAGATTAACGAGTCCTTTGTTAGCTACACCGTTAGGTAGGGAGTTCGAGAGGTAGGGTTATACCAATAAGTCTAGATTACTGTTTCAGATGGATGACGTAATCATGCTGTCCGATGACTCCCAAGACATCGAGGCCTTCTATCCGCGGGCAAACGACGGGGATAGTCACGAAGAAGAAGAGGAGGAGGAGTTCCTCACCTCCGAAGGGGAAGGCGTTGGTAGTGTAACGACCTGATTCTTTATTTCTGCTCGCTACGTAAACGTGCGGCTAGCTCAGAGAGGTTGTGAGTTCGTTCCACCAAATTTATATTGAGTGACCGCCCGTGACCAAAGGATAACGCCAGAAATGATTAGGTTGGTGCTGGTTTATTGACTCTCTAAAATATAGCCTTATCGCTATTATTCTGCTGCCCGTTGTCGCCGTCTCCGGCTGCGTTGCTCCTGGCTCGCTGCTGCTCTGCTCCTGGCGTGCTGCTGCGTCGCTCCTGGCTTACCGCTGCGTCGCTCCTGGCCTGCTACTGCGTCGCTTCGGCTTGCTGCTCCGGGTGACTTAGATCGGTACGATTCCGCCAAAACCCTGGATGTTATGCGAGCTTCCCTACCGGGGCCGGCAAGGTGTATCGCCTAGCAGGTGAACCGAAGTTACGCCTTATCGCCTAGCCACCTTTATCGCCTGGCTTCCGGAGTTCAGCCTGGACTTTGTCGGCAAGGTGTATCGCCTAGCAGGTAGAACAAAGTTCTCCCTTATCGCCTAGCCACCTTTATCGCCTGACACCGCGCAAGGACTCCCTAAGCTTGACTTTACCACGACCTTGCACCGTTGGATCTCAGCGTTGTAGCCTCAGCCTTGTAGACTTGTCGTCGTTCGGCGTCTCGACTTTGCGATCTTGATCCTTGGGCACTTCGGTTTCGATGTTTACTTATTTCGCGTTCACGCACTCGCTCTGATTCTCGCACTCGTACTGTCCCGAGCTGCGCTTGCGCCGTCCTTTTTATAGGCGCTGTAGGTGCCGTTATTTCCCTCGGGTCCAAGGTCCACTGAGGTACCGTTAATTCACGGTGTCTCCTCTTTGGGCGGGTCCGAAGTCCGCCAATTTACCGTATGACCCCGTTGCCCTTGCCGGGCGCGGGTCCAAGGTCCATCGAGGTTCCGTTAGTTCACGGTGTGTCCTCTTTAGGCGGGTCCGAAGTCCGCCAATTCACCGTTTGACCTCGTTGCCCTTGCCATATGAGGGTCCAAGGTCCGAATGTTTCCCGTTTGACCTGGATGCCCTTCATTTCTCCGGCTTTCTCGCCTCCTCCGCTGTTGCTAGGCCGATCTCCTGCATCGGGATTTGTGGGGAGTTTAAGACTCCTCACATTTCCCCCTTCCTTCGGAAATGTAATGAAAGTGGTGACTTTCCCCGCCCTTTATGTTTATACTACTCGAATTCCCCGCCTGACTTGCGTGTTAGATGTTCCCCAGACAGTTCCCCGAAAGACTTAACCTTTCCCTAGACTGTTCTCCTAAAAGACTTTACTCGTACAGCTCCTTGAAAGACTTGAACTTTCCCGTGACTGTTTCCCTTAAAGACTTTTCCATGCAGCTCCTTGAAAGATTATTTCCCCAGTTCCCAATTTCCCAGACAGTTCCCAGTTCCCCAGATAGTTCACAGTTCCCCAGATAGTTCATAGTTCCCCAGATAGTTCACATTTCCCCAGACAGTTCCCAGTTCCCCAGACAGTTCCCTGCGTGAAATTCGAATTTTCCCACCCAGACATTTCCCCAAACTAAAAGTCACCATTTCGTTTTCCCTCGGTCCGGCAACTCCCTGGAATCTCACCACGATCGCGTTTATCGATTGTGGGTTCCAGTGTTGCCATCGTCTTTGCCGTTTTGTTGTCTTAAGTTGCCTTTTGAACATAGCAATTACCAATCGTGCTACCCATCGATCGCAACTATCGATCGACCGCCTGACTCGGCGCCCCCGTCCCTATTCCCTATGTCCGGCAACCCGTTACCCAAAAGGTAAATAAACAAACCGATTGTGATTTTGTAAAACCATTAATGGTTTTTTATTAGCCCCTCAGGACTCTTACCACCCCGTTGGACACCCGGATGCGGTAGCGGACGCCGTCTACCACGATGAGTTTGGCCCAGCGGCTGCTACGGGCTCTCCTCTGCTGCCTGTTGGCCTCTGCTGCCACCCTGGGCGGCCACTCTTCCTCGGCCATCTCCTGCCAGCGGCTGCTGTCCGCCGAATGTTGGCGGGACACTGTCGGCCTGGCTGATGGCGACCGCGGCTCCGGGCACGATGTCATCCTGCTGATTTTGGGCGGCCGTGCGGCTGGCTCCCCTGGCGGCGGCCACACCCAGGGTCCCTTCTCCAGACCCTCCGGGTCCCCACCGAGCCGTTTTGCTGGCAACGGCGATGGCGTTGGCACCCACGGCGGCGGTGGAGGCGGTGGTGTCTCCGCTCCGTGCCGTGGTGCCTGGGATGGCCGTGGTGCCTGCGGCGGTGACGGTGGTGGCGGTGGCGGAGTTGATGCCCGGGGCGGCGACGGTGGTGGTCTCCTCCTCCTCCTCTAGCCCCACGTCGGTGATCCGACCTTCGTCCTCCGTTTCTGGGTTCGGCGACGGGGACCGCGACACCAGGGGGGACGCCAGCAGCTGGAGTGCGGAACCTGAGTCCCGCCTCCATCTCGCCGCTGGCTGTTGCCCGGTGCTGCCTCCCCGCCCCTCTCCCCTCATGGACTTGCTGCTGCATTTACTTGCACTCATGTTGGCGACCTGATTTTAATAGGCCCGTCTTGTGGCGCTCGCGCGCTGACGAAACCTCGGTTTCCGATGGTTCCCGGTTCCGTTGTCCGCGGCGGCCTTTGGACTCTCCTTTGCTACGGGGCTCCGACGGGTCCGCTCTCTGGTGTGCGTTACCCGGTAACGGTATCCGCATCCTATGACCCTCCCTCTCCCGCTCTCGCGCTCCTATTGCATCTGTGTGAGTTCGATACTGTGTATCGTCCTCTCCCTCTCTTCGGAGTCACAGTGCGCCCCTGCTAAGTCCGACTTCGATGCTTTGTTTTGGCCATCAATTACTTGTTTTTTTAATTGGCTAACGTGGGCGGTTTTTTCTTTGCCAGAATTTTCGTGCCGCAACTTGCATATCACCGGCGAATTAAAATTTATTATCTTAAACGGCCCATCGTACTTTGGTGCCAATTTTGCGGCGAATCCTTCTGCAGCCTTGGACAGATGGTGTTCCTTAGCCCAGACTGTGTCCCCGATGTTTGGCTTCCATGGGCGTCTACGGAGATTGTAATGGCGTGCCTGATCCTGCGCTGCCTTTTCCATATTTCTCCTCACCAGCTCGAAGATTTCTTTTAGCTTCTTGGCGTTCTCGGCCGGAGTTTGCGTTTCCCTTCCTGTGCCGATTGTTCCTTCATCGTACAGTGCGCTGGGTAACCTAGGCTCTCTCCCTTGCGTAATAAAAGCAGGCGAATATCCTGTGGATTCGGCCACGCTCGTATTCACGGCCAACTGCAGTTCCGGCCACTTTTCGTCCCAAGTCCTCTGGTCTGCCCCTGTGAACTGGGCGATCATAGTTTTCACCGTCCTGTTGGCTCTCTCCGTCGGGTTTTCCTGGGGTGTGTATGGGGCCGTGAACTGGTGTCGGACGCCTAATTCACCCAGGAACTTTTTAAACGCCCTGCTGGTGAACTGAACGCCATTGTCTGTAATCAGTACCTTGGGCACGCCGTATCTTGCGAGGATCCGCTCGCGGATCGCCTTTTCCAGAGTTTCCGTCGTTGCCCTGCGCATTGGCACCATTTCGGTCCACTTGGAGAACCTATCTACCAGCACTAGCAGCATAGAATTCCCGTGTTTGGAGCGGGGCAGTGGTCCGACGAAATCTGCGCACACAGTGGCCCACGGCTCTTCCGGAACTTGGGTCAGCATTTTTCCGGCCGCCTGTAGTTGGCTTGGCTTATATCGTAGGCAGCTCTCGCAGTTTTGCACATATTTCCTTATGTCGCGGTGCATTCCCGGCCAATGGTATCTTGCGGCGACTCTGGCAATTGTTTTCCGACTGCCCATGTGGCCGGCTGTCGGTGAGTTGTGGTTCTCCGACATTACCCGCCGCCTGGACCCAGTTGGCACGCATAGCTTCCAAGATGTGACATCCTCGTTGCCTGCTCTGTGCGGTATGTGGCGATATAGCTGGTCGGCTTCTGTCATGTAGTCTGGATATTTTTGGGGATTTTGGGAAATCTTGCTCCGCATATCCCTTATCCAGTTACACTCGCCGGTTTCCTTGTGCTGTTCCTGTGTTTTTACCCGTCGACACGTTTCTGGCAGTGGCTGTCGTGATAGTGCGTCTGCGACTATATTCAGCTGGCCCTTTCTGTACGCGATCTCGAAGTCATATTGCTGCAGTTCCAGCGCCCATCGTGCGATTCTTCCGGTTGGGCTCTCGATGCTATTCAACCACTTCAGTGCCATATGATCCGTGATCACTTTGAAGTGGTAGCCCTCCAAGTATGGCCTTAACTTGCGTATGGCCCACACAATTGCCAGGCATTCCTTCTCAGTCGCTGAGAAATTTCTCTCAGAACCATTTAGGGATCTACTGGAATACGAGATCACCCTCTCGCCCTGGTCGGAATTCTGTGTGAGAATAGCACCGAGCCCGTAATCACTGGCGTCGGTCTGCAGCACAAATGTCTTTGTGAAATCTGGGCATGCTAAGATGGGGTCTGCTATTAGCCTGGCCTTGACAGCTTCAAACGCCTGTTGATGGTCATCTGTCCATTCCCATTTTGTGCTTTTCCGGAGCAGGCTATTCAACGGATGCACCAACGTTGCAAAATCTGGCACAAAACGCCTGTACCACGACGCCACTCCCAAATATTGTCGTAACTCCTTAACGTTGGCCGGTGGTTTTATTAAGGCAATTGCCGACACCTTTTCTGGGTCTGTTCCGATGCCTTGGTCAGTTATGCGATGCCCCAAGTATTGCAGTTCCTTTCTAAAAAATTTGCATTTTTCCGCATTTACTTTCAGGTTGGCGGCCCTTAGTCTCCTAAACACTTCCTTCAGGTTTTCCATATGCTCTTCGAGCGTTCGTCCGATGACGATAATATCGTCCTGATACGCGAAGGCATGCGGCATCATTTCTGGTCCAATGACTTGATCCAATGCCCGCTGGAATGTTGCCGACGCGGAGTGTAGGCCAAATGGCATCACCTTCCATTGGAACAGGCCCTTCCCTGGTACAGTAAACGCCGTATACTGCCTGCTGTCTGCCTCCAAGGGGATCTGCCAATAACCGTCCTTTAGATCGAGACTGCTGATGTACTTCGCCTCTCGCAGCTGGTCCAGGATGTAATTTATCATCGGCATCGGGTATGCGTCCTTTATGGACCTCGCATTTATCTGCCGGAAATCCACACAAAGCCTCCACTTTCCAGTCTTCTTTCTCACCATGACTATTGGTGAGCTGTAGGGACTCCTGGACGGCTCGATGCATCCTTTTTCCAGCAGCTCGTCTACCTTGGCATTTATCTCACCCTGCATTTTTGGATTTTTAGGGTAGTACCGTTGTTTGACTGGTTGGTCGTCCTTCATGGTGATCCTATGTACGGCCACGTTGGATGTACCATTTATTCCTTCCAGTTCGTCCAACTCGGCTTTTAAAAATCCCTCCACATCCTTTTCCGCAAATCTTTTGGGTGTTTCAACTATTGCCACTGACAGTTTTTCCTCCAGCCATCCTCCTTGTCTATTCTTTGCCGGTATCGACGCGCTGTGTCCTGCGCACTCGACTTCGGCCCCGATTCTGGTGAGGAAATTCCATCCCAATACCAGTGCGTCTATCAGTCCTGGTAAAATCAGCAGCTCCATTGAAATTGTTTTCGTTCCCAGTCCAATTCTGGTCTCCAGCTGTGATCTTATTTCTCCACAGCGACCGTCTGCCATCCGTACTTGCCTTCTCGTGGGTCCGACCCTTCCTGCTGCCTGCAGCCTGTCCGCCAGCTCTTCGCTGATGAAACTCGCCGTGGCGCCGGTATCCACCGTGGCCTTTATCTTACTTTCACCTATGAGCACCGTGGCGGACAGTTGCATTTCTTCCGCCTGCAGGTCGCCCATTAATTTCGAGAGGCAGCACCTTGCGATCCCTGGCCGCCCCTCGGAGGCTGGGGTCGCTGGGCGTTTCCCGACCCGGAACAGCATTGAACCGTCCGAACTCCTACTTTTCCGCATCGCCAGCAGAACGTAAGACGTTGGTTTCGGCATTCCTTCGCCCAGTGGTCTGGACCCCCGCATCTGCGGCAGGCCTGGGTAGGATTTGATACGTATCCGCCGCGATTGTTTGCCGGTTCGTGGCCGCGCGGCGTACTTCGTGGTTGTGCGTCCGGGTCCTCCTGGCACCGCCTGCACACCGCACCCTGGTCTGGTCTTGGCCTTGGCACTGGGTTGCTCTGCCCTTGCTGCTTGCGGGGATTGTTTTCCAGCTCGAATTTCTCCCGCTGCTGGTCGAGCTCCTCAAATTCGTCAGCCAGCGCCATCAATGTCTCCAAATTTCGGCATTCGTATGGGCGAACGAACATTCTGAGTGCCGGCGTGCTGTTCTCTTTTATCCTCTCCAGCGTTTCCTTGGTCGACATATTCAGTGGGCGCATCAGGGTCTGCATATCCACCATAAAGTCTTTGAAGCTCTCCCCGTAGGCTTGCTTCCTCTGTCTGACCTGATCCGCCAGCTTCGCCATGTATCCTCGGGGCAGAAAGAAATTTTGGAAGCTGTAGATGAAGTCTCCCCAGGTTTCCCAGTGCTGATTGTTGGCGATGAACCACTTCAAGGCTCTGCCTTGGAGCAGCTCCGGCATTGCTCGTGGGATCTGATTTATGTCGAGACCGTAAGTCACGACTGACCATTCTACTTGCTCCAAGAATTCCAGCGGCTTGTCGTTTCCGTCGTAGCGGAAATTCCACTCCCGGACCTGTTTGGCGACCTTCGCGTAGTCCTGGGTGTGCGTCCTGGAATTCTCCTTTCTTTCCCGGCTATTTTCCCGCTGCCGACTTGCGTGGCTTGCGATGCTCGACACATCCAAGCTCGCTATGAGGCCCTCGGCACTTGCGGTTGTGATTTTAAATTTTGGCGTGGGCATTTTCCGGAATTTCTTTTCCAGGACCGTTACCAAATCGGCGATGTCTGGCTCCTCTGCCGTCTGGTCGACGAAGTCTCCCAGCGTCTTCCTCATCGAATCGACTGAGCCCTCCAGTTCTATTCCTAGAACTTGGCTCACCTCGTCGAAGTCTTCCTTCCTGAGATTATAAATCCAGGACTTCCCCATCTCGGAACTTTTGTTTCCTTGGTCAGGACAATCACCAGGATGTAACGACCTGATTCTTTATTTCTGCTCGCTACGTAAACGTGCGGCTAGCTCAGAGAGGTTGTGAGTTCGTTCCACCAAATTTATATTGAGTGACCGCCCGTGACCAAAGGATAACGCCAGAAATGATTAGGTTGGTGCTGGTTTATTGACTCTCTAAAATATAGCCTTATCGCTATTATTCTGCTGCCCGTTGTCGCCGTCTCCGGCTGCGTTGCTCCTGGCTCGCTGCTGCTCTGCTCCTGGCGTGCTGCTGCGTCGCTCCTGGCTTACCGCTGCGTCGCTCCTGGCCTGCTACTGCGTCGCTTCGGCTTGCTGCTCCGGGTGACTTAGATCGGTACGATTCCGCCAAAACCCTGGATGTTATGCGAGCTTCCCTACCGGGGCCGGCAAGGTGTATCGCCTAGCAGGTGAACCGAAGTTACGCCTTATCGCCTAGCCACCTTTATCGCCTGGCTTCCGGAGTTCAGCCTGGACTTTGTCGGCAAGGTGTATCGCCTAGCAGGTAGAACAAAGTTCTCCCTTATCGCCTAGCCACCTTTATCGCCTGACACCGCGCAAGGACTCCCTAAGCTTGACTTTACCACGACCTTGCACCGTTGGATCTCAGCGTTGTAGCCTCAGCCTTGTAGACTTGTCGTCGTTCGGCGTCTCGACTTTGCGATCTTGATCCTTGGGCACTTCGGTTTCGATGTTTACTTATTTCGCGTTCACGCACTCGCTCTGATTCTCGCACTCGTACTGTCCCGAGCTGCGCTTGCGCCGTCCTTTTTATAGGCGCTGTAGGTGCCGTTATTTCCCTCGGGTCCAAGGTCCACTGAGGTACCGTTAATTCACGGTGTCTCCTCTTTGGGCGGGTCCGAAGTCCGCCAATTTACCGTATGACCCCGTTGCCCTTGCCGGGCGCGGGTCCAAGGTCCATCGAGGTTCCGTTAGTTCACGGTGTGTCCTCTTTAGGCGGGTCCGAAGTCCGCCAATTCACCGTTTGACCTCGTTGCCCTTGCCATATGAGGGTCCAAGGTCCGAATGTTTCCCGTTTGACCTGGATGCCCTTCATTTCTCCGGCTTTCTCGCCTCCTCCGCTGTTGCTAGGCCGATCTCCTGCATCGGGATTTGTGGGGAGTTTAAGACTCCTCACAGTAGCTCGACGAGAGCGGACGACGATCAGTCCCGGGACCCCAACGACTGGCGTTTTGCTGAGCCCCACGAGGACCAGTGGAGCCAATCTGCGTCGCCCCAGTCGGCCCCGTACCGTCTCGACGACGACGAGGATAACACCAGTGACCGAGACTCCGATCAGTTCAGCAGACCGCCACGCTCTCGAGACAGTTCGCCGAGCAGTCATCCCCAGGGACGACGGCCAGGGGAACCGTTCTACACGGAGTAGCGCCCATCCGAGTCAGAGGGAGATTGCCCGTGGACAAGGCGCGATCCCCGAGCTGGCCATCCGAGGTACTCAAGGCACAACGAACCACGATTCCCGGACGTGGACCACTTCTACCACCATACGACGGAGGACCAGGTGTGCAGATACGCCGGGCATGTGTCGCTCATGCGCATCGACGTCCGCTCCGTGCTCATCAAGGTGCCTGGGTTACCCGCACAAGGGCCGTACGTGGACGAACCCCCATCTTCGCCTCCGTATCCTGCGCTGGAAGCCGGTGCGGGCGTTGACTTCGAGGCCGACCGCTCGCCGTACGAAGGAACCGTCCAAATGGAAGGAGAAGCTGCTAGGGAACCCGAGCGCCCGACAACTCCGCCACAACGAGTTGCGACTGCCCGTATGCTCTCTCAAGGGGTCCAGACGTCCCCCGTGGTCGGAAAGAGCCATACGCAGAAGGTGTCAAACCAGGGAACCCAGACCTCGCCACCCAACTGGCTGGACTCGCGACGCTTGGCCCCCATGCCTGAGATGCAGGTACCCCACGACCAGAGGCCTGCTAGTCCACGACGCGACACTGGGGACCCTACTCCAGTTGTCCCGTGTTCTGAGTACCTGGCCGGCTTCGAGTTGGTCACGGACAGCGAAGATGATGAAGAAGAAAGGCCCCTGTTTCGTCGATCTTTCGTGGCGTCGCCCCAAAAAGACCAGATGGCCGAGGCCATACCTCTCGGGGTCGACACCGAATGCCTCCACTATGGGGTTGCGAGGGACCTCTGGACTACGCCGCGGGAAGGGGGAAATCCCCAACGGTCCCCCAGTTGCGCTCATCCAGGTGAGCAGCTCACCGAATGGGAGGATCGTGTTCTGGAACAAGTCCTCTCAGACCTATCAGGAGCTGGCTCCCCCGGGCCTGTTGCCGACGCGGTTCTCATGCGCACGCAGATGGTAACGGAAACGAACGCATCATTCGTGGCTGCGATGGAGGTGCACCAGTCGACAGGGATGGGGGACGACCTTCGCCCATTACCCGAAGGTTGGATCGGGGGAAACAACCTACGCTATCTGCCTCAGCGCATCATAGAGCAGATAGAGCGGAAGGTGGCAACCCGGATCGGTCGTGGACGTCGGGTACGGATAGCCGTCGGAGAAGGCGCTTTCAGGTTTACCGTCACGATCAAGAGCGATGGACGCCTCTATATTGCGCCGCGGGAAGAAAGGGGGTGGTGTGACGAACCCGCCTAGGAGGCGTGTACGCCACAATGGCTTTTCTTACCTTTAGGATAGTTTTAAGAGAAATTACATGGAGTTCAATAAATATTAAGACCTAGTAAGATTAAATAAGTGATATCTAAGTTTAAATCCCAGGGTGGCAACGCTAACCGATATTTAGCCGAGGCGCATTTAATACTAGAAAAGTAAGGAGCTAAGATACCAGGAGTAGGAAAATACTGGAAATCCCGAATGCGGGAACAAGGAGAAAAGGGCACGCGATCACACAATAACCTGGAGCAGGGCCTCTAGGCTCTTCTCTCGGGATCGCGGAACGAGGCAGACGTGTGATCGGCACTTCGAGGCTCCACGCGTAGACCGGAAGTGTATTCGTAAAGCAGGTCAAACGCGACGCTCAACGCGAGCTTTCACAGTTCTCCCATCGCGAGTGTTCCGCCGTTTTGGATTTGGCCAAGCGCCACGCTGTCTATCGCGGGTGAAATTTAAGAGGTTGGTACGAAATAGGTTCTCATACGCTCAGAACGGTGTAGCGGACTCGGGTGAGGACAATCTCAATAAAGTGTTACGATTGTTTAATCATATTTACCGATCGTGGGTATTTTATTTCGTAGTTAGCAAAGTAACCTAACCTTCTTCTCACAACTACAAGTGGGCCCGAACGCGGACATATTTCCCGTTCGCCACTGTTGCCGTAGTTTTTGCTCCTAGTAGTATCCTCGGACCCGAACGCGGACCCCTTCCCGTTCGATCCAGTAGTTCCCTACCCCCCCTCGCGTAGTTTGGGATTTGAGCGTGGACACCCGTCCCGCCGGATCCGTTCTCCGGTAGTTTCCCCACTCCCCTTGGGTAGTTTGGGATTTGCGCGTGGATACCCGTCCCGCCGGATCCGTTCTCCGGTAGTTCCCCAACCTCTCCTTGCGTAGTTTGGGATTTGAGCGTGGACACCCGTCCCGCCGGATCCGTTCTCCGGTAGTTTCCCTATCCCCTTGGGTAGTTTGGGATTTGCGCGTGGATACCCGACCCGCCGGATCCGTTCTCCGGTAGTTTCCCCACTCCCCTTGCGTTGTTTGGGATTTGCGCGTGGATACCCGTCCCGCCGGATCCGTTCTCCGGTAGTTCCCCAACCCCCCCTTGCGTAGTTTGGGATTTGAGCGTGGACACCCGTCCCGCCGGATCCGTTCTCCGGTAGTTTCCCTATCCCCTTGCGTAGTTTGGGATTTGCGCGTGGACATCCGTCCCGCCGGGTCTATTAACCTGGTGTCTGGTCTACGTAGTAGTTTGGAGACTGGCACGTGGACACCCGTCCCGGCCGGTCAGCCAAGTCGAATCCCTCTGTCCCTTTTTTATCCGGCCCCCCCCCCTCCCAAAGTATCCTCCCGGCTCGGCCTCGCCCGAAGGTCCAGCCCGGTGGATTTTTCGCCCTTGACGCGAGATCCAGGTCTTCAACGACCACCCAGTATTCTCCCGGCTCGGCCTCGCCCGAAGGTCCAGCCCGGTGGATTCCACGCGTCCACGTTTCCGTCGACACGGACAAGAACCTTCGGTGCAGACTCCCCATTAAAATCATCCGTTCACCTGTAGAACGGAACTCTCTAGTCCGGTGTTTCGGTGATTTACAAATTTCTTGTAAAGGACTCTTGGATCCGACTGAGATCTGTACCCCGGCCGAGAAAACATCCTTACAACTCAACAATATATACTTTGAAGGCGACAATCGAAGAGTTGATACTGGATACAGGATTGTGGACAAGTGTTACACCTGCCGATCAATTAACTTCTTTCGGTCAAATTCCCTTACCCTTTATATTTTTAAAAATCTATAATATGAATACGATCATCAAAAAAACTTAATCTGGATGTAGGCTGTGGGCAAGTTCTACGCCTTCCGATCAACGGATTATGATCGAATTCCCTAATCTTTTCTTTTCTACTTTTTAAATCCATTGTAATACCTGGCTGATGTTTGACTCTTAACTATTTGAATTGCTTGTATGGCTTCCAAATTTTTATGATTGATTACCTTTTTTATATCCACATTTTTATTCAATTTCTTCCATTTATAATATTTAATAATTGTTTTTAATTAGGCTAAAATAATTTTTCTATAATTACATTTAGAATTTCGGTGTTGAAATGCCAGTACCGCGCACTGACGATCTTCATTGTCACTGTTGCTCTGATATTATTCAGTCCGAACTTTATATAACCAATTGTGGACATAGTTTCCATCAAAAGTGTCTAGACAAACCAGGAAGGACCTTGTGCCCTGTGTGCAAAGAGTCCTTGACTCACTTGACTGGTATTCCATCCGACAGTTCTGGTGCATCTACTTCAAAAGGAGTAGGTAAAACCTCCATACTCCCGATATCGGTTTTGACCCGATCACAAACTAAGCGACGGGGGGATACAAGTCTCAACATGGTAAATCCTGGGGATAACACAGCTCCACTGCCACAGGCAGAGCAGCTAAGCATGGCTGACTCCATTAAGAAGGCTAAAGCGGAAGCGATGGCTGCAGCCATGTCAGAGCAGTCAATCATTTTAGCTAGGTCTATGAAAGATCAAACTGATAAGCTAACACAAGCTATCACAACAGGGCTTAACATCAATTCGAACAGTTTGCTACTTTTTCTCCAAGCGCGGATCTCCCTTTGTTGATTCCATCCCCAAAGTGTGATTTTGGTGGGGGGGTATTTGTAGGGCGCTTGTCGTTAAAATGTTCCACTTTTAAATTTCCCACTTCAATTTAAAATTCCCGCTAGGATTTGAAGTTGCCGCCAGGAATTAAAATGGCAGAGCCAAATTCAAATAATTTCTGTCTTTACAACACTGAAAAGACGTGTTCGATAAAGATTTTTGAGCAACTCTGGTCCCACATTTTTTTCGATAACCAAGCCTTTGTGACTGGCGCATTTCGATTATTCGGTCTTTCCGTTTTGGACCTTGGCCGAGTGAAGATCGTTCTCTCCTGAACATATTTTCTTCAGTGTTTCAACCAAACCCAGAGATATACCGAAACAAAATCTTGGAAAATATCAGACATCCTCAGCCTTTTATAAGGTTTTCTCTTACCAGTAGGTTCCTGTTTATTAAAGGAAGTAAGTTTTACTATTATTTCGTGGAAAAACCTCTATTTTTATTAAGTAATGCATTTTATAGGAAAATTCTTGGAAATCGAGTTTACGCCTTCACGGGGCTTACGGCCCGGGGAAATTTCTGCTCAGATTTTCGTCAGCATCGTGGAAAATTGAAGTCGAGTTCCTCCTTCTACTGGTTCCCGTTTTTCTGGCAAAACTATAAAAAGCGCCACCAACGTGATCGTCAGCACTTTCATCAGTTTTCAACATTCACCATAAAAAAAAAAAAAAAAAAAATCAATATAAAATACAATATAGAAAGTGAACATAAACTGTGAAAATTTCAACCAGTGTTGCCACCCAGCGTCCACGCCAGAAATTCTTGTGAATTCCGATCCAAACCAATTTGTACAAGTACATGTGCGTCCGTGCAACTTAGTAACAGTTTGTTCAATCTGTTCTGAGTACACCCTGTGTCTCACCTACATACATACAGTGCAGCCCTCTGCTGAAAGTGCACAAGTGGGCAGGGTCAAGCCTGCAACACCCGCTTCGTGACTCAGTCTAATTAACACAACACAATTTAAACTTGAAATCATTCAATCCCTATAAACTCAAGTCAAATTAAATTTATAATTAAATTAAATACCTTCATTTAAACTAAATTCCTATATTTCATTTAAATTAAATTTTTATATCGCTAAATTAATTAAAACATAAATATTTAATAAGCAGTTAACGTAAATTACTCAAATCCTAGTGTAATCAAATAATTCGATATGCAGTAAGCAAATTTCGTCATGAGAGCAAGTGTTTAAGCCCCTGGAAGTGTTTTTTTTTCAAATTTTTCTTAACCTACTGTCAATTGAAATGCAGTTTTCCAATTTATAAAACAAATTACAGCCAATAATACAACATATTGAAAGCGCTTTCAACGTTGGATATTTTGGGTAAGTGATCGGCTCCGGTCGTAATGCTACGTATTTTGATTGACTGTGTACTATAATATTCTACTGATTTTGATATTATAAAACAAATTCCCACTTGATAAATACTTACTCAGTGAATTAAATTAAAGTTCATATTCCAAATTAATGCTTAAATTCTAAATACCTTTGCTTCGATTTAAATTTTTCTTTATCAATATGAGCTTAGCATAAACTTTATATGATACCCAACTTTGTAACCTTAATGATCACCTTTGTTAGTATTACTTTTCTTGTATTGAACATTATATAAACATGAATTGCTAAATTGTTTTCCAATGGAAGCTTGCATAATTAGGAGTTAGGCGTGTGTCGAAGGGATCACCAACCTGTGTCAGGTTATGCGGCTGTGGTGATCATGGTAGGGTGGGCAATGTCAGCGGCAAATAACATCCTCGCTGCTGGCACCGACACACACACATCAGCTGCTGCCATTCCATCTAGGCGCACCCTTCTTTTCAGGCTATTCCCTTCCTCTTTACCCCAATCTTAGTTCTGTCCCCCTACAAAAGTCAGTTCGCACGCGAATTTATATAGGATTTTGTATTGTAATATGCGAGCAAGTAGCACTGTGGATCAAATTGGAAACTCACTCCCTTTACCGACGAAAACAAGAGCCGGAACCAGCGCGTGCCCCACTTGAAGCTACACCCACCATCTTTCGTTGCTGTTAGAATCATTCGTGATATGCTACATTGTAAAAGAAATTAGTAACAAAAAGGCATTGACTCAAAAGTATACGAATTACTTCAAACATTTCCACTAGTAAAAACAATTATGACAGATAACGAGCCGAGTTTCGTATCAGCACAGTTTAAATCATTTTTACAACGTTCTGGAATATCAATTCATTATACATACCCTAGACATAGCCTATCCAACGGACAAGTTGAAAGAGTTCATTCAACCTTAACAGAGATAGCTCGTTGTATTAAAGACGAGTACCGCCTCCTATTATTCTGAAATTATTATAAGAGCAGCAAAAAATTACAATTTGACAATTCACTCAGTGACAAACCAAAAACCTTACGACATCTTGTTTAATAAAATAAATCATAGCGACTTACCAGTCAAATTACAGATAGCACAAACTAAAATGTTAGATCATCAAAATAAAAATAAATTACAAAAAAATTATCACGTAGGAGAAGTAGTACACGAAAAAAGATTCGGAGAAAGAAACAAACTAGGTCCAAGATTCAAAAAACAAGTCGTTCAGGAAAACTTACCAAACAAAATAATAATTAATAATAAAAAAAGAGTTATTCATAAAGATAAAATTAAATAATTCATCTCTTACAGATGATAGAAATCCCATTTCATCGCTATTTTGATTACTTTTTGCCACTCGGAAATTATTGACTACACTAACAACGAGTATTTACTACTTAAAAACGAAAACGATGTAATGTCTTACGACTCCTTTGAGGACCTATTCCATATTACTAATTTAAGTTTAGACAAAGAAATAATTCAAATTGAAAATAGTATTAGTAATAAAAGTCTGAATTCTGAATTAGAATGGGACATTGCACAAAATTTAAACATTATTAAAATCCTCATGTCCCAACTATTACCATCTGGAAATAAAAGGGGTATTAACGAATTGGGAACAGTATGGAAGTGGCTATCAGGTACACCCGACCATGACGACTTAATAAGAATTGAAAATAAAACAAGAAAGGAAAGCTAACTTCGGGCGGAGCCGAAGTTGATATACCCTTGCAGAATACTCAGTAAATTATATTCTCAAAAATTATTCATATGATGCATTCTTAATACTCATAAAAAATCCCAACTTCCTAACTTTAAAAACACCAAAGTTATGGCATTTCCAATCGTTCAGTTATATGGCAGCTATAGGATATAGTCGGCCGATCCTTATGAACTTTGGTAGGTCGGATTGATTGGCCAAAAATAAAACCCATAGAAAATCCCAACATCCTAACTTAACAAACACCAAAGTTATGGCATTTCAGATCAATCAGTTATATGGCGGCTATAGGATATAGTCGGCCGATCCTTATTTAATTTGGTAGGTCGGATTGATTGGCCAAATATAAAACCGATAGAAAATCCCAACTTCCTAACTTTACAAACACCAAAGTTATGGCATTTCCGATCAATCAGTTATATGGCAGCTATAAGATATAGTCGGCCGATCCTTATGAAATTTGGTAGGTCGGATTAATTGGCCAAAAATAAAACCCATAGGAAATCCCAGCTTCCTAACTTTACAAACATCAAAGTTGTGGCATTTCCGAACAATCAGTTATATGGCAGCTATAGGATATAGTCGGCCGATCCCGGGCGTTCCGACATATATACTGCGTGCAAAGGAAAGAAGGGTGTGTGCAAAGTTTCAATTCGATATCTTTAAAACTGAGAGACTAGTTCGCGTAGAAACAGACAGACGGACAGACAGACGGACAGACGGACATGGCTATATCAACTCAGGAGGTGATCCTGATCAAGAATATATATACTTTATATGGTCGGAGATGTCTCCTTCACTGCGTTGCACACTTTTGACCAAAATTATAATACCCTCTGCAAGGGTATAATAAACTCACGAATATTTCAGGAAGTACAATTAATCACCAAACCCTTGATTCAATCATTTTTAAAAAAGAAACAAAAGTAAGACAACATCGTCTGAAAGTAATTACACTCGATATTCAAAATTTAATTGATACTATCACTTTAGCAAAAGTCGACGTTTTGAATACAAAAATTTTATATGAAAAAGACATAAAAGAAATCTTTAGACACGAAAATAAACCAATTGTACTATCAGATTTACTAGACATTTCAACATTCAAAATAGTAAAAAACCAAGAATTACTTATAATATATATAAAATACCCAATAATTAATAATATTTGTAGTTTGTATACATCCAAAATAATGGAAAATTAATAATAGATGATAAGACAGCGTATTGTAACGGAATATTTTATAAGATAACAAATTTTAAAAAATAAATATTCAATAATTATTGTAAACTTTCTAACGAGAGTTCCTGTTTCATAAATTTATTAAATGGAAAAAAAGCAAACTGTTCAAAAATTAGGAAAAAAAACAAAAACTTTGAAAATTTAGATGATGGCGCCATTCTCCTCACCGGAGAAAACATTTTTAACGAGACAAAATTAAACGGCGCATTTCTGATTTTATTTAATGAAAGCATCGTCATTAATAACGTAAAATACATTAATGAAAAGCAAAAGATGTCAGAATACATAACACAATATAAATATAATAATTATATGATCACAGACTTCATCTTCTCAAACGATTCCGAATTAAGTTTAGATAACATAAACATCATAAATCCATTTTTAAAAATCGGAAATACAAAAATCCCCTTAGAGCTAATATTGTTAATATTAATAATTACCTCCTTAATCATATACAAATCACCCAAAATCTTAAACAAAATAATACAACATATTCAAAAAAAAACGCACCAAAACAAAAATAGAAATAGAAATCCCAGAACCCGAAAATTCAATTGAAACCATTACAGAGAATGAACCCGAAAATAATATAGAAATAACATTTGCTGAACTTAACAATAGAATCTCCTCCCTCGCAGCACACTTGTAATAAATCGGGACGATTCATCTTAGGAGGGGGAGAATTAACTATAACTTTATTTAAAGATTCTAATTAATATTGTAAACAATTTATTTTGGCAGAGCTTGCTATTGAGTTCTCACGGGTTCTTATCTTATAAACATTTCCACCCTCGCAAACGGCGAGCCAAGCTTGAGACAGACGTAAACAAATTCCCCCTA
The DNA here is from genome assembly GCA_036346975.1 of Drosophila prolongata. Lineage (NCBI taxonomy): Eukaryota > Metazoa > Arthropoda > Insecta > Diptera > Drosophilidae > Drosophila > Drosophila prolongata. The sequence goes on along the minus strand of JAYMZC010000271.1, from coordinate 3,293,432 downwards.
GCTAGCCGCCAAAGGCCAGCCAAACTTTAGACTAAACATCCGTAAGAATCCCAACATCGCGAACCCTCTTTTTTAGGCATCGCGTTCGCTTCCAAATTCCAGGCTGATCACAGCAATCTTAATCGGGAATTAACATCGGAAACCAAGACTTCGGAAAATTACGAAGATAAACTTTAAAAGCTTCGATCCCAAGGCAACAAGGGAAGAGAACCAACTTAAGCTTGGGCAGTCGTGAATTAAGTCTAAGAATGATTGTATTCTAAGTCTAAGTGAAGTTAATTTAATAAAGATTATATTTTTTTAAATACATTCGGTAACGTATTTCTTTCTCTCTATATACTAGTAATATACAGTGGCTCACAGCTTATTTGACCTACACCTAATTTTCAACAAAAAACATGTATAACTTCTGAACCCTAAAAGACACCCCCAAAATTTAAACGCAAAATAGAAAACTGAAATGTTACCTTACAAAATAGAAAATCATTTATTCATTTTTTTTTTTGTATTAAAGCTTGGTTTTATTTATTGGATCTTCTCTTTATGAGTCTAACAATAAGGTTGCAAATCTTAAAATAATAATAGATTATCTAACAGTTTAATTTTAACTGAATAGAGACTACATGGTCGTAATAATTAGCGCTGGATTGGAAGGTCGTTGCGGCGAAGACGAGAACTGCTGTAAACTCGCGTGAGGGCTCTCGCGAGATGATTTGGATGTACTGATAGCCTGTTGTAGTACTTTGTTGTGATTTGTGATATCTCTTCTCTGACGAGTGATATGTGAAGGCCCCTGTGAATGTTTACATTTTGAACGTACCACGGTGCCCCGGTGATGGTTCTGAGAATTTTTGATTGAGTTCTTTGCATTATATCCACACTGCTGTTGCTGGCATTCCCCCACAACTGAGAGCCGTACATCCAGATTTGAAAACGGTGTTGTATAGAAGTACCTTATAGTCCAGGCTACGGGGCGAGCGGCTATTGATAAGCTAGTGGAGGCTGTTGGTTTTGAGCTTTAAATTTGTTCTTTTGGCTTCAATGTGGCTGTCTATCGAGTTGTACGCCAAGATATGTTACTTCATTTGCTATCGGAACCACTGTGTTGTTTAGAGTAAATGGAGGGCAGTCTTGCCTGTTAAGTATGAACGTTACGTGTTTGCATTTTTGTTAGTTAACTTTGATTCGCCAGTCGGATATCCATTTCTCCACTGCCACCAGGTGTTTAGAAAGTTGCGCCGTTGCATGCTTGGGGCATCTCGAGCGGCTTAGGATCGCTGTGTCATCAGCAAAAGTGGATGTGGTTAGTTGCATGCTCGTTGGGACGTCCGCAGTGTAGATAAGGTAGAGTGTTGGTCCGAGCACGCTGCCTTGAGGAACTCCGGCTCTGATGATGTAAGCATCGGACATGGCAGCATTAAATCTTACTGAGAATTTCCAGTTGTAAAGGTATGACTTCAGAAGTTTGTGAGTGTTGGTTGGGAGCATTTCTGTTATTTTGTGCATTAAACCTTCTAACTCTGCCCAGAAATATCGCAGTGCAGTACTTCCTTTGTTCGAATGCATTTTGGATTTCTGTTTCCATGTTTTTCTCGAAAACCGAATTGATGAGTCGTGATTTTGTTGTGTGTTCTGAGATATGGGTTTACGTTAGTAAACTAATTGGTCTATATGATGAAGCAATTGTGCGGTCTTTGCCAGGTTTTGGTATCATTATGATGATCGACTTTTTCCATCTCTCTGGGAAGTGTCCATGTCTCGTTATTGCATTGAAGAGTTGGCAAATAGCTCGAACTGCAAAGAAAGGAAGTTCAATAATCATTTTTGGTTATATTATGTCGCATCCTGGAGATTTTTTTGGGTTGAGTTGTTCATTCAGTTGTTCAGTTGATTTTGAGTAACTCATGTGGTCTAAATACAATTGGTTCATTCGTAGATGTGCCGATATCTGATGTTGCTGGCAGTGAGATCCCGTTTGATGCGGTATTGGGCTGAAATACATTTTGAAGATGTTCTGCAAATCTGTCGGCTCTTTCTCCGTCGCTGCGCGCCCAATTGCCTGTGGATGTCCTTATTGGCATTGCAGATTATAATGGTGCGCTGAGTGATGATTGTGCTGTCCAAAGTGGGAACTTGGAGCTCATTGGGGATAACTGCTCCATGTAATGTTTTTGGGATCGTTCTTCTTCATGACGTAATGCATCTGAGAGCCTTTGTATAGCGTCTTTTAACCTTTGTTTTGCAGATGGTGATCTGTTGTATTGCCAGTCTCGCCGTGAGCGTCGCTTTGCTAGAACAAGCTGTTCTATTTCAACGTTCGTCTATCTATGATTGTACAATGTTTTTTGCGTTTGTGGAGTTGACATGCGAGCTGCTGCGACCAAGACGGATTCAAGAGTGTTTGTGGATAAGTTAATATCAGCTTCGTCATTCAAACGTGGATTCAACTCAATATGCGAACTTACATATTTTTTGTACTTAAGCCAATTGGTTTTATTCGTTGTTAGTCTGAATGGTTTATCTACCGCAACTGGATGTAGATTTAGTTAAAGGAGTACAGACGAGTGATCAGACGATAGATCTGATAAGGAGTTGGCGCTTATCAGGTTGCGTGGAATGTTGTTTGTGACTGCAAAATCTATCAAGTCTGGCAATTTTCTGGGATCTGTTGGCCAATATGTAGGTGTCCCAGGTGACACACAGTCTAGCTTGTTGCTTGCTTTTATTATTGCATTGTATGACTGCCTTCCCTTTGGAGACACATGTCGAGATCCCCAGTGCGTATGCTTGCCATTAAAGTCTCCTGCTACTATAAATTGTTCGCTCAGAGATTTGAAATAGTCCATGAATTGGGATTCGGATATTGTAAACCGAGGAGGACAGTATACGGCGGCAAGCTTTAAAGAACGGTTATCCATCTGTACATCTATAGATGTAGCTTGCATGTAGTTAGTGGCGAAGCTATTGTGGAAGCAGTGCTTAATGCGATTTCTAATCAGAATCCCAGTGCCTCGTCAGGGTGATTCGTGTTATAGAAGAAGTAGTCTCGAATTTGGAAATTGTATTTATTTGTTAGATGAGTTTCTGCGAGTAGCATTACATCGATATGGTTATTATTAAGGAATTGAGTTAACTCGAGTTTGCGCTGTGAGACGCCGTTGGCGTTCCACAGTGATATACGGAGTGGAGCCATTGATTACTTAGTCTGTTTTTGAGCAACAAGCAGCTCAATCAAAACGTTCTGGTTTCGCATAAGATCTTGCATAGTTGTCTGCATGAATGACATGAAATCCATCATCATCTGTTCATCGTAGGGGGGAAGACATCACGCGTAGATTTCATAGGTGTTATATGTGAGCGAGCAGTGGTCACTCTTTGGTGTGTACGACTTTTCAGTTCCTTGTAGACTGGACAGCCCCTGTAGTTAGACGTATGGTTTACCTCCACAGTTTCCACACTTTTTGCTGCTGGGATCCTCTTTTATTTTTTGGGCATTTGTGGGAGCAATGAAGGTCTCCACAAGCAACGCATACTCGACGAAGCGTGCAATAAGACCTTGTGTGGCCATTTTCCTGACAATTAGTACACTGCACCGTCCCATTTCTTTTATGCGGCTCTTCTACGGTTATTCTGCGGTGTAGTAGGAACTGGAGAGTAAAAATTAAATGCACTTCATTTTTTTTCAGAGGCTTGGATTGGGTTTCGGGTTCAAGTTCTACCTTGAAAAGAGGTTGAGGCTTTCTTTCTCTATTCAAAATGTTAATAACATTTTTGACATTAAAACCTTTCTCCTTCAGTGCGCCTGTAATGCATTATGCTGCATTATTTGCTTGCACAGCAGATTTCGTTGTTACAGTAGATGGTATTGCGCGAGCAGTCGATACTATTGTAGTTGATGTAGAAGTTGCCGTTCCAGTTGCTAGTGACGTCACTGTACTGGTGAGCAAGAGGGCCCTGCCTTTCGATGTTGGATTGAGTTCATTACTCGGGCTTGGGGTTATTGATCGCGGTTGGTTAGTTTTTGTTGAGTTTGCGGTCGCGTTGTTTTCCATTGACACAATTGAATGGTATGCGTTGATACGTTGCAGAGAGAGCCGACGCTCGTCTTGCTGACGTTGGAGCACAGTATGAGTGTCGAATTCACTCATAGCTTAATGTTTTAGATTTTCTTCTTGTTTATTTATTCATTTTCACTCACAACTTCTTACACACAGCCACAGCTCATTTGACCCATCTCTTTCCAAGAAAGATTGCGTTCGTTGGAATGTAAGAATAACTGTTTTTGTTTTTGCCTATGTTATGTTAAGCGAAAGCACGTGTAAAGACAATGGAAAAGCGCACAACAATAGAGCAACGTGAGTTGGTTCTTAATCATTATAAGCAAGGACATTCTCACAGTAAAATCGCTGAAATGGTGAATTTACCTGATGGCACAGTCGAAGCCATAATAAGCCGATTCGTTTTTGAAAATCGAGTGGAAAATAAAGGAGGAACAGCTCCAAACAAAATTGTTAGTGCCTCCGATGAACGATATATTGTTAAAAAAGTGAATAAAAATCCCAAAATATCGGCACCAAAGATAGCCAGTGAGATGCAGGAAATGACAGGGAAGTCATGCTGTTGCTCGTAAGAAATCCTTTATAAGCAAGAGAAATCAAGATTGGCGTTTTAAATTTGCTAAGGAGCACATCAGAAAGGACAAACATCTAAAACACACCATTAAGCATGGCGGCGGACACGTTATGGTTTGGGCCTGCATGTCGGCAGCAGGAGTCGGAAACCTTCAATTTATTGAAAGCACAATAAATTGAACATACCAAATACTAAAAGTTAAAGAAATATTTTTTTTTCGCAATTTTTTATAATAATTTGATGAAATGGGTTAAATAATCTGTGGCGTTGAAAAAGGCAGTATTTTTAGTTTTTATTGTTTAATTAAAAAGTTCCTTGCTAGAATAAATAAATGAAAACATATTTTATAAGTTAAACAACAGTTAACCTTTCAGCGTTTTATTTTTATGGGTAAATTCTATGGTTCAGGAGTTATACCTGTTTAATGTTGAAAATTAGGTGTGGGTCAAATAAGCTGTGAGCCACTGTAGATATGAGCAGCCGCTTCGCTGCTGGCGTTACCGGCAGCCAAGCTATGCGGCTCTAGGCATAAGAATATATGTAAACAGGCTAAGCACTCAAAAGAATAAATATAAAAAATCATTGACAAGACCACACTCAAACTGCATAGACGTTCACTGTGTGTTACTTAAAAAAAATACTTTTAACTTTACATGGCGACCGTGACAAAGTCACGCAACATAAAAATGATGTGATTGGACGTGAATCCGGAATCCTGCCCGATGACTAATACTGGAAACCAAAGTTTAAAGAATATTCAAGTACTGGCTGGCTGGTCACAATGTAAACAAGAGAGAACGCTATAGTCGAGTGCCTCGACTATTAGATACCCGTTACTCAGCTAAACAACTTAATATAAATATGCCTTCTTGTAATAAATTGACTAGAAATATTAAACATACATACTTATATTGGCTAAACACATACATTCTTAAATAGTATTATATATATAGTAAAGTCTAAATGTTTGCACAACACGAGTAACGGGTATAGCGAATAGCTTTCTTTGAAAGGAGTTATCTTTGCCGGGCAATTGCAACTGTGTACAATGTAAATACATACATATGTATGTGCTTACATACATACACACATACGCCATTGTTTGACTCAGACCTCCAATTTAGCTAACTTGATTTGATTTGCATAGTTCTTGGGATATAGTTCGGTATTGACAAATGAAAACCATCGCAATTTCCTTTAATAGAAATCCTTATCGAGAATTAACGTTGACTCTGTTGAGCACCTTGGCCAGCTGTTCCAAAGTCATCCGTTAGATGGCGCCATGAAAGGCGGAAATGTAGGCGCTAGCCAGGCTTAAGCGTTTAATGGGCGTGGCAAACTTTTATTAGGCCAATCGATATTTATTGACGAAACAAATACATATCAAAATTTTCATAATATCATCAAAACTGTGGCCACAGCTTGTGGCTTGAGGCGTCAGAGGGGGTGTGGCACCATTTTGAAACAAACTTGCGCTGCGTAGGAACTCCTAAAATCTACATGCAAAATGCCAATCTTCTAGCTTTTATAGTTTCCGAGATCTCAGCGTTCATACGGACAGACAGACGGACAGACAGACGGACAGACAGACAGACAGACGGACAGACGGACAGACGGACAGACAGACGGACAGACAGACGGACAGACGGACAGACGGACATGGCTAGATCGACTCGGCTAGTGATCCTGAACAAGAATATATATACTTTATAGGGTCGGAAACGCTTCCTTCTACCTGTTACATACTTTTGCACGAATACAATATACCCTTTTACTCTACGAGTAACGGGTATAAAAACTGAGTGAGTACAGGGGATGAGCTCCGTGATAAAGAGTCGTTAGTTGAAAAAAGAGCCAGAAATAATAATACAAAAGAAAATAAATCGCCCCCAGCCGAAGGAAATACCAGGCAGACCACGCCTCTGCTTTTATTGCCTAGCCACATGCCGTAGGCCGACAAAAGAAGTAAGTACGAGAGGTAGACCGCCCCTTTTACCAACGCGGGAACAAAGAAGAAGCGCGAGAAGCGGCACAAAGAGCGCACAACAATTGCTATATTACATTTCGTAATGCCCGACGACAATTGAGTCGACCGGCAAGCCGTTTGGCCCGTAAAGCCATTCCTTTTTTTTAATATTTCTTTTTTAAATATCATAGCTATTCGTATACAAATTTAATATAATATATGTCTATAGAGACAAACAAAATAAAATAAAAACAGTAGACTCGACTGCAAATGTAATCAATAAAGTCGAAATCGATAAAACCGATATAAAATTAATTACAATATTAATTATAATAATTTTCGTAATAATTTTTTTTTTTTTTTTTTTTCGCGCGGAGTCCCACGGCCCACATACCCGCCCAACCGACCGAGGGGCGCAGCCGTGTATCGTACGGCACGATTCGCGATAAGATAGACGCGAGATAGGAAAATAAAGGTAAAGGTCCGGGGAAAAAAGTAATAGTTAGATCAATCTTGTGCCAATGAAGCAAGTATTACTCGTTTTAGGAGCGGCAGAGAGTCAAGATTTGATATTACAGGAAAAAGTCTATTATAGTCAGAACATAATACTCTGAAAGGCTCATGCAAGGCATAGTTAGATCTACAATGATTTAAAATTAGGGGAAAATAATTTCTAGTTAATCTACTTGGCACAGAAAAGTTTAGCCGACTTAACAAGTCGGGGCAGGCAATATCACCATGTATAAGGTTATAAATAAAGATAGTACCAAGCATCGTTCTACGGTTGGCTAGGGATGGTAAATTAATCAAAAGAAGTCTACTAGAATAAGAAGGTAAGATAAGATTTGCATCCCAGTTTAGGCGCCGTAAAGCAAAAAGAAGGAAGTTTTTTGTACAGATTCAATACGACCAGACGGGAGACCCATACTCCAGAATCGGACGGACTAGCGAAATAAATAAAGTTTTAGTCAAATAAGGATCATCGAATTCTTTTGACCACCTTTTAATAAATCCAAGCACTCCTTTGGCTTTATTAACCATGGACGAAATGTGATTAGAAAATTTTAGTTTAGGGTCCAAGAGAACGCCAAGATCGTTTACAAGAGTTATTCTATCCAAAGAGCTGCCACTTAACGTGTAAGTCGCGTATATCGGATTGGCCCGATAAAAAGTCATCAGCTTGCACTTGGAACCGTTTAAATTTAGTAAATTATCTCGGCACCAGCTTTGAAAATTATCTAGATCGGATTGCAAGTTTAAATGGCAGGAAATGTCCTTATACTGCAGGCACAACTTAACATCATCTGCGTACATAAGTACGCGAGAATGACTTATAATTGAGGGAAGATCGTTAATAAATAATGTAAAAAGTAACGGACCCAGATGGCTCCCTTGTGGGACACCGGAGGTAACACGGAGAATTTCAGAAATTGAATTTTTAAAAAGGACCCTTTGTGACCTGCCATTTAGATAACTTGAAATCCATTTAAGCAGATCAACTGGAAAACCAAAAAGGTCAAGTTTTTGAATGAGAAGTAAGTGATTTACAGAGTCAAATGCTTTACTAAAGTCAGTGTAAATGACGTCTGTTTGAAAACTACTATTGAAGCCTTTTATCACAAATGAAGTGAGCTCTAGAAGGTTTGTGATTGTGGATCTACGTTTTATAAATCCGTGTTGACACGGAGAAATGATTGATCTGCAAAGGTGCTGCAAATGAGGAGTAATAATTTTTTCAAAAAGCTTAGGAATAGCTGACAACTTAGAAATACCTCTGTAGTTACTGGCTTCTAACTTGTTACCTTTCTTGAAATGAGGAATAACAAATGATTCCTTCCAAATATTTGGGAATTGGGAGGTTTCTAGAGATAAGGTAAACAACTTGTGAAGAGGTTTGCACAGGGCCTTAGCGCAATACCTAAGCACGCACCCAGGAATACCATCGGGCCCTGGCGAATAAACAGGCTTAATACGAAGAAGATCCAAAAGAAGAGAGCTTTCTGTTAAAGTGGGACAGAATATGAGGTTTGACTTGGACATGGTGTAAGAATAAGGCTGTGATGAATAATCTAAAGTAGAGTAAGTCGTTTGAAAAAATTGGGCAAATAAATCGGCTATTGCCTGATCTGTGGTTGCCGTCATGTTTTCGAACGACAGCGAGGAAGGAAAAGAATTAGATTTACGCTTGGTGTTAACAAAATTATAAAACTGTTTCGGGTCCTGAGAGAACTGGACCTTACAACTGTTTAAGTAACTATTATAACACTGAGCATTAAGCACGGTAAATCTTGACCGAGCACTTAAATATCTTGTAAAAACAGATTGAGAACCGGAACTTTTATATTTCCTAAAAAGTCTGGACTTTACATTTCTTAAGTGTGTCAACTCTTTGCTAAACCAAGGTGATTTATTGGAAGTTGACGGATAGTACCACGGAACACAGGAATTAAAAAATGAGTTTATTGCAGTGTAAAAAACCTTAACTGCATCGGACATGTTAATGCATAAGTAAAGATCAGACCAATTAAAGCCAGAAATAAAATTATTTAGCCTCAGAAAGTCTGCCTTGCGAAAACAATGCAATCGTTTGGATTTTTCTGATTTTTCTTCTATAACTCTGCCCGTATCAAATGAAAGTTCGATTGTTGGGTGATATGGATCTTCAGGTTGCGTGAGTGGTGCTACTCTGGACAGAAACACACCTTCAGGATTTGATACAAAACACAAATCAAGTAGGCGACCTAATGAATTTCGAACATGGTTTACTTGAGATAGAGATATGTCAAGCAGGCCATCAATAAAATCATGCTGTGCTATAGGTAGTAAGACATTCGATCCGTCCTCAGTAGACCAAGTAACTCCAGGTATATTAAAATCACCAAGAACTATCATCTGATCCCTATCGGAAAGCTTATTTGCAACGGACTTAATAACGGATAGGTGATTTTAATAATCAGGAAGTTCAGACAACGGCGGAATATATGAGCACGTTATGTATATAAAGTTACCAGGAAGCGATAACTTTACACAAATAAATTCAATGGTATTGAATTCATCAAAAAATAACTCCTCAGACGGGAAGTTTGAATCAACTCCAATTAAGACTCCACCTCCCCGTCTAGAGGGACGGTCATACCTATATATTGTGTACTTACCTGGAAAAACTTCGGAGCTAAAGATCTCCGGCTTTAACCAGGTTTCTGTGAACACAATAATATGAGATGCAAAGGAAAGGCTTTCAGAATACAATTTAGTGAGTTTGCTACACAAACCTCTTGCATTCTGATAGGAAAGAAGGAGGTTAGAAGTTAGTTTTTTGAAATTGGTACACTGGTTTGGCCTCGACTAGGAAGTTTTACTCCCACGGGCCCCTTCTTCTTTATCTTAGCCTCGAACTCTTTTACAACCATATTATCCGGCCAAAAGTCGCCCGAGCATATGGCTTCAAAAAGCTCGTTAGGGACAGTTATCTTGAAAGATGAAATGTCTCTAGCATAAGAAAACTTAAACTTTTCCACCTTTACACTATTACAATCGGCTTTAGTTTTAGTCTTGTATATAAGACAATACATCAGAAGATGTTTGATCAGGGGAAAGCCGAGAAGCGAAAATTTGTTTCTTTAGTGGAACCACTAAAAGGGATTTTGGTGGAGCAGACATTGTTTCTGCAAAACCAACTTGAGTCGGTTGTCCGGACTCAGTAGTCCCTTGTGGTGGAGATGCTACATTCTGAGAGATAGGTGGATCCACTAAATGTGAAACCACTACGGACAAATCGGAATTCTTAGAAGTCCCTGGTTGCATGCATTCTGTAACGGATTGTTCGGATACCGAATCTTTTTTAGCTGGTGATCTTAGCAACATTTGAGGGTTTGCTGAAATCAACTGCTGATCCGCCGGAATGCTCTGTTGATCTTTTGATTTCGGTTGCGGGGTGTTCCCCTTTTGCTCCTTACCACCAGCGGCCTTTTTGCGCTTAGGGGACTTACGACTATTAAACTGCGAGTCCAGCGCAGAGAGGAGATCATCAGCTCGGCGAAAACTATCTCTAGCCACTCCGAAACAGCTAATCAGCCCCATCAGGCCGCCTTTAGTTTGGCGCATGAACGATTTCATCTCGTTCGCAACCTCAACACAAGCGTCACAAAAAAACTGCAAATTGGGCCCCTTTGAAAGGTCATCACTTGTCCGGCCAGTAAAACCGGCGCACTTGGTGTGCACCATATTTTCACACAGCCAGCAAGTCATATTAGACTGGTCAGCCCTGATTACGAGGCTGCATTTTTTGCAGAAGCAGACTAAATTTTTATTATTCATTTTATTTATTTACCACTGTACCAAAAAAAAAGCGAATTGAAATTTACAAGCGAGCAGTTATAAGTACCGCAAGAGACGCAGAAACTGCACGCTTAGAACTTTCAAAGCAAAGAGAGCAAGAGAGCGGGAGCGTAAATAAGTTAAAGTGCATGCACAAAAGAGAAACGGCGGGGATATAAGAAAAGAAAACACAGATAAGAATTACGAAAAACTAAAACAATTTATTAGTATTAAATACAAAGTGCACTCGCGAAGCGAACGGAGTTTAAATTTATGTTTTAATAAGCCCGAAGAGAATTAAAATTGTTTTGATAAAACCCACCGATGGGAATAAACGAAAACAAAATGCAAAATTCGATGCGCAGAAAAAAAACACGACCGTTCACTTTGAAAGTCAAAGACGATTGCTCATTTATTGTTCAAATTGTATAAGTATCACAATAGATGCATCAAGGAATCAAAGCCAGGCAAATGACCTGGATAACATTTAATAAAAATTCCAAATAGCATTAAAACAAAGTACTCTCTCGACATAAAAAAAAAATTAAAAGGCCATGCTAGAAATTAAATAAGTAATGAAACAACAATTACTGCTTTAATAGACAAATTAAAAGATACAGTCAAAGAAGAATCACTAGAAGTAATTTCACCAAAATTACTGAATCTACAACAAAGACAGAAAACGGCCAACCAATATGTACATGAAATAGAGAAGTTGACATCGGCACTAGAAGGAGCCTATATCAATGAAGGACTATGTTCAGAAATAGCTGCCAAATATAGCACAACGCTTGCTGTTAAGGCGATGGTCAAAAACTGTACAATTGACAAGGTTAAATATATCATGGAGGCTGGCACATTCAGTATCATGGACGGGACCACATCAAAATTTATCAATAGTTGCACAGAAGCAACAGGACATTCAAACAATGCTCTGTACTTTAGTGTACACACAGTAAACCTTAGTCTGAATATGTTTGTAAACTTTAAAAATACTCCCACAAATAGTACTCTCACATTTCTGATCGACACAGGAGCAGATATATTACTAATTAAATATGTCTTTGATAACATCGAGAAAGAAAAAACCATAAATATTCAAGGCCCTGGACATGGTGTTTTCCCGTCCAATGGCCTAGTCCAAATTGAGCTACAGACAGATATATATATTATTCCACACAATTTCCATTTAGTTTCCAAAAATTTGGCAATACCATGTGATGGAATAATAGGAGTTGACTTCATTAAAAACTAATTGCATTAATTGCAATTTAGATTGTGAACCAGTAAATAATTGGTTCATATTAAAACCAAATAACCTAAAATATCCCATATATGTCCCAATAAAATTCAGTTCCGGTAATAACTTAATACTATTACCAGCAAGAACCGAAGTTGTCCGAAAGTTAGACATAAGATAATGTCTTAATTCCAAATCAGGAAATTACACCCGGTATTTATGTTGCAAACACAGTAGCAACATCTAATAATACATTTGTCCGTTTACTGACATAAATAATGAATTGACATAAATAAATAATTTAACCGAACAAAATTTCGAGAACAGAAGAACTCATAGCTCTATTAAAGAAAAATTTTCCGATACAATTTAAATCAAAGCTCACTGACATACATATGTTCAAAATATAGTGACATATTCGGACTCGAAACCGAATCAATCTCAACAAATTACTCTTACAGACTTAAGGGGACCCCCCATTCTCGGTTTCAAAAAATAGTTTTTTTTGGTTATTTAATTCGAACCTATAACTATTCAAGAATGTTCATTTAAAATTTCAAGTGAAATTTTCAAAAACTTTTGAAGATACAGCCGATTTATGGTAGAAGCGTCAGGCGACGGCGAGAGTTCTCAAAACTTTAAACCCGTTTTTCTCGAAACAGTATTTTTACGACTGCCGCATGAGATTACTCAAAAACTATTAATCTAATCGTTTCCAAATTTTAATACGTTATTCTATACATATATAGCTATGGCATGAACTAGGATAAATAAAATCGGTAAAGATCTTCTTTACTTTTCAACTTGATTTGTGGCTCAAAAAAAGGCGATATTCATCAAAAAAAAATTTCAAAGGTCCGCCATTTTGTTAATTTTTGTGCGAAATTAATAATCCTAGTTCATACCAAACCAAACATGTACTCTTCCTAATCTCGTTGGAATTTTTCGTTTCAGATGTTCTAATGAGCGGAAATCACATGCGCCACCGAAAAGAAAGGCTTTTGTTTAATGACAAAAAACAAAAAAAATTATGTACAATTTTTGTCTTCTTTTTTAAGACTTCAAATTAATGGATGCAAAGTTACAAGCCCATTGAAAACAGCAGGCAAACAGCTGGTGTACACTTTTCGTCAGGCTTTTTTTTATACCCTTGCAGAGGCTATTATAATTTTGGTCAAAAGTGTGCAACGCAGTGAAGGAGACATCTCCGACCCTATAAAGTATATATATTCTTGATCAGGATCACCTCCTGAGTTGATATAGCCATGTCCGTCTGTCCGTCTGTCTGTCCGTCTGTCTGTTTCTACGCGAACTAGTCTCTCAGTTTTAAAGCTATCGAATTGAAACTTTGCACACACCCTTCTTTCCTTTGCACGCAGTATATATGTCGGAACGGAAATGCCATAACTTTGGTGTTTGAAAAGTTAGGAAGTTGGGATTTTCTATGGGTTTATTTGACCAATCAATCCGACCTACCAAATTTCATAAGGATCGGCCGACTATATCCTATAGCTGCCATATAACTGAACGAATGGAAACGTCATAACTTTGGTGTTTGTTAAGTTAGGAAGTTGGGATTTTCTATGGGTTTTATTTTTGGCCAATCAATGCGACCTACCAAACTTCATAGGGATCGGCCGACTATATCCTATAGCTGCCATATAACTGATTGATCGGAAATGCCATAACTTTGGTGTTGTTAAAGTTAGGAAGTTGGGATTTTTTATGAGTTGAGAATGCATCATATGAATAATTTTGGAGAATATAATTTACAGAGTATTCTGCAAGGGTATATCAACTTCGGCTCCGCCCGAAGTTAGCTTTCCTTTCTTGTTTACCTATGTACTCAGATCGACGAAAAAATACAAGAAAAGTTCATAGCTTTGGCAGTCTGCTGAAATAAACTTTGGGTGAACCCTAGCGAAAAGAATAAAAAATTTAATCTTATGGGCGGCGCCTCTCACTGAACATTTTAAAAAATGGAGGGGGAAAAATCAAAAGGCCGTAAAAGACGACTGCTGGAGTTTTCTTGTGAGGAGGTTACTCTTTTGGGGTGCCTGTTGTCAGAGCAAAGTGTTTCTTAGGTCAAAAATGTACAAAAAATGCAACTATGAACTTTAAATTAGCAAAAAATTATCGGTAAATAAAAAAAACCACTGTTAAATTTAAATTGTATTGCTTTTTAATTTCTTTGTAAAGCGGCAGACTTGTCTTGCCAAGGTAGTTGATAATATCTTTTAAAGGCTCATTCCCGCAAATACGATTGTCAACAATCCCAGCTGATTGACAGTACGACCGTAGCACGCTTAATTCTGATGAGCTCTCGAAAATGCAGTCACATTGGAATAATTAAAGTTTTTACGACAGCGTACTCGTTTTTCGATCTGACTACTAGGCTTTAAAGACAAAGAACCAGTGTACATAAAAAATTATAAAACACCGCATAGTCATCAAGAAGAGATAAAGGAACAAGTAGATAAGCTAATAAAAGATAATATAGTTGAAGAATCTGTATCTGAATATAATAGCCCTCTTTTACTAGTACCCAAAAAAATCACTCCCAGGTTCAAATAATAAAAAAATGGAGATTAGTAATAAACTATCGCTAAATTAAGGGGATATATACCTTTTTCATTTTCAAAAAATCGAAAATTAATCATTCATTTAATACAAAAAAAGGTATATACCCCCCTAATAAAAAACGAGGACGGAAGCTAACTAATTAAAAAAGTAGCAAAAGGAATAAGGTATACATAAATAAACTCGATTTTTAAAGTTTCATGTAAATGCAAAAATGTCATTTAAAAAAAGAAAATAGAAAAAAAGGGATATTTTCGCCGCCTTTAACAATTTTTCCTACGGAAGCTAGAAGAAGCTGATCAAGATATGCTTAAATAAATAAGACTTGGAAAAATTTATGTCAATAGCTTACATAGCTTTACCCTGATCAAGGTACGCATAAAAAAATAAGATTTGGAAAGACTTTTGTCAATAGCTTTTACACTGCGCGAAATATCTTCCATTCTTGCAATTTATACCCGATTGTTCGTTCCTATGGGAGCTATAGGATATAGACATCCGATCGGTGCGGTTTTCAAACGTGATCTGCATACACATGTTTTAGGATGATTGTGAAAGTTTCAGATCGCTAACTTTTAAACTGAGCTCGCAAACGGTATTGAAACAGACGGACAGACGGACGGACGGACAAACCGGCAGACGGACATGGCTATATCGACTTCCCTATTGATCCTGATCAAGAATATATATACTTATAGGGTCGGAAACGTCTCCTTCACTGCATTACAAACTTCTGACCAAAATTATAATACCCTCTGCAAGGGTATAATTATTGTCCGATAAATTTCCACTATTTCGACGACATTCTAGATCAACTAAATAGAGCTAAGAGCTTTTTATGCCTTGACCTAATGTTAGGTTTTCACCAAATAGAGCTAGAAAAAAGCTCAGAAATATAACGTCATTCTCAACAAACAATGGCTCAAATCGCTTCACGTGGTTGCCATTTGGTTTAAAAATAGCACCAAATTCATTTCAGAGAACGATGACAATAGCATTCTCAGGTTTAGAACCATCACAAACGTTCCTTTATATGGTCGATTAATCGTCATTGGATGTTCAGAGAAACACAAGGTTAAAAATTTAATCATTGTATTTGAACTTTGTAAGCAAAAAAAAAATTGGAAGTTCAGAGAAACACATGGTTAAAAATTTAATCAATGTATTTGAACTTTGTAGCAAAAAAAATTTCAAATTACATCCACAAAAATGTTAATTTTTCAAGTGCACAGATAAAGGAATACTTTCAGATGACAAGAAATATGACGTCATCATGAGTCCCCCCAGTCCCGCATGATTTTTAATTTCGGACGTTGATGCACTATGATCAGCGCAAACAAGTGGCCCTTACGACACCAAGCAGTGCTTGTTACGCGCGGAGACTAATAGGCGTAAAAACGAGATCGCGAGAAGTTAAAAAGACAATGTAGAAGCGGACAGACTAAGATTAGAAATACGTACGAGACTAATACTAATACTAATTTTGTGCTAAGTAAGATAAAATTAATGCTTTTAGGCTTGGCAAAGAGTCGGTAGCAGAAATAATGTGGTATAGTCTATTATAGTCGTTACACAGTACTCTAAAAGGTTCATGCATATCAAAGTTAGATCTACAAATACAGGAACATAGTTCCTGGTAATTCTATTAGACACGGAGAAGCTTATGCGACCCAGTAACTCGGGACTCTCCACATCCCCGTGAATAAGTTAATAGATAAAAGTTGTGGTATATTAATTAGGAGAAGTCTACTAGAGTAGGATGGTAAAATAAGGCTTGCATTCCAGTTAAAGCCCTGTAGAGCAAATAATAAAAAGTTCTTTTGCACAGACACTATCCGGTCTATATGTACACCATACTGAGCACTCCAAACTGCTGAATAGTACTCCAGGATTGGACGGACTAGTGAAATGTGATGCGGACAGTGCAAGACGCATTGCATTCTGCAATTACAATCGACGTTTTATCAAAAACTTCCCCGTCTATTCACGGCACATAACGAGATTATGTAAAAAGAATGTACCTTTTAACTGGACAGACGAATGCAAAAAAGCATTCCAGTACTTAAAAGATAAACTCATAGAACAAACCCTGCTGCAATATCCCGTTTTGCATAATCACAGATGCAAGTAAGCAAGCATGTGGAGCAGTTTTAACTCAAAACTATAATGGACTCCAACTTCCCTTTGCATACGAATCAAGAGCTTTCTCAGAAGGTGAAAGTAATAAAAGTATTAAAGAACAAGAATTAGCAACAATTCACTGGGCAATATTACATTTTCGACCGTATATCCATGGAAAAAATTGTATAATTTAAATAGATCACAGATCTTTAACATATTTATTTTCTATGGTCAATCCGAGTTCACATATGCGGTTAGAACTAGAAGAATATGACTTTACAGTCGAGTATCTAAAGGGTGAAGATAATTTTGTGGCAGATGCCCTATTCAGGATAACAATATCCGAATTAAAAGAAATAAATAAAGTCCTGAAAGTTACTACCAGCTACCAAAGTAGATAAAAATTCTGCGCAGAAAATGAAAATGTAGAATTGCCAAGGCAATCTACAGAAATAGCTTCTCAGCCCAACGTATACGAAGTCATAAGTAATGACGAAGTACGTAAAGTACGCATATAAATATATGCTAGATATGCTATGCAATTATAGCAAGAATTGATTACTTCTAACTTTACAATAATGTAAAACTTACAGATACTGCTCCTTGTCTAGTATATTTTGTAGATACCACATAAGAGTTTTTTACTATTACAATCGCATTTATTAAATTTTTTGCAACAATGTTTCGTTTTATTGCAATAATAATAAAAGTAGATCCTAGCCCCAGATACTGTAAGTTCACCACTTTTATTTTTAACGTCAGCTTTTACTTTTGAAGTTATTGCAAATACGCTAATAGGTCCTTTTTTGTGCTGCTTCCTGGGCATTGTTCTGCTATTTCCATGGTTAGTTTATCCAGATTTGTACCAGCTTCAGAAATTTTTTTAGCTGTGTTATATTTCTACTCGAAGGGAGTTAAAGAGCCATTTGACTTTAAGGGGGTATAGAATTAAAACTTTTTTTTGCATTTTTTTTTATTTTTTTCTGAATGCACAACACCCCGAGAATATTGTGTTAAAATTTTAGATCGAACCGAGTAAAACTTCTGAACTTAGCGCGGAGTTACGAAGATTGGAAACATTTTTCAAATACGAGTCACACTGATTGCCAAACAATTCACTATCTGAAATCCAACTTGTCTGGCGAACATATTCCCGATATTAATGAAAATTAAAAGTAAGAAAAACGATTCAACAAACCATCTATAATTTTTCGATCGTTCTAATAACGCCCCCTAGTACCTAGAACTGCAGACAAAGTAGTTCGTAGGTTGCGAGCACTTCAATGCGAGCAAAGAGATCCCTGCCTAATTTTCACATTATTATCAAAGTTGGATGCCGAAGCTCGTCAATCACGAGCCCAGTGTACAGACTCTGAAAAGGTCAGTGTGACTTTCGGGTCACGTGAGCCCTGTCGAAAACAACTACACTAATGATACCCTGGGAAATATTTCGGTTGCGGGCTCGCAAACCCTATTGCCAACCATCCTCGCTGGCGTCAATGCGAAGAAAGCTCCTTCACATCAGCATTGACATCAAAATCATTTGTTCAGCAGATAGGCTTGCGCGTACGCTTCCACTAGCCGATCTCACGTTCTGCACTCTGGGATCTATAACGCTGACACCAAGTTGTATAGACTGACTACCATCTGAAAAAGAATGTGCTGGAATTTGCTTAACTACCGACTTAATGTTGGGCCACCGATTCAGGGTGACCTGCCCTGAGTTTGTGTACGTTTTTAGTTCTGATATCGGATTCAAGTTTTCAAATCCCCCACCAATTTATCAGCAGATTTTTCATTTTCAGGTTTTGACAGTCACCTATGGCAAGCGCCCTCTCCACTTCTGGCTGTTAGAGTTTTAAGGCAGCTAGCGCACGATGATCGCTTGAGTACCCAGCCGCATGACGTGCGTCATCCCACGACGCCTATGTGAACGGCATGGACCTCTGCCTAGAAAGAATCGGAATCTAGGCCCCGATGAGATGTTTATCAAAACAGTCGGTTTGATTTCAGCATTGTTTTCACCGAGAATTATTTCGAAAATAATTCAAAGATTTTTGAATGTTGTGACGACCCAGCGTCACAAATAATAAAAGAACATTCCAAAAACAACACACAATGATCTTTTATTCTCCCTACGCTACACCACATTCAAAACACGCGCCAAAATCGCGCACTTTCAAAACGCGCGCCCAAAAACAATTAACTGGTCACACTAATATATCGATAGTCGACTACCATCGCTATATTTCGTGACCCGATAACGAGTTATCGAGATCGGGATTCTCGTCATCGACCACTCTGGGCACACTCAACGGGGCCTATATAAGCAGAGGCAAGACCCCAGATGAGTCACTTGCGTTCCGACGATCTTCGAGGAAACATCAGCAACAAGGTAAGTGTTCTGGTAGATAGTCTTGGTAGTAGTAGTGGATCCGTAAGAACGCGGTTTATAAATCGATTCTACGACCTGGACAGGATCACTGGCGTCCCGGTGTGGTTTCCTAGAAATCAGCCCAGACCCAGTCGTGATCACTGAGGCGGCCGGGTTTTCGTAATACAGGCCCACCTCAGTGAGTTCCCCCAGAAGTCACGTTTTCGGCTCCCGACCCGGAAACGAAACGGATGTAGAAACGGCAGTTCGAACCTAGCGATGCCCGGCAGACCAAAACTAACGATGCCCTACATTCCCGAATCCCACTAGAAACCAAGTAGATCTCTCCCAACGACCCAGAACACTTCGACCCGACGTACGCACGAAGAAGCAGTTCATCACTCGGCCCATCCGCAGCGCCGACACTCGCAGCAAGCAGTTCATCACTCGGCCCATCCGCAGCGCCGACACTCGCAGCAAGCAGCTCATCACTCGGCCCATTCGCAGCGCCGACACTCGCACACCGGATCACGACAGCAAGCAGTTCATCACTCGGCTCTTCCGAAGCGCCGAATCGACAGAACAAGCAGTCCCGACGCATCTACACACAACTACACGATTATACGATTACTTTGAAATACACGTCTCTAGTTTTACCCATCTGTGTCATTATTGGGGAAAGGGAGGTAAACCGATCTATAGAGGAATAAATATAAATATCTGTCACGAACCCTGACCACGGCGAGCTATACCGCCTCCCAAAACAGGGTCGTTACAGTGGCGCCCGAGCAAATTAAAAACAAACAGATAGAAACCTCAAAATACCAGCAAAGATCGTTTACCCTCTTCCTCAACACAGCACGGATTAAAAATGGAAGACAAACTGACTCGAAGCTGGATCAACAATTGCAACAAGGCCCAACTGGAAATCTATCTGAGGGAATTCGACATCAAGCTAGAAACACGGTGCGAGGACATGCGGAAACAAATGTCGGAGTTAATCAAGAGCGGTGCCCACAGCGAAGAAACCACCAAACGTCTCCAAGACCTAGCACAGAAGCACGCGAGAACCCCATCACCAGCACCCGACGGAATGGAGAAAAACCAGAACTTGCTACAGATACCAGACAAACAAGAGACAAGCAACGGAAAACCCGCACCCGAGCCCAGAAAGACCGACAAAGTGGCCACAATGGGAGTAATACGAAGCTGGGGAAAATTTTACGACGGCACGGGCGACCCTGACAGAATTCATTTCTAGAATGGAAGAGCTGGCAAAGGCCTATGGGATAGAGCTCGACCACGCAGCAGGAGCTATGGTAATTTTGCTCAGAGACTGTGCCCTGGACTGGTGGCACACCCATCCTACCCCAATGCCATCGTGGGAAAACTTTAAAAAGGAATTCCTGGGATACTACAGACCAACGGACCACGAAGAGAGAGCGATGGAAAACATAACACGCAGGCACCAGGGTACAAACGAGCCACCAAAAGACTACGCGCGGGAACTACGGAAGTTTATGAGATTTACCACACTCACGGAAGGAAAAAAACTAGAGTGGGTTTACCGGAACAGTCGAGTGGAATTTAAAAAGTATGCTAAACGGGGAGAATGCCGAACCCTAGCAGAATACCTGCAGTTAGCAATGGAATTCGAGGCCCTCCAGCCACAGGAACGCACAACACAACAAACACCGGAAAATCACTGGACACAACAGCAGCGATCGGGAAATTTCGGGAGACAACAGCAAACATCCGGAAATTTCGGGAGACAAACAAGAAACCAATGGAGACCCCAGGAACAACCACAAACACTGAACCGAGGAATCACAAGATCATTCAGCATGAATAATAGATGTTCAAGGTGCAAAGAAGAAGGACACATAGGACAGCAGTGCAACAACACACCAAGAATATATTGCTGGATATGCGGACATGATGGAATACGCACAATCCATTGCTGTCGACGGAATGAAACGGCGGGAAATGCCAGAGACCCATGGGATCAGAGCGGGCACCCAGGGCAAACACCACACCCGCAACAGCAATAAACTTTAACGGCCGACGACTGATTGCACAAGTGAATATAGGCAACACAAGAGTTCGCGGGGCCATAGACACGGGAGCAACAAGAATTTTCATCGCCAGGAAACTAGCCAACAACATCGCAAGGCATGGGATAAGGAAGCAAGTAACCGAAGCCATTAGACTAGCAGACGGGACAAACAGAACGGTCACAGAGGCACTGGAAGTACCAATACATCTCGGGAACCAAACAAGCACGATGACGCTGCTAATCCTCGAAGAAGTAATCGGCGACCTTCTACTGGGGATAGACTTCTTGGAACAATGTAACGCGACACTACAATGCGGAGGCATCACAGCAAGAATGCACAGAAAAAAAAGAAACAAGAAGAAAAGAAAACAGAAGAGTCACGGCATCGGATCACTAGCGACAGGCGATTTAACAGACGCAGAGATCCAAGAAACCCTCAAAAAGGAATTGGATATGATGAGTCAAATCAAGGGAGTCAGCCACATTGCCACGCATAAGATCTTTATGAAGCACGATCGCCCAATTAAACAGAGGTATTACCCTCGAAACCCGGCCATGCAAGCAATAATAAACAAACAAGTGGACGACCTCCTAGCCCAGGATCTCATCGAACCCTCACATTCCGCTTACAGCTCGCCAGTAGTAATCGTAGAAAAGAAAAACAAAGAATGGAGACTTTGCATAGACTACAGGCAGCTGAACGAGCACTCAGAACGAGACGCATACCCGGTACCCCGAATGGATCACATACTCAACCAACTACGGGAGGCCAAGTATATAAGTACCCTCGACTTAAAAAGTGGCTGTCACGAACCCTGACCACGGCGAGCTATACCGCCTCCCAAAACAGGGTCGTTACAGTGGCGCCCGAGCAAATTAAAAACAAACAGATAGAAACCTCAAAATACCAGCAAAGATCGTTTACCCTCTTCCTCAACACAGCACGGATTAAAAATGGAAGACAAACTGACTTGAAGCTGGATCACCAATTGCAACAAGGCCCAACTGGAAATCTATCTGAGGGAATTCGACATCAAGCCAGAAACACGGTGCGAGGACATGCGGAAACAAATGTCGGAGTTAATCAAGAGCGGTGCCCACAGCGAAGAAACCACCAAACGTCTCCAAGACCTAGCACAGAAGCACGCGAGAACCCCATCACCAGCACCCGACGGAATGGAGAAAAACCAGAACTTGCTACAGATACCAGACAAACAAGAGACAAGCAACGGAAAACCCGCACCCGAGCCCAGAAAGACCGACAAAGTGGCCACAATGGGAGTAATACGAAGCTGGGGAGAATTTTACGACGGCACGGGCGACCCGACAGAATTCATTTCTAGAATGGAAGAGCTGGCAAAGGCCTATGGGATAGAGCTCGACCACGCAGCAGGAGCTATGGTAATTTTGCTCAGAGACTGTGCCCTGGACTGGTGGCACACCCATCCTACCCCAATGCCATCGTGGGAAAATTTTAAAAAGGAATTCCTGGGATACTACAGACCAACGGACCACGAAGAGAGAGCGATGGAAAACATAACACGCAGGCACCAGGGTACAAACGAGCCACCAAAAGACTACGCGCGGGAACTACGGAAGTTTATGAGATTTACCACACTCACGGAAGGAAAAAAACTAGAGTGGGTTTACCGGAACAGTCGAGTGGAATTTAAAAAGTATGCTAAACGGGGAGAATGCCGAACCCTAGCAGAATACCTGCAGTTAGCAATGGAATTCGAGGCCCTCCAGCCACAGGAACGCACAACACAACAAACACCGGAAAATCACTGGACACAACAGCAACGATCGGGAAATTTCGGGAGACAACAGCAAACATCCGGAAATTTCGGGAGACAACAGCAAACATCCGGAAATTTCGGGAGACAAACAAGAAACCAATGGAGACCCCAGGAACAACCACAAACACTGAACCGAGGAATCACAAGATCATTCAGCATGAATAATAGATGTTCAAGGTGCAAAGAAGAAGGACACATAGGACAGCAGTGCAACAACACACCAAGAATATATTGCTGGATATGCGGACATGATGGAATACGCACAATCCATTGCTGTCGACGGAATGAAACGGCGGGAAATGCCAGAGGCCCATGGGATCAGAGCGGGCACCCAGGGCAAACACCACACCCGCAACAGCAATAAACTTTAACGGCCGACGACTGATTGCACAAGTGAATATAGGCAACACAAGAGTTCGCGGGGCCATAGACACGGGAGCAACAAGAAGTTTCATCGCCAGGAAACTAGCCAACAACATCGCAAGGCATGGGATAAGGAAGCAAGTAACCGAAGCCATTAGACTAGCAGACGGGACAAACAGAACGGTCACAGAGGCACTGGAAGTACCAATACATCTCGGGAACCAAACAAGCACGATGACGCTGCTAATCCTCGAAGAAGTAATCGGCGACCTTCTACTGGGGATAGACTTCTTGGAACAATGTAACGCGACACTACAATGCGGAGGCATCACAGCAAGAATGCACAGAAAAAAAAAAACAAGAAGAAAAGAAAACAGAAGAGTCACGGCATCGGATCACTAGCGACAGGCGATTTAACAGACGCAGAGATCCAAGAAACCCTCAAAAAGGAATTGGATATGATGAGTCAAATCAAGGGAGTCAGCCACATTGCCACGCATAAGATCTTTATGAAGCACGATCGCCCAATTAAACAGAGGTATTACCCTCGAAACCCGGCCATGCAAGCAATAATAAACAAACAAGTGGACGACCTCCTAGCCCAGGATCTCATCGAACCCTCACATTCCGCTTACAGCTCGCCAGTAGTAATCGTAGAAAAGAAAAACAAAGAATGGAGACTTTGCATAGACTACAGGCAGCTGAACGAGCACTCAGAACGAGACGCATACCCGGTACCCCGAATGGATCACATACTCAACCAACTACGGGAGGCCAAGTATATAAGTACACTCGACTTAAAAAGTGGCTACTGGCAAATACCAATGGATAAAGGGAGCAAACAGTACACCGCTTTCACCGTGCCAGGTCGCGGACTGTTTCAGTGGAAGGTAATGCCTTTCGGCCTACACACAGCACCAGCCACGTTTCAAAGAGCCCTGGACTCAGTCATAGGACCGGAGATGGAACCCTTTGCATTCGCATACCTTGATGATATAGTGGTCATCGGGCGCACCAAAAGGGAACACCTAGAAAAACTACAGGAAGTAATGAGCAGACTACGCAAGGCAATCTTGAGGATAAACACAGAGAAATGCCACTTCTTCAAGGAAGAACTCAACTACCTAGGCCATGTTGTGAGCGCAAGGGGGATACACACTGACCCGGGAAAGATACCCGCAATCCTAGACATGCCAAACCCACAAACAACAAAGCAAGTACACAGCTTCCTGGGAGTAGCGTCATGGTACAGAAGGTTCGTCCCGAACTTCACGGAACTGGCACAACCATTGTACAACTTAGTCAAAAAAGACACAAAGTTTAAGTGGAGCGAAGAGACAGAGAAAGCAACGCAAAACCTAAAAAAAGCACTAACGGAAGCACCGGTACTGACTTGCCCGGATTTTGGGAAAACGTTTATACTTCAGACGGACGCCAGCAACTGCGGATTAGGAGCGGTCCTGACCCAAGAGGAGGAAAACGGCGAGCACGTAATATCATACGCCAGTCGGAAGCTCACAAAGACAAAATTACTCAGCGACCGAAAAAGAATGCCTGGCAATCCACTGGGGCATCCAGAAAATGAGGATGTACTTGGAAGGGTATCATTTTATAGTCATCACTGATCATCAGGCGCTAAAATGGCTAAACTCGATAGAGAGCCCGTCAGGACGGATTGCCAGATGGGCGTTGGCAATGCAGCCATACTCGTTCGAAATACGCTATCGCAAAGGAAAGCTCAATGTCGTTGCAGATGCACTATCCAGAATGCCAGAAGAAGAAGCTCACGGAGCCGAGCTCGAAGAAGACCTCTGGATTAAACAGAAACTCCTAGACTTGTAAAGAAATCCCGAAACATGGCCAGATTACGCGACAATCAACGGAAAACTATACAGACATCTACCGTCATGGGCTGCAGACGAGGACACACAGCCATGGAAACTATGCGTGGCGAAGAGTCAAAGAACACGAGTACTACGAGAAAACCACAGCGAAGCAACAGCAGGACACCTAGGCGTAAGAAAAACAAAACACCGGATAATGGCAACATACTACTGGCAAGGGATGCACAGAGACATACAGCAGCACGTACAAAGCTGCGAAACATGTCAACGGTATAAGACATCACAACAACAAGCAGCAGGGAAAATGTTGTCACAGATCGCGAAAACACCCTGTGAAACCTTGTGCATAGACTTTGTGGGGCCACTACCACGGTCTAGCCACGGTAATAACATGTTATTAGTAATGTTCGATAAATTCACGAAGTGGGTGGAGATAGCAGCCGTCCGGAAAGCGACCACGGAAATCGTATTAAAGGTCCTCAGGGAACAAATCATATCACGGTTTGGAACTCCAAAAAACCTAATCTCAGACAATGGAGTACAATTCACAAGCAACAAGTTCAAGGCACAACTACAGAAATGGGGGATTGCTCACCAACTAACAGCCCCATACACCCCTCAGGAAAACCCAGCAGAAAGGGCATACCGCACGATAAAAACAATGATAGCCCAATTCTACAGGAACAGAGCACACAAGATGGGACGACTGGCTACCTGAAATCTCGCTAGCAATCAACAGTAGCAGATCGGAATCAACAGGGTATAGCCCGGCATATCTACTATACGGACGGGAAATTAGACTACCAGGAAGCCTGTTTGCCGAAAACACTCAAGGATCCGGAATCATAGAGGAGACCGTGGAGGCACGATGGGAAAGGATAATGGATACAAGGAAACTAGGCACACCTAAACATGGGAAAGGCAGCACAGGATCAAGCTAGATCATACAACCTCCGGAAAAGGGACTGGAGACCCAAAATAGGAGAGCTAGTATGGGAAAGACAACACCCCTTGTCAAAAGCAGCAACCGGATTCGCGGCCAAGCTAGCACCAAAATACGAAGGTCCATTCAAAGTAACAGGCTTCATATCAGCGGTGATTGCAACAATAAAACACACGGTGACCGGGAAGACGCACAGAGCCTACATAAACGAACTAAAACCCCATGTAGAAACCCTCGACTAACAAACACGAGCAACCCCAAAAAAACAAGCTAAAACTATACGCACATTTTTCAGAATGAACAACAAACTGAAAAACTCGCTCTCCAAGTACCGAGAGAACCTCCAAAGGCTCAACCAGCAGCGGCGAAGAGTAATTATACTCGGAGCCGTGGACGTGGGAGGTCCAGCTGGTTGCAGGAAGCCAACCCAGGCCGCTCCGGTAGGCAGACAAGCGCCAGCCAGGAAACCAATTCCTACACCGACCACGGCAACAACACGGCAAACGATGACTACACCAACAACCAGGGAAACGACCACGGCAACAACACGGCAAACGATGGCGACACCAACAACCAGGGAAACGACCACGGCAACAACACGGCAAACGATAACAACACCAACAACCAGAAAAACGACCACGGCAACAAAACGGCAACCGATGACAACAACAACAACCAAGGAAACGACACGGCAAACAACGGACAACGAAGCACGACCCCTCACGCCCAGGACAACAACCGGAACAAAAACTTGTTCCTTTTTGTTTGGCTGATTTCCAACGACCACAAACAAAATGGGTAACCCCGCGGCGGCTCTCTTCACTCGACCATCCCGGAAGAAAACGGCTCAAACCATCAGAGCAAAGTGAAGAGGACTGGGAACCAAAACCGCGGGGATACGACAACCACATGAAAAGGGTGGAAGAAGCGGTCACACACTTAAAGGCAACCTGGCGCAGAGGGAACAGAAGATCTAAACTGGTGGTCTCGGACAACCTCACGACCCGAATGCGGATCGGGAGAAGTGGACACATCCAAAAAAACACCGGGGAGACACCAACGTCCTAAGCGGGGGGGGGGGGGGTGTGACGACCCAGCGTCACAAATAATAAAAGAACATTCCAAAAACAACACACAATGATCTTTTATTCTCCCTACGCTACACCACATTCAAAACACGCGCCAAAATCGCGCACTTTCAAAACGCGCGCCCAAAAACAATAAACTGGTCACACTAATATATCGATAGTCGACTACCATCGCTATATTTCGTGACCCGATAACGAGTTATCGAGATCGGGATTCTCGTCATCGACCACTCTGGGCACACTCAACGGGGCCTATATAAGCAGAGGCAAGACCCCAGATGAGTCACTTGCGTTCCGACGATATTCGAGGAAACATCAGCAACAAGGTAAGTGTTCTGGTAGATAGTCTTGGTAGTAGTAGTGGATCCGTAAGAACGCGGTTTATAAATCGATTCTACGACCTGGACAGGATCACTGGCGTCCCGGTGTGGTTTCCTAGAAATCAGCCCAGACCCAGTCGTGATCACTGAGGCGGCCCGGGTTTTCGTAATACAGGCCCACCTCAGTGAGTTCCCCCAGAAGTCACGTTTTCGGCTCCCGACCCGGAAACGAAACGGATGTAGAAACGGCAGTTCGAACCTAGCGATGCCCGGCAGACCAAAACTAACGATGCCCTACATTCCCGAATCCCACTAGAAACCAAGTAGATCTCTCCCAACGACCCAGAACACTTCGACCCGACGTACGCACGAAGAAGCAGTTCATCACTCGGCCCATCCGCAGCGCCGACACTCGCAGCAAGCAGTTCATCACTCGGCCCATCCGCAGCGCCGACACTCGCAGCAAGCAGCTCATCACTCGGCCCATTCGCAGCGCCGACACTCGCACACCGGATCACGACAGCAAGCAGTTCATCACTCGGCTCTTCCGAAGCGCCGAATCGACAGAACAAGCAGTCCCGACGCATCTACACACAACTACACGATTATACGATTACTTTGAAATACACGTCTCTAGTTTTACCCATCTGTGTCATTATTGGGGAAAGGGAGGCAAACCGATCTATAGAGGAATAAATATAAATATATGTCACGAACCCTGACCACGGCGAGCTATACCGCCTCCCAAAACAGGGTCGTTACAATGTGTTAACTTAAACTTATATTTCAAGAAAGTTGGCCTCTGTTATATATTTGGATTACCTGATTCTGGAAACCTTAAACTCTCCAAAGTGAGTTAGTTGTCAATGGCAAGTACCTGTCCGCACCACCAGGACATCGTAGTGCCACAGAAATCGCTTGCTAATTCAAAACATTCAGCGGAAAAAATTAATTAATTTTACAAACTATTTGAAATTGTCTGTTAAGAGTTGGCACCTCCCAAAATCAAAGTTTAAGAAAACTATCTAGAATTGTTTTGAAATAAATTCTTTAAAAAATTCTTTAAAATGTTAATGCTGTTTGCCGGATCCAACTACAAAATCGGACGATATTTTTTTGTTCAACTTTCCAAAGGGCAATGAGGAAGTATTTATATAGATTTTTCCATGTCTAGGCAATCCATTGAAAATTGTATGGAAAATGATGAAAAGGAATCTTATACTCGTTTTATACTATACTACTGCAGGAAGGAAACGTTCATGGGAACTCAGGAGTAATGGCATTGTCGTATGTGTTTCGCTCAGCTTTCGGGCAGGTTCAGTAGACGCAGTCTATTCACGTAAGATGGTAGATGACGATGTGTTTCCCAGTTTAAGCCACGTAAAGCAAACAAAAGGAATGGTTTCTGTACCGATTCGATAAGGTCTTGATGACTGGTATATTGAGGAGACCAAACACACTAGCAGTATTCCAGAATTGGACGAACCAAAGAAATATATAAGTGTTTCGTGGTATAGGGATCCTCAAATTCCTTAGACCAACGTTTAACAAAGGCAAAAAACCCTTTAGCTTTACTAAAAAAAAACAGCAAATTCTGGATGCACCAAGAATGAAGGTTGTTCAGATCGGCTTGCAAGACATCATGGGAATTGGGGTTCGATAATGGCAAACAAAGTCGTCAGCATACATCATAACATAAGAAGAGAGAACTAGTTGAGGCAAGTCATTTATGAAAATTCCAAACAGTTGGGGTCCTAGGTGGCTCCCTTGCGGAACACCAGAATTCACGTGAACAGAGTTTGAGATTGTGCTTTTAAAAGCTACTCTCTGAGTCCGGTTCGAAAGGTATGTTGAAATCCACTTAGTCAAGATGATCGGGAATCCTACTAATGTTAGTTTTTTTAATAATAACTGATGGTTCACGGAATCAAAAGCCTTACTGAAGTCCGTAAAAAAAACATCAGTTTGATTGTTATTTTTAAAAGCGCTTCTGATGACTGAGGTAAATTCCAGAAGATTTGTAGTTGTTGACCTACGTTTCATAAAACCATGCTGAGTTGGGGACATTACTGAGTTGCATTGGTGCTGTAGCTGAGCGGTAATAAGCTGTTCAAAAAACTTAATGTCCGATTTGCTTCCTTTTTTATGAAGTGGAATGATAAACGATTCTTTCCAAACTTCAGGGAAAAACGAATGAAGGAGGGATATCTGAAAAAGTTTAAATAAAGGTTTGCACAAAGCATCGGCACATTTTTTTATAACACAGCTCGGTACAAGGCCAGGTCCCGAAGAAAAAGAGTTCTTGATTGTTTTCAGATTTTGTAAGAGGGGTAGGGGTAGGATGAAGTGTTATCGTAACTGAAAGACGAGTACGTGGACTGAAAAAATTTTGCAAATAAGTTCGCAATATCGGCGTCACTAGAGGCAGATGTCGTATCAAGGAGAAGACAAGATGGAAATTGTTGCGATTTTCGTTTCGAATTAACAAATGCGTAGAACTGCTTGGGGTTACCTTGGAATTCTATTCTGCAACGGTTTAGGTAACCATTGTAACATACGGAATTATGGACTAAGCAATTTGAACGAGCTATTAGATACATCGAATGGTCAACTTGGAGCCCAGTTCTATTAAATTTCTTAAAAAGGGTAGACACGGAATTTTTCAGGAAATAGAGTGTACGAGAGAACCAAGGGGGCTTTTGAGGCGCGTTTGCAGAGGGAAATGAGGGAACGAACGTATCGAAAGCAGAGTAGAGTACACCATAAAACTGTTCTACAATATGTAAGGGATCATCGTTTGAATCCATAAAAGACCAGTCGAGTTCCGATAAATGCCTATTCAATTCTGCGAATTTTGATCTTCGAAAACAGCGAAAAAATGCTGGTTCGATTTCGGAACATGACTGTAATGGAGCTGAAGCTTCTAAAGTAACCTCAAGTGTAGGATGGTAAGCGTCTTCAGGATTGGAGAGAGGGCTAATTCGAGTAACGAATGCATTGGCGAACTCCGAGACAAAAATAAGGTCTAAAACTTTTTTGGAGCAGTTCAAGATTGAGTTGTCCTAATGAAAGCTCAATAAGACCGTGAACAAACTCATGGGCCGTGGTGGGAACAAGAGAAATAGAATCCGTTGATGTCATCCAGGAAATGTCAAAGAGGTTAAAGTCGCCCATTACAATAAGATGATCGTTATAACCGAGGGTTGAATGAATACTCTGTATTTGAGCTAAATGCTGAAGGTAGAGGCTAATATCAGAACGAGGAGAAATATACGAGCATGATATAAAAACAAAAAAATCATGAAGCTTTATCCGAACTGCAACAAACTCTAATATGCTGTCCGTACCAATTATCGGAATACGTTGAGACAAGATCGGACTTGACGGCAATAAGAACACCACCGCCAAGACGCATTGAACGGTCACATCTATAAACAACATAACCACCAGCAAATGTTTCGCAGTCAGACACAGAGGAATTAAGCCACGTTTCGGTAAAAGCAATCACATTGGCATCGAAGGAAACACTGTTGACATGCAGTTTACTAAGTTTGCCCAATAAGCTGCGAACGTAGTGTAGGGAAAAATAATTGTTTAGTTTTTTGGAACGTTGGTTGAAGGAATCTGAGGCCCGTGGACCCGAGGAATAGGCATGTTTACATACTCGTGAACAATAACATGTTTAGGCCATATAGAAACATCGAGAGCCTTATTAAGATGTTCCTCAGGAAGTCCAATTTTAAACGAAGATATTTCACGTCTCTGCTTAAACTTGAACTTCAAGACGGTTAGTTCGGCTCGTCATCTTTGACGTCATCTTCAGAAGAAACAGGGTTAAGGTGAGAGACAAAAATTAGCTTTTTTTGTGCAACGCCCGATAAGGGCTTAGGTTCCATACGAGCAACTCCAGATAAGGTTGGCTGCGATGATCCCGCGTTCGTATTAGAAGGCGTCAAAATTATACCAGAGCCAGCTGCAGCAGAACGTGGCGTAGGTGCTAGGTCATTGTTAACAAGTTGCAGATCAGAAGGTGCGACTCGATCGGACGGTCCAAAATAAGCAGCAGCAGGAGTAGGTCCAGAGGAAGCGTCTGCCGTGCAGCCGTCGGCAACGTCAGTAGAGGCATCCCTGGTAGCCACACGGCCTTTAAAGTTAGATTCAGCCTTTTCAAACCGAGTAAATAAGTCCTTAAATCCGGCCAATAAGGACTGGTACTCCAGATCGGTTTGCCTAATGAAAGCCATTATATTGACTTTTAATATGATGGCAACTGGGACAGGTCCAATCCAGGTTAGAGTTAGATTTAGTCCGGTCCTGCAATTAGGCCAGCACTGTGCCCAAGGTCGGCACATTTAGGATGAGCAATGTTGTCACACAGCCAGCAACCAATTAAGGGATGTCGAGAGGTGATTTTACCAAAGGCAAGGCTTGATGCAGCAGGCAGACATACTAAATTGTTATGTTGTTGTATGATATATACGCGTAGAAAAACCACGTAGATGTAGAAAGCGCAGCGTGCAGTTGGGTCGTTGATAAGCTTTACGCGTATGTGAGTGTTCGCGACGAAACGATGAGCAAGCAAATGCATCAACAACACAAGTGTTGAAGTTTGCGGTAAACTCAAGAATAGAGTAGAACAAAGCAAACACGCAACACGATTTCAGATAATATAATAATGCGAAATACGTATAAGTCACTGTTTTATATGTTCAAAAACTAGTCAAAATGACACAAGATCAGTTCAAACGGTGTAGTTTACACGGGTAAAATATGATCAGATGGAGAACCATAAAATACACGTCCGACAACGACTAAGTTTGCTTTGTGCCCTTGAGAACAGAGTTCTCCCTTATGGCTTAGCCACCTTTATCGCCTGACACCGCGCAAGGACTCCTTAAGTTTTGTTTAGCACCGTTGGATCTCAGCGTTGTAGCCTCAGTCTTGTAGACTTTGCGATCTTGATCCTTGGGCACTTGGGTTTCGATTTTACTTGTTCCTCGTTCACGCACTCGCTTTGATTCTCGCACTCGTACCGTTAATGAGCTGCGCTTGCGGCCGTTACTTCTCTCGCCGAGCTCGGGTCCAAGGTCCACTGCAGTACCGTTCATTCCAGGTGAGTCCTCTTTGTGCGGGTCCGAAGTCCGCCAGTTTACCGTTTGACCTCGTTGCTCTTGCCGGGCGTGAGTCCAAGGTCCGTCGCGGTACCGTTAATTCACGGTGCGCTCTTTTTGTGTGGGTCCGAAAGTCCGCCAGTTTACCGTTCGACCTTGTTGTCCTTGCCGTATGAGGGTCCATATATTTCCCGTTTGACCTGGATGCCCTTCATTTTTCCGGAATTCACGCCTCCTGCGCTGTTGCTAGGCCACTCTCCTGCATCGGGATTTGTGGGGAGTTTAAGACTCCTTACAGAAGATTCAATAAATAAAAACAAGATTAAAAAAAAACCTAAAACTGTTTTAATATTTTACACGTTTGGCAGATGTTTAAAACTTAGAACTAAATAAATACATGTCGGAGATAGGGGTCTCTTAGCCGCTTCACGAGTTGCTTTGTCAATCATGATTTTACTATCACTTTGATTTTCTTACTATGATGCGCAGCGAGTCGCAATTGTTAGTGTTACTACTACTACTCTGCACAACTCTATCGTGTTCTTGTCATTCTGTAGTAGTCACTTGTCATTTTTAATTTATTCTCTACTACCTTTAATTTCACCCTCCTTATTGCAACAACAATTGCTCGGCTAAGGTGAGTTCCCAAGCCACGCTCTTGAAACCATTAAACGGTATCAGAAGGTCACACTTCTTTATCTCAACTTTTTATTTCTAATGACAGGGTTTTCTCAGTTACATTGATTATATTTTACATTAAATATTATTATTATTCATTGCAACAACATTTACATTTACTCAATTTTTACTAACTCAGCCTACGTCTTTTAGCTAACCTTTACGATAATTTAGGGGGTATGGTTAATTCTGCCAAAAAAGCCCTTTTTTCATGAATTTTTTCACACTACGGTTAATGTCAGATCAATTATTTTATAAGCATATCAAAGTACAACATTTATGCTATGTTTTCACAAATTTTCATCGAAAAAAAATAAATGAGCCGTTCGCAGCCAAGCCCCGTAGGCGCCTCCAAGAAAGTTTTTGCGGTGAACAGCATAACTCGTTACTGGACAATCAGAAAAAACACAAAAAAAAAATTGTTTATTAGTTAAGATGTTGCTCATAGTAACTACATTGAGTTTTTTTTTTTATTCAATTTTTGGATTTCCTAATTCGGACGATATGAGCTCCTACTGCTGGCTCTAACTTCGAAAATCGGAAAAATTTCAACAGAAAAGAGGAAAAATCATGCATGTACTAAAAATCAATATTTTAAGTAGATGACGCCGGTGCGTGATACATTGTTACACCAAATAGGAACGCTGTTCGCAATTATCATCACCTCATATTTTCCTTCACAACCAATTCAGTTATGGAACAAATACAAAGACCACATATGTGAAGATATCTTGCATCGCTTGTGAATTCAAACGCATAATCCTGACATCCAAATAAGGATTGCTTCTGATTGAGGATCAATGCTTGACTATTGCAAGCAAGCTAGTGATTGAAGTAGGAATGATTGCACCAAATCGATCGATGCACGATGCACTCAACCAAGAATTAAATCGAGAGCTGCAATACAATGTTGATACATTGCAGGAATTCGTTCGAAATAATGTGCCATTGCTGAATGAACAGCAAAAGCAAGTATTCTTCCTTGGCGCACCTGGAGCAACAGGGAAAACATTTGTTATGTCATTAATTTTGGCCAGTATTCGATCAAGATGTGTCATAGCTTTGGCGTTAGCACCAACTGGAATTGTGGCGACTCTTCTAGATGGCGGTCGTACTGCACATTCTGCGCTTAAGTTGTCACTCAATTTAAACACAATTAGTACTCCAGCATGCAATATTTCCCGATCCAGTGCAATGGGAAAATTGTTGATGCAATGAAAGA
This sequence comes from Drosophila prolongata, assembly GCA_036346975.1. Lineage (NCBI taxonomy): Eukaryota > Metazoa > Arthropoda > Insecta > Diptera > Drosophilidae > Drosophila > Drosophila prolongata. Next base: position 3,258,778 of record JAYMZC010000271.1, on the reverse strand, counting down.
TCATTGTTTGGGATGAGTGCACAATGGCACATAAGACATCACTTGAAGCACTTAACTTTACACTGAAGGATCTTCGGCGAAATAACATCTTTGGCGGCTTTATGATATTATTGGCATGCCGAGATTTGCTTCCTTTCTTGTTCAATATGCTTTTAACGTTAAAGCCAATTAAGCAATGGTTTTTAGAAAACTGTTGAATTTTGTTTTAAAGTGTTTTCTTTTAATAAATCCTGAAACAGGTTTTTAATGAAAATGTAACATGAAGAAAAAACAATACCTTGCAGATAAAATTTAGTTATAATTGGTTCAAGCTCACGTTGTAAGATAAAAAATTATATTTATGTAATGGTCAGCTAAATTTTTTAACTAATTTTTTTTTAGATTATATACCTAACTTTTTTACTTTATATAATATTAAAGAGAAGGGTGTTAAAAAGGATGTTGTTTAAAATGAAACCAAAATACATAATCAATATAAAATTAACAAAAATTAACTTTAAGAAACTGTTTAATTTAATTGTACAAATTCGGCTTTGAATAGAAATAAAAATAATGATTTTTAAATATTCCAATATTAAAAACCAAGTCCAATTTTTTTTTTGATCATGTTGAATAAAAAAGAGTGATACATACAATTCAAAACAACAATCAGGGACACAAATAATGGTTATTTTTATTTTTTCATTTCTTCTTCCATTGAAAAAAAAAATAGTTTTATTTGCTTCTGATCCTCTTGGCTAAAAAAATATTGTTGTTTATTGAATGATTATTATTTTATTCCGATCAAAAGTAAACTAAAAACGAATTCGCGATATTTATTTTATAAATACCTAAATATTGATGTTTTTAATTGAATAACGTCACAACAAACCAAAACTTCTCAACGACAAGCTCATGTATCAGTAAGAAATAAAATATTAGGAAAATTATTAATATTATTTTGAACAAAAAATTAAAACAGATGATAAAGCAATTTACTAAATAACTTAAAAATAATGATTTTAATTTTAAAAAAATGTACAATTTTAGGTTTTTTTAAATTTTATTAAATAACTTATAATGTTTTGGTCCCCAAGATAATTATTTGATATAAGCATGTCCGTCTGTCCGTCTGTCTGTTTCCAACTGTTTCAAACTAGTCCCTCAGTTTTAAAGATATCGAATTAAACCTTTTGTACACACCCATCGTTCCTTTGCACGCAGTATATAACTCGGAACGGAGGCGATCGGACGACTATATCCTATAGCTGCCATATAACTGAACGATCGGAAATACCATAACTTTGGTGTTTTTAAAGTTAGGAAATCGGGATTTTTTATGGGTTTAATTTTTGGCCAACCAATATAATTTACAGAATATGCAAGGGTAAGTCAAGTTCGGCTCCGCCCGTTTTTTTTTTTTTTTAATTTTACAAACTATTTTGCAATTATCGCTTAACAGTTGGCACCTCCCAAATTAAAAGTTTAAGAAAACTATCCAGAATTGAATAAATCTTAAAAATGTTTAAGCTGTTTGCAGGATTCAATTACAAAATTAGACGATACTTTTTTGTTCAATTTTGCATTGAACAACCTTTCTAAAAGTTGGGTCGTTCCAAAAGGAAATGAGGAAGTTTGTGTATGGATTTTTCCATATATAGGCAATCCATTGAAAATTGTTTGGAAAATGCTAAAAAGGAAGCTTGGACTCGTTGCATACAAGTAAAGCAAACGAAGGAAAAGCTCCTGGGATTCCAGGAGTACTGGCATTGTCGTATGTATTTCGCTTCTGAAGAAACCATGAAACAATCGAGCAAGGTTACAGAATAACATCAGAAAAACGCTTAATTTTTAAGCATCGGGAATATTTTATATACCTCGATGCATCTACAGCCTTCGACCGAGTCTGTCTTCATGAACTCATGCATAAAATCAAAATGCCTTTGCCTATCTACACCCACAAGCTCCCCGAATCGTATCTCTACAATAGAGTATTTTCAGTGAGTTGCAAAGCAGCCACATCGGATTGAGGCTGGAGTTCCTCAAGGAAGCGCACTTGGGCCTACCCTATTTATCCTATATGCTACGGATATCCCTACGAACGAGATACTAACAACGTCCTTTTTTGCCGACGATACTGATTATCTTGGTTTAGTGGAGAGGTGGCTATCTGACTGGCGTATCAAAATAAAATAACTAAAGTGTTAATACGTACCGGTAACTCTTAATAGACAAACATGCCCTCCGCTTTCTTTAAATGGTACACAGATATCACCAGCCAACGAAGTAGCATACCTCGGCGTCCGCCTCGACAGGCGATAACCCTGGCACATATCGAATGGGGAGTATTTACATTTTTTATTGTGTTAAAATTTTAGATCGATCCGAGTAAAACTTCCGAACTTATGGGCAGTTGAACGCAGGTAAGTTACCTCGTTTTGTATTCGATTTTTGGGTGTCCAAAACTTTAAAACGCTCTCCTGAAAACTGACCATTTCAAAGTCGGTGTACACGATCCTGCAAAATCTATCGGACGGATCGTTTTGAGATTTTGCACAGTATTTCTCTACTAAATTCCTCAGGTAACGCTGTCTAGTTTTTTTTTTAAGTTTATTATTTTTAGAGCAATAAATATCTCGACGTTTTGGTCAAAATTGGGATTTTTAACTTTTTGCCTTAAAAAATCGAAAAAAAAAAAATAAAAACTCGACAGCGTTACCTGAGGAATCTTGTCCTTTAACTACTAATGCAATTTGATTTTTTCAAATCAGATGATCCTGTGACCAGTTATCGTGTACACCGCAAGACGTGTTTTGTTCGAGGCGCCGCCGGAGATTGCCTGTATCTCACGCAATTTTTAATATTTTTGGATGAAAAACCAAAATTGAGCTGAGACTATCCGTATCGCCAATAAAAATTCTTAAAAAATTACCGATTTCGCACCGAATTAACTATTTGAAAAGGAATTTTGTATACCATTGGAATCCGTTTTTATTTGGTAATTCGGCCGGTATCACCAGCGCCAGCAATTTCTCGCGACTTGCACGTGATCTGGAAACAGTTATTTTTTATATATTTTAAAAACGGTTTTTCATTTTTAGAGGCTTCGTACCAAAATACACTATCAAAAGAATGTTAATATTTTTTATTATTCTGTTATAATGTCAATTTATGAATGTTTTCGTTAATAAAATAGCTAGGGATAAATAGCTGCTTTCGAACACAAAAACAAAACACAATACTGAGCTATATTACTGTGCTACGATTTATACCGTAATAAATAGATATTGACAAATACTTTTAAACAGCGTCAGCGGGACTTTGGAATTCCGACAATGCATGTATGGGGTTCTGAACTTTTTTTTGAGAACCCTTACGAACTTTAGCTCGAACTTCTTCTGGTTTTTCCGGCCTGACCAAAGGTTTCTTCTCCGGAGCTTTCATTTTCCACACCACAATTGGAGACTATAACGTAAATTTAAATTCATTTAATGCCTTTGACTCAATATTAAGAGGTAAAACTTACAGATACTGTTCCTTGTCTAGTATATTTTGTAGATGCCACATATGAGTATTTTACTGTTAGTACAACCGCATTCATTAAATTTTTAGCAGCTTGAATCAACGATGTTGCGCTATCCAGCTTTAAAAAAATTTGTTGTTTGATTGCAACAATTAAAATAATTTTAAAAGTAGATCCTCACCCCAGAAACTATAAGTTCACCACTTATGTTTTGAACGTCAGCTTTTACTTTTGAAGTTATTTGGATTTGATGACAATAAAGGGCAATACGTTGCAAATATGCTAATAGGTCCTTTTTTGTGCTGCTTTCTGGGCATTGTTCTGCTATTTCTCTGGTTAGTTTATCCAGTTTTGTACCAGCTTCTGAAATTTTTTTAGCTGCGTTGATAACATCCATAGTAGTTTTTAAAGGTCCCCGTCCTCTGAAATTACACATTTCAAAATAAGTATATCAAAATAGAGAGTTGAATTGGGAAAATATTTTCATGAAGAATGTTATATTATATTTAGTGGGCTACAGAATATTTCTCCTTAAGGGGTATATACCTTTTTCATTTTAAAAAAATCGAAAATTTTTTTTTTTGCTTTATCTTAAAGAACAACTTCTTTAGAACAATTCCCCAAATTTTCATAGAGATTTGAGCAGTAGAAAAAAAGTTACAGCGCTCCTAGCCGCGCGCCTCGTCACCGCCCAAACCCAAACTTGAAACTTTAAACGCGAATATCTCGAAATGGTGTTCTTTGAAAAATGACTTTGCGGTGATATGGATTGGCGAATTATTTTTCATAAACATTGTCAACAATCAAAACTTTCAGAAAATATAATCATTCATTTAATAAAGACAATAGTTACATACATAACAAGAAAGGAAAGCTAACTTCGGGCGGAGCCGAAGTTGATATACCCTTGCAGAATACTCTGTAAATTATATTTTCCAAAATTATTCATATGATGCATTCTTGATACTCATAAAAATGCCAACTTCCTAACTTTAAAAACACCAAAGTTATGGCATTTCCAATCGTTCAGTTATATGTCAGCTATAGGATATAGTCGGCCGATCCTTATGAAATTTGGTAGGTCGGATTGATTGGCCAAATATAAAACCCATAGAAAATCCCAACATCCTATCTTAACAAACACCAAAGTTATGGCATTTCCGATCAATCAGTTATATGGCGGCTATAGGATATAGTCGGCCGATCCTTATGAAATTTGGTAGGTCGGATTGATTGGCCAAATATAACACCCATAGAAAATCCCAACTTCCTAACTTTACAAACACCAAAGTTATGGCATTTCCGATCAATCAGTTATATGGCAGCTATAGGATATAGTCGGCCGTTCCGGCATATATACTGCGTGCAAAGGAAAGAAGGGTGTGTGCAAAGTTTCAATTCGATAGCTTTAAAACTGAGAGACTAGTTTGCGTAGAAACAGACAGACGGACAGACATACATGGCTATATCAACTCAGGAGGTGATCCTGATCAAGAATATATATACTTTATAGGGTCGGAGATGTCTCCTTCACTGCGTTGCACACTTTTGACCAAAATTATAATACCCTCTGCAAGGGTATAAAAAATCAAAACTTTCCTATTTTGTTCGACAAAAAAAGGTATACACCCCTAAAGGGAGTTAAAGCTCCTTTTGGCTTTAAGTATTCGGAAATAGTCTTTATATATTTATATTTTTATACCCTTGTAGAGGGTATTATAATCTCAGTAAAAAGTTTGCAACGCAGTGAACGAGAAATTTGTGACCCTATATAGTATATATATTCTTGATCAGCATCACCAGGAGAGTCGATCTAGCCGTGTCCGTTCATCCGTCCGTCCGTTTTTTTTTTGGGATTTGCTAATATTTAAATACTATGGAATTACGGTTTTAATTAAATTATAATATATGTAGCTCCAATAGGAAAATCATAAAATTAAAAAAAAATAACAAAAATGTTTTGCTATTTTTTTGTTTGGTCAAAAATTTTTTATTTGAGATTTAATAAATATTTACTATACGCTTTTAGTTTTGTCAAAATCGCACAACAATATCATATAGCTCCCATAGAAACGATGGCAAAATGCATCTCAAAATCGACATAGCTTCAATTGTTTTTAGTTATATAGGCTAGAAATCGAAATGTATTCCTTTTGTAATAACTGCAAGTCTATATAAACTTCGGGTTGCAGAAGTATGTTTCGACAGACATACTTCGGCTCTCACAATGGTCAAACATATTCCCGATATTAATGAAAATAACAAGAAAAACAATTACACTAAACAATTACAACAATTACAACAATAACACCTGGAACTAAATAAAAACATAAAAAACAATCAGCTGCAGCTACATTTCAATTTTTACAGGCTCAGCCTCCGTCGATTAGCTAAACCCAATGATAATTAAATGCAAAATTATTTTAATTAAATAAGTGCCACGCAAAACAGCTCAATGAGCGACGAACAAAAGCATGAGCGTAGAAGCTCAGTAAACCAAAGAAACTTCTACTCTTACTTCTCAACCCGGGAGACCGCAGTGGAAAAATCATCGTTAAAGAGCTATTGGCCGGTGATAGCCAAAGGGCACGGTCTTGCTCACCACTCCCACGTCATGGAGTTCGCAGTGTAAAACCACCTCTCCCCTGACTTCAACAAATTACGCACCAACAACAAGCAGTGCTACAATTCCTGCAACCGCTACAAACCCAACAGCAATAACTACAGAAGCTGACAATATAGCGATGTCAACGACATCGCAAATAAAACAAATTCTGAAATGGATCGCTACATTCAGATCAAGCGTAAGCTTAGCTCATACAAAAATCCAGGTGACAATAAAGCAAAAATAAATTGCGACCAGAAGATCAATGAAGAACTAGGGAGATCCAATAACAACAGATTTGGTTGGTATTGACCTTTTACAATAATTGTAGATATTGGATTACTCGAGGAATATTTGATATATATCTCGAAAGTGAAGCTAACTTCGGGCGGAGCCGAAGTTGATATACCCTTGCAGAATATTCTGTCAATTATATTCTCCAAAATTATTCATTCACCAAAGTTATGGCATTTCCAATCAATCAATTATATGGCAGCTATAGAATATAGTCGGCCGATTATGAAATTTGGTAGGTAGGATTGATTGGCCAAAAGTAAAACCCATAGAAAATCCCAGCTTCCTAACTTTACAAACACCAAAGTTATGCCATTTTCGAACGTTCAGTTATATGGCAGCTACATGATATAGTCGCCCGATCCGGCTCGTTCCGACTTATATACTACCTGCAATAGAAAGACAATTTTTGGGAAAGTTTCAGGCAGATAGCTTTAAAACTGAGGGACTAGTTTGCGTAGAAACGGACGGACGGAGAGACGGACATGGCTAGATCGACTCTCCTGTTGATGCTGATCAAGAATATATATACTTTATAAGGTCGGAAATGTCTCCTACACTGCGTTGCAAACTTTTGACTGAAATTATAATACCCTCTGCAAGGGTATAAAAACAGAAAAGTTAGAAATTATAGGTACCTTCAATTGATACTTTTAAAAATTAATCTTTTAATTTTAATATAATCAAAAGAATATATTATTATTATATAATAATATAATACCAATCAAAAGAAAATTATTAAAATATCGACATAAAACAAAACAAGAAAGAATAGCTAACTTCGGGTGGAGCCGAAGTTTATATACCCTTGCAGAATATTCTGTAAATTATATTCTACAAAATTATTCATATGATGCATTCTTAATACTCATAAAAAATCCCAACTTCCTAACTTTAAAAACACCAAAGTTATGGTATTTCCGATCGTTCAGTTATATGGCAGCTATAGGATATAGTCGGCCGATCCCGGCCGTTCCGACTTAAATACTGCGTGCAAAGGAACAAGGGGGGTGTGCAAAGTTTTAATTTGGTATCTTTAAAACTGAGAGACTAGTTCGCGTAGAAACAGACAGACGGACATGCTTATATCAACTCAGGATGCGATCCTGATCAAGAATATATATACTTTATAGGGTCGGAGATGTATCCTTCACTGCGTTGCACACTTTTGACCAAAATTATAATACCCTCTGCAAGGGTATAAAAAAAAAAGCAAATACATTTTTTGGTTTAAATTATTTTGATTAAAACCGTAATTCCACAGTACTTAAATATTACCAAATCCCAAAGAACAAAAAAAATTAGAAACAACAAAGTTATACTTTTTAAATTTTTTTTTGCCGATTGCTCCTGTGGGATCTATATGATCGGAACGAGCAGGATCGGGCGACTATGATCCTGCTCGTTCCGACTTATATACAACCTGCAATAGAAAGACAACTTTTGAAAAAGTTTAAAGCAGATAGCTTTAAAACTGAGGGACTAGTTTGCGTACGGATGGACACAATGAAAAAATGGGTAAACTGCGGGGGAAATCATACGGCGAACTATACGGGCTGAAGAGACCCATGTGACCACCCATAGCAAAAAAAAATCCACGGAACGCATACACTGCATCGCAAAAAATGTCAATAGAATATAAGCACATAAGTCATAAGACGACTCCCAAAGAAAGGCAATTGTATAATGCAATTATAAATTCAAATAGCTCTTAGATATTATTGATTTTGCGGTGACAAAAACATATCACGCAATCAAATAAGTGCCAAAGGGCTTTCAGACCTATCATTAGACCACTCGCCTGGCCTAATATCACTTCGTCATTGCTAGTCCGAAAGCACACGAAGTGTCCGGGGCCTGCCGCTAAGAGTGATAGGGCCTGCCGCAAAATAATTTGTGTGTCCATTTTCGTTGTATGAAATGACCAGTCAATATGTTGTATGGTTAGTGATACTGGCTACCTATTTCTGGAATGCGTCCAGATCCAGTAGATTTTGTTTTGACAAAAAACATCGCACTTATGACCCTTTTAAAATTGAGTGCGATGTTTTTTGTCACAACAAAATCTATTGGATCTGGACGCATTCCAGAAATAGGTAGCCAGTATCACTAACCATACAACATATAGACTGGTCATTTCATACAACGAAAATGGACACACAAATTATTTTGCGGCAGGCCCTACCACTCTTAGCGGCAGGCCTCGGACACTTCGTGTGCCTTATGGTTTTTTGCGCTCTCATTTTTATTCTCCTTTTGATGCTCGCGCACTCATTGCACGAGTTCGGTCGTTGAGTCGCAGAGACGCGCATTTTGAAGAAGATTGCGCCTTCGCTTGAATTGGTCTTTATATGTATGCGTGTTCATGCATTCTCATACAGGGGTGCATGTGTGCGTTTATTTCAATTCGATGCGGCAAGAATATTTTGTCTTTTGCTACTTTTCAGTCTTGATACCCTAACAATTTGGAGGCGCAAAAGAATATGTGGGCATACTTTGAATAGAGATCTTACCTTGTAAAGTCGGTCATTTCCATCATAATCATACACATATGTTTGGCAAGAAAAATAATGTCATTTCCAGTGTCATCCCATTTCGCAACTTCCGAGTCAAAGGTAAGTTTCTCCCTACGGAACAACTCCACCTGTTGAGCAATTTTTTGTTTATCTTCTTCTGTCATTTTTCGCATGGCTTCCTGAAATAAATGTCTTGTTTCACACACACCAACGAAATTTATTTTGCACCATGTCTTACTCTAGCTGTACATATGCCACTTATGTCCGGATATTCGTCAACCGTTTGATCGCCAGTATGAGCACTTGCTAAAAATATATATAGAAAGAAAATATGAAACAGAGAATAGATGTTAGTTACTCGCAAAACTTCGCCAACTTATACCCAAACAAACTATGCTAAATAAAGACCGAATTGCTCTTGATACCTCAAAAAATGTATATTAACTTGAAAACATTGAAGTTGGTCACGCCCACTGCAACGAATAACGGGTATCTAATAGTCAGGTTTCTCATTGTTATAACCTTTCAGGGGGTTCTGGAAAATGTGTACAATGCAGTGCAGGAAAATTTCTATCCTATAATATACCTTATATGAAAACTTTTCCATAAACCTTTTATTGCAGGAATGGCCTGGATTGGACGATTAAAAAAATTATAATTTCGATGTTTTATATATACGAATATACTCCGATATTTCGACTTAACAGTAAAGTTTAATTGCGGTTTTTAATGCTTTCGAGCACAAGTTTTCATTCCTATGTGATATATGGAGAAAATCCATCCAAATTCCATTTCGGTTTCGATTTCAGTACAGGTTTTGTACCGTCGAAAATCTTTATAAACCGAATATATATTATTTAAAAAAAAATTTATTTAAATTAAAAACAAAAATGTACCACTATTTTAAGGAATTTAAACACACCTAGTTTATAATGATCAGGTGTTTGCCTGGTCTCAGTTGTATGTATGTGTGTGTTGTCTGTGTTTAGTTCCTAGACCATCCGTAGTGATTTTACTTTCGTTAGTTGGAAAAGTGATTACCTTCAGCAGTATTTCTGTTTTTTGTTGATAACCTTATATTTCGGTTTTGAAGGTTGAGAAGAGCATTTAGTTTCGGTAAATAAGTTTAACATGTATTGTATGAAGATTTCGAACGCTCCTTCTTGTTTTGAAGCTAATACGATCTCGAATGAAATATGTTGTGAATCGAAATAATCAAGGTCCGATGTTAATCTTATAAGTCTGAGAGTGAGTTAGTATTTTCGATCTTCACATAAACTATGTCGCCTAGTTTGAAATGTTAGGTTTGCTATCTGTCCTGGTTGTGGTGTTCTAGGTCAGCTTCTTTTTTCTTTTTTTAATCTGTATTTTTAAGCCCTTGCAGAGGGTATTTTAATTTCAGTCAAGTTTCCAACGCAGTGAAGGAGACATTTCGGTCCCTATAAAGTATATATATACTTGATCAGCATCACCAGGAGAGTTGATCTAGCCCGTCTGTTTCTACGCAAAGTAGTCCGTCAGTTTTAAAGCTATCTGCTTCAAACTTTCGAAAAAGTTGTCTTTCTATTGCAGGTAGTATATACATAAGTCGGAACAAGCCGGATCGAAAAAAAAAATTCAACAAAATCATAATTTTGTTTTTTTTTTTGTTCTTTGGTATTTGGTAATATTTAAATATTATGGAATTACGGTTTTAATTAAATTAAAATCGGACAACAATATCATATATGTGGCTGCCATAGAAACGATGGCAAAATGCAGCTCAACATCGATATAGTTTCATTGTTTTTAGTAATAAAGGAATATAAATAAAAATGTAGTCGTTTTGTAATAACTGCAAGGGTATATAAACTTCGGGTTGCCGAAGTTTGCTTACTTTCTTGTTTTTTAATTCTTTTCCTTTTTTTCTCTCTCTTTTGTTACCTAATTACCATGAACTGCCATTTGATGGATGTTTGTCGTATTTGGGTTCTTTGCAGGCTTGACAGGATTGTACTGTTGCTGGAATCTTTTCTATTTGTAATTGATTTTCTTTTGCATCTCTATGCGTTCATAGGAACATAGGAGGGTTGCGTTTCCAAAGTTATGTCGTCAATTTGGTTTTATAAGAAATTTTCTTATATGCTCTAAAAGAAGTGGGATAAGTATTTTGTATTTTTCACTTTACTTCTTCGGGAGTGAAGAGTCCGTTAATAAACCTAGGATCTAGACTGTCTGTTAAAATCGTTATAAGATTTTTCTCATTCTTCTCTTCATTTCACTAGGTGTCTATGGTATGTCGTCGCTTTAGTAGTTGTGTCTTCTTTTAGACGTTGTCCAAAATGTCATAAGCCTATGGTTTAGTTAAAAAAAACTTCACGCATCAGTAGTAAGTTGAAATCCTTCTACAAAATCTTTTTGTTTTCCTAATTTTTTTCGACTCTTTGTCCAAATTTATAGCCGTTCTGCTTGATTGAATATGCGTCCCTTTTACCGTCGTATGAGAACGGTTAAAGGTTTTGCTTTTTTTGCATAATCGTTTATAAACCGTTTATATTAGCCAGTCATGTCCAGAAAAGAACAGAGATCTTTGAACTTTTTGTACTTGAAAATTATATAGTTGCCTTTATTTTATCGCTGTTTGTCTTGGCTCCATCCGTTTTTTTTAAATGTGGCCTCTATCATTTAGGGCTGAAAATGTATTCCGAAGTTAGTTTCAGCTAAAAACGATTATGTCGTTAACATACACATAGTAAAATTTCCCTGTGTACCTTTTCTCCCTCCTTAGACCGTCGTACAAGGCTCATTGAAAATTAGATGGAAGTCTGGTAAATTTACATTTTCCACTGTTCACAGCAAATGCATTTTTCTCTACTTATAGTTCTAAGACAATTAAAATCTTAGTACTTTCCTGTTCCCCGTTATTGACTTAAAGTTCTCACTACCAAGAAACGATTGTTTTTTTTAATTCCTGTTGTTAAGATTTGCCAATGTGCATTCTTCCTTAAGTAATTTGCATTATTTGATTCCTGTTCTGATCTGGTTGTTTCTGGATATGTTTTCGTCTTGGCATCTTGTTAGTACTCTAATTGTTAGAAGCACTAAGGATTCTTAGTATGGATTTCACTCGTTGTTTGCGTGCGTGTTCATATATTTAATATGAGTTCAGATTTTGGTTGGGCTCGTGGGATGGAGTTGGTGTGATATAGAGTGTCATTGCCGCTGCTTGGATTATGGTTGTTTGGCCTGCTGGTTAAAGTCTTTTCCCCTTTTGGGTGACCCAAAATGATTATTTACTTTTATTTCACACAATGTCAGGTATTTAATCTAGTTCACTAATATTGTGCGCTAACTGCCGTTGTATTGATTGGTCTGGCTTCTAAAACGTTATTTATTTTTTCCTCGACTCCATCTCAGTCATGAGTCTTGCGTTGATTGCGTTTGGGGTTTAGGATTTTTCGGCAAGGTTTTTTTTAGTCTTTTCACTTAATCTTGTTCAGTTGTGTTATTACTCAGAAGTAAGTAAACAATTTTAATTACAAAACCGTGAAGGTGCGATTTAATCTTAGCTACTAAATTTTGTTTTTAACATTTTCATTGGTCTATTAAATATTATTTCCTCTATATCGTTTTTTTTTAATTCATAAAAACGAGACTACTTATTAAATAGTTGCCATAGAAACAATCGTTTTGTTTCTTTTTTTAACATATATAACTATCGATAACTTGTAGCTTGTTACACACACAGACCACCGCAAAAAGCCCTATTTAAACGGCGTTATGGGAAGTTATTTTCCACAGAAATATTTTTAAATAGATTCGGGCTTTCTTTTTTTTAATCATATAATTTTACTTACATCGACTTCGTGTTTCCAAGGTCAAGTCCTCAACAGGCTCAAATTCAGTATCAGTGTCAAGATCTTCCGAGCTCTACAAATTATAAGAAAAAAGTTTTTAAAAACCTTTGTTTATTTTTTAAAAGTGTATGGCACACGTTTGCGGCCTATCAAAAGAAACACTATGAGTAGAAGAGCGCACATTAGTCGTTACAAATTATGTTAGGGTATATTTCCAAACCTTTATCAGAATAGGGAAGTTCTACCATATCACTGTTTATCTGAACGTCATGATCTCGGAAACTATCAGATCTAGAGAATTTGAATAGAACATGAAAATTCAAGCCTTGGAAATTAGCCACGCGCATTCTAACGTCGCATTTAACAATATAATTATCTTTTGATATGGCTGAAAAAGGAGGTTTGGTGCAAGCCCCAACAATAAGCAACTTAACAGAAGAGCTACAAAACGTGGCAAAAAAAGGCGATGTTGGTGAATTGAAGGAACAGCTGGGACCTGCAGGAGAAAAGAGTAGCTCTACAGGCAGAAAACAAAAAACTAAAACTGAACATGGAATGGGAGAAACCTAGCTGGAACAAAAATATTTATCCGAAAAAATTTAAGAATCGAAAAGCAGGAACGTAATCTATTGCTTCTTCAGCTAAAATAATATGAAATGAAATAACCGCGAAAAACACTAATAACAAATGCCAATCAACCAACCTAAATAAGTAAAATAAAATATGTTTTAAAATTAGTAGTATAGTCTAGCAAATAAACGTCTCTTTTATAAGTACCTTTGACATATTCCTATTTGTTTGGAAAATAATTTTAATCATATGAACGACAAAGCATCGACAAAGCCAGCTTTTCAGGACTTTACAAATGATTACCTGACTATGATGGAAATAATTTAATGCGAGAATGGGCGAGTACAAATAGAAACCGAAAATTCATTTTCAACTGTGAGCTTTATGAGGGGGACAAGAAAAGCTTGCCTTAAAACAGCGATACAAATGGTTTAAATTTTATAGAATTATGGCTAAACTAATGCTTTTGCTTATAAAAAAAAATACAAATTGTTGTAATAAAAATATGTATGATATAAAGTATATATGTTCTTGATCAGCATCACCAGCAGAGTCGGTTTAGTCATGTCCGTCTGTCCGTCCGCTTCTACGCAAACTAGCCCCTTAGTTTTAAAGCTATCTGCTTGAAACTTTCCCAAAAGTTGTCTTTTTATATAATATATATAATAAAGCTGGCATAGAAACAATCGGAAAAAAATGTAAACAAGAAATAAAGCAAACTTCGGCTTGAAACGGACGGACGGATGGACGGACATGGCTAGATCGACTTTCTTGGTGATGCTGATCAAGAATCTATACTTTATAGGGTCGGAAATGTCTCCTTCACTGCGTTGCAAACTTTTTACTGAGATTATAATAGATCGGCGTAGCTCGTCCGGAAATTTTTGGGCCCATCATAGTAAAGAGGGGAGGGATGACACAATTTGGTGGAGACATTAACATCGATAAGCGATCAACATACAAAACAGCATACCTTGTAGCGTTCCAACTTTTCGTTGATTAAAATAAACTTAACGCAGTTTTTTATAATCTGAGACACTTTTCATTCCATATGCGCAAACCAGAACTGCCGTTAAACCGTATGCATAGTTTTCTAAAACTTTGCAGTGCGAGCACATTAATATTAAGATCATCGAATCTCTGAATCGATATACCACCAAAACCATTCATAAGTGCCTCAGTATGCAGTTCTGTTGGTATTTTTTGAGTTGTGCGACATTCATCTGGTTCATGATGTTGATTATCTACTCTTTCCGTTATTAAAAAGATATTATTCTGCTTGAAACTAATATATGTTAATTGGTTCTTCTTTTTTCATGTATAGGACATTTTTTTTTAATTTAAAAACTTGAACCCATACTCCGTTAAGTTAGCGTTATTTTTTTTTAAATATTTGTGGAAGTCACTCTTTCCAAAAATAATTGCTTTGATCAATTAACTGAAATCGTTCACCGCTTACTTTGAACTTTTTTGCTTTCTTTTAGGGCTATTTATACCCGTTACTCGTAGAGTAAAAGGGTATATTGTATTCGTGCAAAAGTATGTAACAGGTAGAAGGAAGCGTTTCCGACCCTATAAAGTATATATTTTCTTGTTCAGGATCACTAGCCGAGTCGATTTAGCCATGTCCGTCTGTCCGTCTGTCTGTCCATCTGTCCGTCTGTCTGTCTGTCCGTATGAACGCTGGCATTTTGCATGTAGATTTTAGGAGTTCCTACGCAGCGCAAGTTTGTTTCAAAATGGTGCAACGCCCCCTCTGACGACCACCAGCCACAAGCTGTGGCCACAGTTTTGATGCTACTATGAAAATTTTAATTGATATGTATTTGTTTCGTCAATACCTATCGATTGGCCTAATAAAAGTTTGTCACGCCCACTATAACGCCCAAAAATCCATTAAACGCTTAAGCCTGGCTAGCGCTAACATTTCCGCCTTTCATGGCCCGTGGTACCAATGTCTTGGGGTAGATGGCGCAATACAATAGCATATTTATATTAAGTTGTTTAGCTGAGTATCTAATAGTCGAGGCACTCGACTATAGCGTTCTCTCTTGTTTAAGTTTTTAATTCCCATGGCAAAGGCTTAAACACAGTTATATCCGTGGTATTTGAATGTTCTTTAAGAATGCTTTACAATTTTCCGCATGTGATATTTTTTTAGATGAAGATAAGATGCAAGTAAAATATTGGCTTTGACAGAAAACGAGAACAGAAGATAACTTAGTCAGGCCAAAGCCTTTTAAGGAAAATTTATGAGAGCATACATAGCGCAAATATACCCGAATTAGATTTAAAAATAAGAGACTATTAGATACCCGTTACTCAGCTAAACAACTTTAGATTTTGCATTAACATAATGTGAATTAGAGTGACCACAGGAAAAAGGGACAAAAGGTTCAAATTATTAATTTGAATTCGGCGATCTCTTAGAGCTGGCAGCTTTACAGCACGAGCATCAGCACCAGCGCCGCTTTAGCGCAGGCAGCTTTTTTCCTGCACCAGCATACACACATACGCCATTGTTTGACTCAGACCTCCTATCAATTTGGCTAACTTGATTTGATTTGCATAGTTCTTGGGATATAGTTCGGTATTGACAAATTAAAACCATCGCAATTTCCTTTAATAGAAATCCTTATCGAGAATTAACGTTGACTCTGTTGAGCACCTTGGCCAGCTGTTCCAAAGTCATCCGTTAGATGGCGCTATTGTATTGCGCCATCTACCTCAATACATTGGTACCACGGGCCATGAAAGGCGGAAATGTAGGCGCTAGCCAGGCTTAAGCGTTTAATGGGTTTTTGGGCGTTATAGTGGGCGTGGCAAAATTTTATTAGGCCAATCGATAGGTATTGACGAAACAAATACATATCAATTAAAATTTTTATAATAGCATCAAAACTGCGGCTACAACTTGTGGCTTGTGGGCGTCAGAGGGGGCGTGGCACCATTTTGAAACAAACTTGCGCTGCGTAGGAACTCCTAAAATCTACATGCAAAATGCCAATCTTCTAGCTTTTATAGTTTCCGAGATCTCAGCGTTCATACGGACAGACAGACGGACAGACGGACATGGCTAGATCGACTCGGCTAGTGATCCTGAACAAGAGTATATATAAACCTTATAGGGTCGGAAACGCTTCCTTCTACCTGTTACATACTTTTGCACGAATACAATATACCCTTTTACTCTACGAGTAACAGGTATAACAAGAAAGGAAAGCTAACTTCGGGTGGAGCCGAAGTTGATATACCCTTGCAGAATATTTTGTAAATTAAATTCTCCAAAATTATTCATATGATGCATTCTAAATACTCATAAAAACCCCAACTTCCTAACTTTAAAAACACCAAAGTTAATGCATTCCAATCGTTCAGTTATATGGCAGCTATAGGATATAGTCAGCCGATCCTTATGAAATTTGGTAGGTCGGATTAATTGGCCAAAAATAAATCCTATTGAAAATCCAAACTTCCTAACTATACAAAACACCAAAGTTATGGTATTTCCGATCGATCAGTTATATGACGGCTATAGGATATAGTCTGCCGATCCTTATGACCGCCCAAAGTTATGGCATTTCCGATCAATCAGTTATATGGCGACTATAGGATATAGTCGGCCGATCCTTATGACATTTGATAGGTCAGATTGATTGGCAAAATATAAAATCCATAGAAAATCCCAACTTCCTAACTTTACAAACACCAAAGTTATGGCATTTCCGATCAATCAGTTATATGGCAGTTATAGGATAACGTCGGCCGATCCTTATGAAATTTGGTAGGTCGGATTGATTGGCCAAATATAAAACCAATAGAAAATCCCAGCTTCCTAACTTTACAAACACCAAAGTTATGGCATTTCCGATCAATCAGTTATATGGCAGCTATTGGATATAGTCGGCCGATCCTTGTGAAACTAAAAGTAATTAAAATATTTTTTGTCATATGAAATATCATCTTAGAAAATTTATTTTAAATATTTCGACTTTCACAGATTCGACTTAACGAGTTCTAAAAACTTTTTTAAACTAAACGCCCAACATATAGTCTTTGGTTTGCCGTGCGTTCTTCGCGTGCGATCGTGGCTCCATTCAATGTCATTGAATTCACGCGCGCGAGAGCTGGGTTCGAATCCCACCGACGGACGAATAAAATTATAAGTTTTTTCGGATAAGATACTTATCGGATTTCACTTGTAAGAACTAAAATAAATCATAATTGTACTCAATTTCTCTCTCTTCCCCACAAAATTACAATTGAAATCGATATTGGCAATTCATTAGTGCGTGCAATACTAATACAAACTTTGTGACTTTTCTGAATGAATGAGCGAAGTGCTTAAATCATATACATATGTATACACATACATAAATATAAGTTTTTTCGGATAAGATACTTATCGTAGTTTACTTGTAAGAACTTAAATAAATCATAATTGTACATGTCGAGGATTCACTGGAATCGTCCTCCGCTTCAGGCTGCTCTTCGTGGTCCGAACGGAAACGTTTTCTGGCGCGTGGCATGATCTTTGCAGTTTGGCTCTTCAAATACGAATGTTCTCCAAAACTGCTTGCGTCCCTTTTTGCAAGCGTCGCTCTCTACTTTATTCCACTCTCGCTCTCACATTCCAATGCACACCATTGAGAACTTTCCGTTATTCCTTTTTGATGCGGGCACCTGCATCCTTCTATCTCGCTCACACCAGTGCACAGACTAACGTTGACAACAGAATCAGTTGCCTCCATTCGGAGAACCGAAGAAACAGCACAGAAGCACATGAAAACGAAGGAGAAGCGAAAGACATATCAAAGCTAACAGTCGTTATAATTTGAATGGTCCAACCAATCCACGACACGGCCATACTGACTTTCACACGTCCTCGTGTGTTTTCGACTTTAAAACATTACAAAATATTATCTCCCAATAATAAATAGAACTAGATGTACTTTGAAGATAATGCAAAATAACTATAATTTCGTTAATCGGAAGCCTTATGAGCTAATAGTCTATGAACAGCAAATTAAACTTAGCATTTTTCCTTAATAACATTATTCTTTTAAATTCAAAAGTTATACAGAATTCTTAGTTCTTAATTAGCAGATCGAACTTACATTTCCTCATACTTAAACAAAGGACAATACTTTCTTTTTTTTTTATTTTAAGCCGTGAGATCCGGATTACCATCAATTCAAACAATATTAATTTTCCATTTTTGTTTGCTTCTCCAATAAGCAATCACATTTTCACATCGTCAATCACTATCTCTAACAACTTTCATTTTACTTAACAATTTAAGTCTTTCTCGACCAACCGGCCATCACATAGCACACAGTTGTCATTTACATTTTCTTATTTTATAAATCATCGCAGCCATCACCGGCTCGATCAACATCATCTTCATCCATGACCGTCTTGTCATGCTCTGTGGCAATCCCCTTCTCAGGCATTCTTCGTAAAAATTCGTGGGAATATTTGTAAGTTCGATTGCCCTTTAACGCTTTTAATTTATATCGATCACCTGGTAATAGCTCAGCAACTAAAAATGGGCCTTTAAACTTGGGGTCTAGTTTTGCCTGATGTCGCTCCTCATTCTTGAGTAAGACATGATCCCCAACTTTATGCTTAACAATAGTGGCTTTATTCCGATCGAATCTCAATTTGTCATATTTGGAATTTTGTTCCATATTGTGCTTAGCTATATTTCTGATTAGATTTACATCAGCTACACTCTCGTTTTCAGCAACGGGTACAAGACCAAATGGTCTAGCTTCTTTTCCAATTAGTAACTCTATTGGACTAACTTTCGTTACCCTATTGGGAGTACAATTAAGAGCCAGTTGAATTTCGTACAAAGCGTCCTGCCAAGATCCCTTGCCTGTTTCAACCGCAGTTAGCATAGATTTAAGAGTACTCATCACTCGTTCGACCTGGCCATTGGCCCGGCTGGCGCCAGTTGCGATCAAATGTAAATCTATCTTTTGTGCTGAGCAAAAGTCACGAAACACAGTACTGGCAAAGCTACGTCCCTGATCAGCTATCAAACGGGAAGGAACCCCGAAAATCGATATTAAAGACCTCACTGACTTGATGCAGCTTTCAGAGTCTAGTCTAGTGGTGTGAAACAAATGGACGAACTTAGAAAATGCATCTATTTGGACGATTATATATTCCTTTTGGTCATTTTTACCACTAAGCTTCCCTGTGATATCAATATGAACTGTATGAAACGGGACGCTCACTTTCGGAATGGGATGCAATTCAGCTTGTACCTTGCCAGTCGGAGGTTTAGATAACCTACAGGTAATGCAATTGTCAACGAATTTACGGACATACTTGGACATTTTGTCAAACCAATAATACTCGTACATTTTTGCGAGGGTCTTTTCCCAACCGAGATGCATAATTGCCTCGTGCACGTTGTTAACAGCAGACCACCTAAAGGGCTTTGGAATAATAGGAAGACAGTGAGTTTTCCCATGTCTTTGAATTTTCCTATATAGAGTACCACCACGTAACTCAAAGGTTTTTGCTATATCTTCAGGAAGTTCTCCATTGCGCAACTTGGACACGATGGATGATGTTTCGTCATCTCTTTGCTGCTCTGCCAGCAACCAGTTGTCGGTAATCTCTGTCAAGTTTATACGCTTTTCGGTTATACCTTTTAAATTATTACGATCTTCCAACACTGGGTTTCGAGAGAGAAAGTCTACATGAGCCATTCGATCACCTGGTCTATACTCAATATCGAACTTAAAAACCTGCATATACGACCACCACCTTTGCACTCTAGGAGTTAACTCGGCTTTAGTTTTGGAAGCTTTGAGCGAATTACAATCCGTAAATACCGTAAATTGACGACCATGCAAGTAATGACGGAAATACTTCATGGAGACATATACTGCGAGCGTTTCCAACTCGTATGAGTGGTAGCGTGATTCGGCGGGGGAAGTCCGTTTGCTGAAATACTCGATCACTCGAGGCTTGTTCTCGATCCGATGCAATAAAATGGCCCCGTAACCATCAGCACTGGCGTCGGTGTGAAGCTCAATCGGAAAATGTGGGTCGAATATAGTGAGTACGGGTTCATTGGTCAAGATAGAAATTACTCTTTGTCGCACTTGCTCATGCTCCGGGTTCCACTCAAACGATATGCTTTTGGAAGTTAATGCATACAGAGGTTTCAACAATTGTGAGAACTGAGGAACAAATTGTCTAAAATAAGAAACAAGTCCAATGAACTGTCTCAGCTGGGTCACAGACTGTGGGGGCGGCAGATCAGTCAATGCTTTTATTTTCCTTGGATTGGGTCTTATTTCACCTGCCTTAACTTCAAACCCCAAATATTCAACACACGATTTAAGAAATGAGCATTTGGTGATATTAAAGGAAAATCCAGCTTTAGTTAGGGTTTGTAAAACTATATCAAGTCTTTCTAAAGCTTCGTCTTTGGTACCTGCTACTACCATAACGTCGTCCATGTAAACTACGACATACGAATGAACAAGATCACCTAAAGCACAATTAATAGCTCGTTGAAATACGGAAGGGGCATTCTTTAACCCAAATGGCATGGTAACAAACTCATACTGTCCGTCCGGAGTAACGAACGCTGTCCGTTCGATCGAATTCGGATGAATTGGGATTTGGTGGAATCCGCTTGCCATATCTATGCAGGTGAAAAACTTAGCACCGCTTAGTCACCTATCTGGTCCGAAATAAGTGGCAACGGATACTTATCGGAAATAGTGTTCGAATTCAGTTCCCTATAATCAACGCAGAGACGGTCAGTTCCATTTTTCTTCTTAACAAGAAGCATCGGGCTTGCAAAGGGGGAGGAACTTGGTCTTATAATGTTTGCATCCAACAGCTGTTTAATAGACATTCGCACTTGTTCTTTTTCTTCCACGCTCAATCTATAAGGTCGTCTCTGGACTGTCTTGTTTGGATCAATAAGTCGAATCTCTAGCTGCCCCGTAGTTACGCGACTTTGTGGAATACCGTTTATAAACGAACCAGAATAATTTTGAAGCATTGATATTAGCCTATCCTTATCTAAACCACTTAGATCGGTATCAACATTGGCCAAATCGGGAACACAATCTGAAGTCAAGACAGGCAATACAGTTTTTTCATTAAACATTGAAAGTGAATTTGATGTAATTGTTACACCGATTCCCTGGCTCAAAATTTCACGCCCAATCAAAGCATCGTATTTGATATAACTATCTTGAACTGCATGGAAAAGAACTTCGAAGGAATGATCACAAATCAAAACTTTAGCCAATATCTGTAGGGTGCTACAAACCGTATTACTACCAATACCCCTTAAAATTACTACGTTATTTATTCTAAGTCCAGACAGCTTTAGCGAGACGGCTTCCTTGATAAGCGAGCACTCGGCTCCTGAGTCAAAACAAAATTGGAACGACTCACCAAATTGTTGAAAAGTTCCAAGGGGCTCAAGTACGGTACACAGGTTGACATCTTTAACATAATCCCTCTTGACCGGCATTGAGCGCTCCTGACGATCCGGGCACACAGTAGCCACATGCCCTTCCTTTCCACACTTAAAGCAGATTAGAGTCGAGCGATCTCTTCCTCCATTATGTCCAGAACGTTGAGTAGCTAGTTGGCTATGTCGCGGTTGCACACCAGACGAACGACACTCCGCCTTCTTGTGACCCTCTTTTCCGCATTTGTAACATCTGATATTGGAGAAGGGTCTTGTTTTCTTATTAGTCAGGGTCGACAAGACGTCACCAGTACCGCGGCTCGGTCCAGCATCAAAAGAAAAGGCTTTCAACTCCTGTTGCAACTCGTTCCGAGAATTGACTTCTGTAGTAAAAGCCAAGCGTCGCAGTCGCTTGTCCAATCCAGCCACGTGCGCCAAAGCAACAGAAACGGCAATTTGCTCTACCGTCAGGGACTTCCACCTGGACATCAGGGATGTTACAATTCTGCTTCCATACAGCGACATAGATTCACCCTCTGTTGGGCGACCATTGAGCAGATTTAACACAGTTGCAGCCAAGGTCTCCGTTCCGGCGAAATACTGCAAAAACAGTTCTCTGAACTGCGTCCATGTGATCCCAGGGTAGACCGTTTGTGCAAGCCAGTGAGACGCGCTTCCCTGCAAAGACCGACTGAGAGCCATCACGAGAGCGCTGCCTTCTAAACTGTTTTCGGAAAGAATGTAATCCACCGTTGCACTCCATGATACTGCATCCGCGCTTGCACGATCAGGATTAAAGTTCGGCAATATAATGGCAACTGCGTCATTCGGGGCTCGCTGTACTGCTTTTATGAGTTCTGAGAAAGTACGATTTTGTGATTCCAAAAGCAGTTTCAGATTATTTTCACTTTCGATTTGAGGCCTGGGCAATCCCACTTCTGATGTCGAGGATTCACTGGAATCGTCCTCCGCTTCAGGCTGCTCTTCGTGGTCCGAACGGAAACGTTTTCTGGCGCGTGGCATGATCTTTGCAGTTTGGCTCTTCAAATACGAATGTTCTCCAAAACTGCTTGCGTCCCTTTTTGCAAGCGTCGCTCTCTACTTTATTCCACTCTCGCTCTCACATTCCAATGCACACCATTGAGAACTTTCCGTTATTCCTTTTTGATGCGGGCACCTGCATCCTTCTATCTCGCTCACACCAGTGCACAGACTAACGTTGACAACAGAATCAGTTGCCTCCATTCGGAGAACCGAAGAAACAGCACAGAAGCACATGAAAACGAAGGAGAAGCGAAAGACATATCAAAGCTAACAGTCGTTATAATTTGAATTGTCCAACCAATCCACGACATACACAATTTCTCTCTCTTCCCCACAGAATTACAGTTCAAATCGATATTGGCAATTCATTAGTGCAATACTAATACAAACTTTGTGACTTTTCTGAATGAAAAGCGAAGTGCTTAAAAATCATATACATATGTATGTGTACATAACCACATAAATCCGGAATGAAAAATTACATCATGATTAATGTAGGCACATTTTTCTAAGTTTTAGAAAAAAATAAATACCCTACAATTTATGGTTGATGCCCTACTTTTAAGAAATATTTTTCTATTTTTTAGAACAATTTTTCTTGTTTTTAGGGCCCTTTGCCTTAGATTTTAGAAAGGAACGACCTTAATTTTTGAAAAATGTAACCTAAAATTTAAGGGGCGATGCCTTTGAAGACAAAAATAGGTCGAATTTCTTGTTTTTAGGGTTAATTTTGGTATGAGTGTAGAAGAATAACCAAGTTATAAAAATATATATTCAGCGAAAAACTTAAAAAATCATTAAGCCACCTGGAAAAAAATGGTTAAAAAAGTTAAAATTTGGTATTGAATCCACAAGACGTGCGCACTGTTGAGGGGTGATTTTCTTCCACTCTTCTTGCTAAATTCGCCACAAAACGTTATTATTTGCTGTTTTTTTTTGGCCAAAGACTTGTTTAAGAATTCCCCACATGTTCTCTATAGGGTTCAAGTTGGGGCTCTGCGGTGGCAATTGCAAAACATTGATTGCCTCTTGGGTAAGCCACGATTTGACTATCTTGCTGGTGTGTTTCGGGTCGTTGTCCTGTTGAAATATCCAGGCAAGTGGAAAATTATTGGCATATTCTCCAAATACATTTTTAATAAGGATGTCCCTGAACATTTCGCCGTTCATACTGCCTTCCGTCTTCAAGACCGATGCGGTGAAACAGCCCCAGACCATAATGGAAGCGCCACCATGTTTAACGGTCATTTTCGTGTATTTGGGGTCAAATTGTTTGTTGGGAGGACGTCGTACATATAGTTTACCATCATTCCCAAAGACATTAAACTTGGATTAGTCGCTCCAAACAATCAAGTTGTAAAAATTGGGACCTTTTTGAATATGCTCTCTGGCGAATTGAAGGCGTTTTTTAACATTTTTAATGGACAGCTATGGTTTTTTTGGACAATGCGTCGATATAACCCGAATTCATTTAGCCGTCTTCTTATGGTCTGAGCTGACACATTCACGCCAAAACTTCTGATTTGCGTCGAAGTCAAGAACGGATCGGCTTTGCTGATTTTGGCAATCCGTCTATCGTCGTTTAAAGTGGTTTTTTTGGGCTTTTCACGTGAAATATTTTCCCAGGTTCCATGCTTCTTATAAAATGCAATGGCATTTCTGTCTTTGCCACGCGAAAAATGTAAAGTCTTACACATTTGTAGAATACTAGTGTTTTTTTCGTAATATTCCCATATTAGCTTTCTTTCGGCCGGATTTGTATTTTTGTTTTTAGCCATAGCGTATTCAATATTTTAGTTTAGAAAATAACTAGCACAACTTTCCCGGAAAAAACACAAGTTTGATGATTTTAGCTCAAGGTGGCTTAAGTATATGAGCAGAGCTCAATACTCCTTTTTGACATTTAGTAAATTTTTTTGGGAACTCCCGAATTCCTACTTGTCATTTTTTATTGTGATCAGCTGCTTAAATAAAAGTGGTGCAAAATGTAAAAATTTCAGTCCGAAATAATATTAAGAAAACAGTTTGCGGTAGTGACAGTGGCTTAAGTCTATGAGCACCACTGTACATACGGAAATTTAATAATTTTTCGAATAATTTTTAATTTTTAAGCGAAGTTATTTATGGAGGCTGACCATCATTTTATCCTTTCTTTTATTTTTACGGGCTTTGAATGGTTTGGAAATTTTTGACCTAAAAGTCCACTAAATTTAAAGTTTTTAAGTTGAAAACATCGCAGCTAAGTTACATCAAAACGTGTACGACATCATTTGAGGCTTGGATAAAACTGAAGGAGGTGCATCAACCGAGTGGTTGCTGAGTTTGAAGATGGAGGACGGCCAACATGTTTCCAGTCACCTTAAGCGTTCAGCGAAGTTTTGGATCAGCTCTCGTCGGTGGGAATTGAGATAAGAGCTGCGAGCAATAATTCTTCTATCGAGCCTTCCCAAGGAGTACGAGTTAAGTCGCCATCGAGACGCGCGATACACTGCCGGAATTCGAGGTACTGCGAATCAAGATCAAAGAAGAGGGAGAGAGACGATCTCAATCTGGAACGAGCGACATGCACGCACAGGCTTTCGTTGCAAACACTGCAAAGCCAGTTTCCAAAAAAGATTGGAAGAATGTCATATGTTATAACTGTGGCAAGCGTGGACATGTCAAGGCAAGTGTCGGGTGGAAAAAAAGAAGCAAGTTCTAACTTATCAAAAGCAGTGCAGCTTATTGGGAGCTCTGGATGCGTTACAGCCACATGTGCTGTAATGAAGACTTGTTTACAACCCTGGAGAAGCATAGCGAGACGATTAGATTAGCTGGAGACCGATTTCTGCAGGCGGAGGGAAAAGGAGTAGTCAAGCTAAAGACAGATCGATACACAATTGTACTAAACGATGTCATATTTGTTCCTACGATGAAGGGAAACTTTATGTCCGTAAGTCAAACCGTTTCTATAGGCAATTTGGTGCACTTTAACGAAAAGCACGCAAAAATTATTCAGAACGGGGAGTGTATATTGCAAGTTAACAAAAATGGAAATCTATATACATTCGAAGAAAAGTCCAATCAGTGTTTTGCTGTTTTCAATGCCGGTGGTATTTTTGGCACATGCGATATGGCGACATTAATTATCGCAGTCTGGCTGATATTGTGAAGAAGAAAATGGTTCGTGGAATTGAAGGTTGTAATTTACCACAAAACACCTCCTGTAACCGTTCCCACATAAATCTGAAAGCCGAGCCAGTACACTATGGGGCCAACGACCACTTTGGTTGGCCAAAACCCATTTTTGAAAAGTCGTATAAACCAAAAAAGTTGTTTAACAGAAGACCAATCTGCAATGTTACGTTTCAGGAATTCCGAAAGAATGCGCTTCTGTTAAGATAACAGATGTTAAATCAGATGTTTAAGATGCAAGCCACGTGCTTTTGAAATTCGACTTTTAAATTGCATTTTTAAAGTGTTTAAAAAAGCAGTTTATATGCGTTCCAAAAAATTTTTTTGATATGAATTCGATGAATGGTGGTGTGTACTAAGTGTTTGTGTGTTTAAACGGTTGAAATCTATCGTGCTGTCTTTGAACTTAAGTGATAAAGTGAGTTGCCTAAAACGCGTTTTTAAAATAGAAAACTAATTTTTAAATAGAACAACAAAGTGAGTCCAGCGGGGGTCCACTTCTGAAACCTATTGAGATTTGTAGAGTATTAAATTCTTTTTAAAATGTATATGGTTAGAATCGCCACTTATTGCCACTTTTTCCGAAATTTAATTTTTAAGCATATAACCTCAAGTTTTGCAACCTTAACAGTAGTTGCGTTGAATATTAGAATCCTTAAGATTTTCAATAAAATTTTGAACTAGAATCCGAAGAGCATGATGTTTAATAGCAGGTGCCATTTTATTTACTTATTAATAAAATTTGTTTAATCCGATTTTTGTGCATTTACATTGAACCTTTGTGGAACGAAGAACATTTTGTTTTGCATTTTGAATTCTATTCAGAAGCAGATATAAAAAATATAAAAAAATATAATATAAACGTAATATAAAGTATATAATAAAAAAAAAAAAAATTATTCTATTATCTTAAAAAATAACAAAGTTGACCAAATCGATCGTATGGCAGCTATGGGATATATTGGTTCGATCCTATTCTTTTTAACATATATGTTGCCTAAGGATACCAAAAAACGATTGGTAAAGTTTTATCTCGATATCTCTAAAATTGAGCGAGTTATTAATTTTGGCCAACAAAAGTGGTCGTTGGCCCCATAGTGCAGTATTGCAACTAGTTCATACAGATGTATGCGGTCCTTTTAGTATAAGATCACTGGGTGGAAATCGATATTTTCTCACGTTCATCGATGACAAGTCACGTCGCGTGTTTGTTTACTTTCTGAAAGGCAAAGACGAGGTATTCTCAAAGTTCGTGGAATTCAAGGAGCTCGTGGAGAAGCAAACTGGAAAGCTGCTAAAGTGTATACGAAGCGACAACGGAAAGGAATTTGTCAGGCGGCAGTGCAGCGATATAAGGCACGGCTAGTAGCCAAGGGTTGCTCACAGCAGTATGGAATTGATTACTCGGATACTTTTTCACCTGTCTGTCGAATGGAGAGCATTCGTTTCATATTTGCCCTGGCTACACAGTTAAAACTATAATTGCTCCAGAGGAAGAGAGTGGAACTGTAAACTGGATGGAGTTCTGCGTGGCATTGGTTTTAAAAACGAGCCATGTCTATACATGAATTCAAGTGGACCGCATCTTGCACGTATTCTTGTATACGTGGACGACCTGATCATAACTTGTCAAGATAAAAATGATTCATGAGCATTTAAAGCAAGATATCTCAGTCTTTCGATTGTGTCGATCACGGACAGTTGCACATGTTTCTTGGAATGGAAGTTCAGCGAGAAGGCGAATTGGACGAGATAATGCTGAGTCAAACTTTATATATTGAGAATCTGCTTCAGCGGCACGGCATTGGGGATTGTAGAGCAGCTGCAACTCCACTGGATGCAGGATTCCAAATCACATGCGACAAAGAGGGATGAGAAAGAATCAACGAAGCGCTATCATCAAGGCCAGACATTTTACATTCAGTATCCAAATTGGCGCAGCGCAATAAGGATCCCCATTGGACAGGAATAAAACTTGTATTCAGATATTTGGCATCGACAAAAGATCTTAAATTGCATTACAAAATATGCAAAGAGCCTTTGGCCGGTTACGTGGACGCTGTTTGGGGAGCCGACAAAACTGATAGAAAGTCATTCACAGGATACCTATTCAATCTAGCTGGAGGACCAATATCTTGGAAATCGGAAAAACAACGCAGCAGCGTAGCTCTCAGTAGTACAGAAGCCGAGTACATGGCTTTATCACCCGCATGCAAGGAGGCGATTTCATTGAGACGACTTATTTTGGAGATCCGTTTTCGGATAATCTAAAACATCAAAAGTTATGCATACTGACAATTTAAGCGCTCAACAGTTGGCAAAGAATCTTATCTTTACCTTCTTATTCTAGTAGACTTCTTTTGATTAATTTACCATCCCTAGCCAACCGTAGAACGATGCTTGGTACTATCTTTATTTATAACCTTATACATGGTGATATTGACTGCCCCGACTTGTTAAGTCGGCTAAACTTTTCTGTGCCAAGTAGATTAACTAGAAATTATTTTCCCCTAATTTTAAATCATTGTAGATCTAACTATGCCTTGCATGATCCTTTCAGAGTATTATGTTCTGACTATAATAGACTTTTTCCTGTAATATCAAATCTTGACTCTCTGCCGCTCATAAAACGACTGATACTTGCTTCATTGGCACAAGATTGATCTAACTATTACTTTTTTCCCCGGACCCTTACCTTTATTTTCCTATCTCGCGTCTATCTTATCGCGAATCGTGCCGTACGATACACGGCTGCGCCCCTCGGTCGGTTGGGCGGGTATGTGGGTCGTGGAGTCCCAGGCGCGAAAAAAAAAAAAAAAAAAAAAAAAAAATCCAGTACATCATTCAAGATCAAAACACAGAGATATCAGGTATCACTTTCTAAGAGATGTAGTTAAGGCAGGGCAGATTATTTTGAAGTATCTTTCAACTAAACAGATGATTGCAGATATATTAACAAAGAACCTTCAGAAACAAAAACATTGTGAGCTTACTAAAAAGTTAAGTTTGTATTAAAATATAAAATGAGAGCTTACATTGAGGAAGGGTATTGAAACTATCGTAACAACACTGTAACCTCTAGCACTTAATATGTATCGATAGTTCGTTTTGCAGTCACTATAAGTATCGAATAAAAGTATTCCGTTTATATATACTCAACCAAGCCGGACGTCTTTTTAATCAAGCGGGAATAACATCAATAAAAAGTTTACATCTTGATTTAAAATAGTAACAAAAACTTAAGAAAATCACTTCGAATATATTTTATCTGTACTTTATAGTGATTAAACAATTTGTTATTGTATTAAATTAAACAAATTTAAATATTATACAATTATAATCATTAAAATATTATTTAAATAAAAAATGCAGATTTGTATATATGTTTTGATTACCTTTATAAAAATATAAAAAGTATTTTGGAAGGGGACTGCTGCTAAGAGCCATGGAGCCTGTCGCTAAAAATTGTTATGTCCATTTTCGTTGTATGAAATGAGTAGTCTTGTTGTTGTATGGTTAGTGCTAGAAGTGAAAGAAAGTGCCTTTAACAAATTCATTCCAGCACCATCACCAGAGCACTAACCAGATTAGTGACCTCTACTGTAAGACTTGGCCAAGTAACTGGAAATAAGCAGCGGAACCCCCAAGAAGACGTTCTTTCCACTATTGGGATGCCTACAAGGTGGTGGCATGTGATGATAATGTAGTAATACAAATTCAAAGTAAATTGTCAGAAAAACTATGACCTGTCAAGTGTCTCTTAAATGAATTACCTTATCTTTACCAGAAGGTACAAAATCCACTTACACATTCATCTGAAAGGCCCTTTAACTTCAATTGGAGTTAAATATGAAGGACGTTATATTGTTTTGACGCTTATGATTTAGATAAAAATTATTACATTTATACTTACTCGATTCATTAGAACGGCTCTTCGAATTTCACGGACTCCGTCGTATACCAAACGAGATGCATCAATAAAGTCGTTTTCGTCGACATCTTTATTAGAGTTATTTGAAAGGGATCCAACTGCTGCTCCCACGCGTTGATCAAATTTCATCATAACTTAAAAAAAAATCATTAAATCAATTTATTTAAGTTGTTCATTTATTTTTAATTTTTATGTTGACAACTTTATTAAAAACAAGAAAGGAAAGCTAACTTCGGGCGGAGCCGAAGTTGATATACCCTTGCAGAATATTATGTACATTATATTCTCGAAAATTATTCATATGATGCATTCTTAATACTCAAAAAAAAATCAAAACTTCCTGACTTTAAAAACACCAAAGTTATGGCATTTCCAATCGTTCAGTTATATGGCAGCCATAGGATATAGTCGGATCCTTATGAAATTTGATATGTCGGATTGATTGTCCAAAAATAAAACCCAAAGAAAATCCCAACTTCCTAACTTTACAAACACCAAAGTTATGGCATTTCCGATCAATCAGTTATATAGCAGCTATATGATATAGTTCGGACGACTCCCGGCCGCTCCGACTTATATACTGCGTGCAAAGGAAAGAAAATAAATTGGATGAGAATTAAAACTATATACTGGACTATATACTACCACAGATATTTTATTTTTAATTAATAATTTTTATATTTATATAACCTAACCTTAACTTTTAAAGTTACAGCCACTCAGCTAAAGGCCTGCATGCACACGTGGATTTAAAAAAGGTAACAAGTAAAAACAAAAAAAAAAAATAAATAAATAAAATTTAATAAGATTATTATGCAAATATATATATAAGAAATTAAAAAAAAAAAAATGGTAGTCAAGTAAAACACAAAAAAAAAAAAAAAAAAAAAAAATCAATTTCTATAGTTTTATAGTCTTGTTCAATGGGAAATTATATAATCAAATTAATTATTTAAACATTATTTAACCCTTCAATAAGTTAAGAATACATATATTAGGATAAGCCTTCTCTCAAGAAATTAAAAATGAAGTATTTGTTAATAATTAGAAAAGAGATAAGATATTGAAATGAACGTTATTATTTTTATATACATTTTTATTGCTATTAAGAACAAGAATTATATTTGAATGTTAACATGGAATTGAAACCGAACTAATTTAAGGGTTAACACACCAAATTCAAAGCATTGCAAAGTGTTAACAAGGTTGGGCGGGTAATATAAAGCACTTACACCAAGCTCAATAAAAAATAAAACAATAAACAACAAACATAACTAAAATTAAAACATCTGGCTAGGTTAGCACATTCTCTTGTAATTTCGTTAGCTAGTTTTGATAAAATAAACAGATGACAGCTTCCAGAACAAACCCTGAAGTCTTCTTCTCGACTGCAGCCAGATCCTCACTAGGACCCTTAAACTCTAATAAAAATGTGACTTACGCAAGCGCTTTAAAATCAGGACTGGCTAACCCTGTCTCAAAAAGTTCATTTCTGCAATCAGCATACCAAGAACCGAACACGGCTCAGCAGCAACAATTCCCGGAGCAGTCAAAAAGCAACTTCGAAGATATGATATACAGCCTGCAGCAAAGCCTTACGGAGTTTATGTCGTTTATGCGCACAACTATGCAAGATTTAATGCGAAACCAAAATCTACTGATTCAAATGCTGGTTTCACAACAATCCAAATAATGACTTCCCTAAGGATATCTACGTGGAACGCTAACGGCGTCTCACAGCATAAACTTGAGTTAGCTCAATTCCTACTCGACAACCATATCGACGTAATGCTGCTTTCAGAAACACACCTTACAAATAAATACAATTTTCAACTACGAGGTTACTCATTTTACGGAACAAATCATCCAGATGGTAAAGCACATGGTGGGACTGGAATTCTAATCAGAAGCCGTATTAAGCACCACTATCATAACAAATTTGCTAAAAGTTATCTACAGGCCACATCTATAAATATACAAACAAATACTGGCAACCAACTTACACTAGCCGCCGTATACTGCCCCCCTCGCTTCACCATAGCTGAAGATGAGTTTATGCAGTTTTTCAACTCACTAGGAGACCACTTCATAGCAGCAGGGGACGACAACGCCAAGCACACACACTGGGGATCACGTCTTGTGACTCCAAAAGGAAAACAGCTCTATAATGCAGTTATAAAAGCCAAGAACAAGCTGGACTATGTTTCTCCTGGGAGACCAACATACTGGCCGTCAGACCCAAGAAAACTACCCGATTTAATAGACTTTGCGATTACGAAGAACATTCCTAAAAATCTGATAAGCGCCGAATGCCTCTCGGATCTTTCATCGGATCACTCGCCTGTCCTGTTTATTCTTCTCCGACATCCAGGCGCATTGGAGCAATCGTTTAAATTGACATCTCAGAAAACCAATTGGGTTAAGTACAAGAAATACATTAGCTCACACATTGAGCTAAGTCCTCATCTCAACGATGAAGCCAACGTAGACAGATTTGTTAATACACTGGAGTCTGTACTCGTCTCTGCAGCTCGAGTTTCAACACCCCAAACTACAAGTACACAAAGCAACCAAAAGAAGACAAATCTACAAATAGAACAGCTCGTCTTCGAAAAGCGACGCTTACGTCGAGAGTGGCAACTCCACAGATCACCATCTGCTAGGCAAAGCTTCAAATATGCCTCACGTCAACTCACAAAAGCTTTACAGCAAGAAGAAGCACATGTCCAGCGACGCTACATAGAGCAATTGTCAACATCTAGTACAAAACACTCACTATGGAGAGCTCACCCTACTCTAAGCTCACCGAAAGTAACCGTGATGCCTATTACAAACCCCACAGGCGGCTGGGCGCGCAGCGATGCAGACAGAGCCAGCACGTTTGCCAACCACCTTAAAAATGTCTTCCAACCAAATCCTGCCACTAGTGCGTTCACCTTGCCGACTTTACCACATGAGCCTCAGCTTCAACTTGAACCAATTGAGTTTCGCCCAAACGAAATCGTTAACATCATCAAAAATCAGCTGAATCCGAAAAAATCCCCGGGCTGCGACCTCATAACTCCCAAAATGATCATTGAGCTCCCATATTGCGCCGTTTGCACCATCACCCAGCTTTTAATGCCATCGCAAAACTTGGCCACTTTCCAGTGAGATGGAAAAAGTCGATTATAATAATGATAGCAAAGCCAGGAAAAGACCACACAATTCCCACGTCGTATAGACCTATAAGCCTACTCTCATGCTTATCTAAACTCTTTGAAAAATGCGTACTGATTCGGATAAACACATACCTAAGAATCCAGGAAGGAATTCCGTCACATCAATTTGGGTTTCGTGAAAAGCACGGAACAATTGAGCAGGTCAACCGGATAACATCAGAAATTCGGAACGCGTTCGAAAAACGAGAGTACTGTACTGCCATATTTTTAGACGTCTCTCAAGCATTTGATAGAGTTTGGCTAGAAGGTCTAATGTTCAAGATCAAGACAATGCTCCCCTACAACACAAATAAGCTTCTAGAGTCTTACCTCTACGACAGAAAATTTGCTGTTCGATGCAACACTGCTATAACTGACGATTTCACTATTGGAGCTGGAGTTCCTCAAGGAAGCGTGCTTGGGCCAACATTATATGTCCTCTACACAGCAGACATCCCAACAAGCACTCGACTAACAACATCTACGTTTGCTGATGATACAGCCATTCTCAGCCGCTCAAAATGCCCGATGCAAGCAACTGCGCAGCTCGCTTTTCATCTGGTCGATGTAGAAAAGTGGCTATCAGATTGGCGAATTAAAGTGAACGAACAAAAATGCAAGCACGTTACGTTCACCCTGAACAGGCAAAACTGCCCGCCGCTCATGTTAAACCATACTCTACTCCCGCAAGCAAACGAAGTGACATATCTAGGAGTACACCTCGACAGAAGACTCACATGGCGCCGGCACATTGAAGCCAAAAGAACACACCTAAAGCTAAAAGCCAGTAGCCTTCATTGGCTTATCAACGCTCGGTCTCCCCTTAGTCTTGAATATAAAGTCCTGCTGTATAACTCGGTACTAAAACCTATATGGATGTACGGCTCTCAGTTATGGGGGAATGCCAGCAATAGCAATATTGACATAGTCCAGCGAGCTCAGTCGAAGATCTTGAGAACAATCACCGGGGCACCGTGGTACGTTCGCAACGAAAACATACATCGCGACTTAAACATTCTACCAGTCAAAGAAGTGATCGCAGAACAGAAGGAAAATTACTTTACCAAGCTATCGTTGCACCCTAACCACCTGGCGAGAGGTCTTACAAGGTTGATCAACCAATCACGCCTTCGTCGCAATGACTTACCCACCCAGCGACCGACTTGAGGCACGCGCAACCAGAATGCAGTCTTATTATACTGTTAGTTAAATTTTAATGTTAAGATTCGTAAACTTATTGTTAGTCTCAAAATTAAGAGAAGATTCAATAAATAAAAGCAAAGTTAAATAAAAAAAAAAAAAGTTTTGATAAAAGATCCCCCCCAATCCGTCGAAGTCCTAGCCGAAAACGTCCCAGTGCTAACCGCTCTTAAATCAAAAATCTAGTTAAAAGGCAACTCCTGTTGCCACGAGAATCATTACAAAATTTTGGAAAGGAACGAAATTTAACGAACGATAGATTGATCAAATAAAACAGATGGTAATGAGTCTGTCGTGATCAGTACACAAAAAGGTATTAAGATTTTCGGGCAAGCACCAAATGGAAATCTTTGGAGCATCTTTGGTCAGTCAGCCGTGTTTGGGGGCCTTTTGGTGGGAAGTATGGAACAATACAGTTATAGCAAGGAAATATAAAATGAGAGGTGTTAGCCGCTAAGTCTAATTATACCCGTTACTCGTAGAGTAAAAGGGTATATTATATTATTTCCGACCCTATAAAGTATATATATTCTTGTTCAGGATCACTAGCCGAGTCGATCTAGCCATGTCCGTCTGTCCGTCTGTCTGTCCGTCCGTATGAACGCTGGGATCTCGGAAACTATAAAAGCTAGAAGATTGGCATTTTGCATGTAGATTTTAGGAGTTCCTACGCAGCGCAAGTTTGTTTCAAAATGGTGCCACGCCCCCTCTGACGACCACCAGCCACAAGCTGAGGCCACAGTTTTGATGCTATTATGAAAATTTTAATTGATATGTTTTTGTTTCGTCAATACCTATCGATTGGCCTAATAAAAGTTTGCCACGCCCACTCTAACGCCCAAAAACCCATTAAACGCTTTAGCCTGGCTAGCGCCTACATTTCCGCCTTTTATGGCGCCCTCTAACGGATGACTTTGGAACAGCTGACCAAGGTGCTCAACAGAGTCAACGCTAATTTCATTTGCTTTCATTTGTCAATACCGAACTATATCCCAAGAACTACGCAAATCAAATCAAGTTAGCCAAATTGGAGGTCTGAGTCAAACAATGGCGTATGTGTGTATGTATGTAAGCATATACATATGTATGTATTTACATTGTAACACAGCTGCTGGTGCAGGACAAAAGCTGCCTGCGCTAAAGCAGCGTATAGCAGGCATATTTATAGTAAGCTGTTTAGCTGAGTAACGGGTATCTAATAGTCGAGGCACTCGACTATAGCGTTCTCTCTTGTTTTTAGATGCGACTTAAGAAGAAGTGAATCATTCAACGAGTACTTCTACATCATTTGGCAATCAAAATACGGACTATTAACGAAGAGCCATCAATCAGTTAGTATATTATTAATGGGTTTAATCAGAACGATTAACAAAAGTTTTGTTAGACATGAATTTACAATTCTACTCAAAACTTTTCACGTCTCTGGAGAATCAGAAATCAATACAAACGTTGCAGCAACAGTACACCCTAACTCAGGGTTTATGTACAAAGGGTCTAGATGCAACTGGTGGCGAGGTCAGACCCAAAGGACCAAAATGTCATAAGTTTAGCAAAGCTAAATATTCCATTTATTATGAGAAAACAACTTGCGAAAGTGATTTAAAATAAGGGGCAGTACTGACAATGCCGGGCGTGGTCACACTTACATAGTTCAAAATATCACTATGGTCATTTTACATTTTACTTCAGTAAACCGAAGTTTATATATGTACCTTTGCAGATATTACAAATCGACTACATTTTGATTTCTATGCCTATATTACTAAAAACAATGAAGCTATGTCGATTTCGCACTGCATTTTGCCATCGTTTCTATGGCAGCTATATGATATTGTTGTCCGATTTTAGTTTAATTAAAACCGTAATTCCATAATATTTAAATATTACCAAATTCCAAAGAATAATAAAAAAAATTAAAAAACAACAAAGTTATATATTTTTTTTAAATTTTTCTCTCCGATCGTTTCTATAGGAGCTTTATGATATAGTCGCCCGATCCGGCTCTTTCCGACTTATATACTACCTGCAATAGAAATACAACTTTTGGGCCTTTTAAAACTGAGGGACTAGTTTGCGTTAAACCGACTCTCCTGGTGATGCTGAATAAGAATATATACACTTTACAGGGTCGGAAATGTCTCATTCCCAGCGTTGCAAACTTTTGACTGAAATTATAATACTCTCTGCAAGGGTATACAAATTATTGGCCACGTAATAGCAAAGATACGCACCTACTTTTTTAATTTTATGATTTAAAATGGAATATAAGTATAAGTATAAGTATGTACAATGAAGTAAAGACCGAAAACTTTTTCGAACGTTCCGATGGCAGCTATTATATGATATAGACGTTCGATACCCTTGCAGAGGGTATTATAATTTCAGTCAAAAGTTTGCAACGCAGTGAAGGAGACATTTCCGACCCTATAAAGTATATATATTCTTGATCAGCATCACCAGGAGAGTCGATCTAGCCATGTCCGTCTGTCCGTCCGTCTGTCCGTCTGTCCGTCCGTTTCTACGCAAACTAGTCCCTCAGTTTTAAAGCTATCTGCTTGAAACTTTCCCAAAAGTTGTCTTGCTATTGCAGGTAGTATATAAGTCGGAACGAGCCGGATCGGGCGACTATATCATATAGCTGCCATATAACTGAACGATCGGAAAAGCCATAACGTTGGTGTTTTTAAAGTTAGGAAGTTGGGATTTTCTATGAGTTTTATTTTTGGCCAATTAATCCGACCTACCGAATTTCATAAGGATCGGACGACTATATCCTATAGCCGCCATATAACTGATTGATCGGAAATGCCATAACTTTGGTGTTTGTAAAGTTCGGAAGTTGGGATTTTCTATGGGTTTTATATTTGGCCAATCAATCCGACCTACCAACTTTCATAAGGATCGGCTGACTATATCCTATAGCTGCCATATAACTTAACGATTGGAAATGCCATAACTTTGGTGTTTTTAAAGTTAGGAAGTTGGGACTTTTTATGAGTATTAAAAATACATCAATTGAATAATTTTGAAGAATATAATTTACAGAATATTCTGCAAGGGTATATCAACTTCGGCTACGTCCGAAGTTAGCTTTCCTTTCTTGTTTATATATATGTTAATAAACGACGAAGTCCTATTTATCTGTTTCTATAGGAGCTATATTATATAGTAAAACGTCGTCTTTCTGTTCTACTTTTTGCTAAGTTTTACCACTAACCATACAACATACATGTTGTATCGTTAGTGGTTTTACACAAATAGCTTTAAAACCGAGGGACAGACGGACGGAGGTCGGAATGGTGCCCTTTACTTTTAACTGAAATGCAAGAGCACAAAAATATTTGCTGTTTATCCAAATAATTTGCTAATAAAATGCTTTTTTTCGAGTTTTTACGATATTAACAGTCAGTTTAAAATATAAGAAATTTGACTTTTTACTCTCTACACGAGCGGCTTATCCAATTAAATTGATCTGCACAACAAAATGAAAATTTAATTAATTTAGTTTTAATATGTTGTCCAGAATATCTTGATATTTAATACAATACGTTATGACAGAATACAAAGGATTGCTACATATGAAGCCAGTTTCTTTAACCCATATTCCAAGAGATCACTACTTCATAAACATACTCCATCACGGTGTGGTAAAACCATAAAGTAGCTACGAGATGTATTTTACTCTTCCTGCAAAGCAACAAGTCTTTAAATCACATACTGCATGCCAGAACTCAGTTCGTATTAACAGCGAATATTCAGAACCTAGATGACCAGTTTTATTAATTTATCCTTTGCAGCATGTGACCTTAGACATTAAATCTGTTACGTATGTTTCAACATCTGTTCCCTTCTTAGTCACTAAATGCTGGGACCATTTGTAAAAATAATAAAGAATAATTTAAAAGACTTATTTCTGTGTGGATGACTTCCTCACTGTAGCTAAAGCATTCCTGAAGCCATTTAGGGCTTTTGCACCTTTTGTGTTAAAAGCAAAACTGTTTGTTTACAAAAACAGCCCTGTTTTAGTTCGATTACTTAGCTCTAAATTCCAAACTTCTCCGTCTGCACTTAAAACTTTAGTCCGATTAAAATTATATTTGTTTCACAAACTACAAAAATCTATAGTGATACTGCTAGTATAGTGTTGCGTTTCTGCTACGAAAAAACTGTACGTCAACGACAACGTCAACCGACCTATTTTACCATGCCGGATAATGTTTATCCCCATTTCATAGTGTCGGATACGTAGCAAAATCATTCAATCAAAAACATTTTTAAAAGGTGTATTTATTTAGTCGAATGCCTAATCATTTTTCGTCACATTATATTTCAAATTTACAAAAAACGATAAAAGTCTTTGATCTTTTGTGTTAGAATTGCAATAAAAATTATATTATATTCGAAATATATACATACCTTGCTCTCGAAGAACTTTAACTGCTTCTAGCACTCGCTTTGTATAAATACATGGCTCATAATTGTCCAT
The DNA here is from genome assembly GCA_036346975.1 of Drosophila prolongata. Lineage (NCBI taxonomy): Eukaryota > Metazoa > Arthropoda > Insecta > Diptera > Drosophilidae > Drosophila > Drosophila prolongata. The sequence goes on along the minus strand of JAYMZC010000271.1, from coordinate 3,219,962 downwards.
TTCAGCTTCAACAACATTACAAACACGTGAGGAGCGGCCCTGAATAGCTCCAGCAGTTGCACGCAAATCCCTGGCATCACCAACTTGTAAAGCCATTACACATTTATTTACATCTTCAAGAATATGGTTCTCGGATACTGCCAAAAAGTCGTCAATTGTTGTTATATCATCCACTGCTTCGGTTAAAATACGAACTTGAACCTCCCAAGCTTGCCGATATGTAGTCATATTTTCTTGAGCTACTTTAGAATTGGGTCTTACAGTCAAAATGGACGCTGCATTTATTACTTGTGGGCAAAGACTTTCAATTTGGGCAGCAGCATATCGAACCATTTTAACACCATCTTCATTACTTGACATGCTACATACTAGATTAGCTACCTCAACTAGTTTTTCAGCGTGCTTAGTGAAAATCTCAGCTTTTTCACGAACTTTTTTTTCATTGCCTGTCTTGGCAGCTTCTATTAAATCCAGCAAAGGAGTTGTAGTCTCCAAAAATGAATCCGAAACATGATCAACAACAGCTTTTCGTAATTGTCTTCGCAGGTCTCGAGTTTTGCGACACATTTGATCAATCGCTCGAGTAAGTCCAGGGCTGTTATCTTTTTGACTCATCTAAAAAAAAAACATGTGATAGGGAAATAGTACTTTAGCGACAAGGGCATTATTTTATTGTTAAATACACACCTTCGAGTTGAAGAAAAATATATTTTTTACCGATAAGCTAAACGATTGGTTATTAAGCATTAATTTTCTAAGAGATACAATTAATGAAAGCATCAAAAAATAAGGCACTTATTTTATTAAAAAAAAAATTTTTCTGTTGGCATTCTGTCATTTCTTTCGAAACTTTTAAATTATGTCTCATATGGAATGACCCCAATCTGTTTATTTTTTTTACTTTATTTCGTTGATCTATGTTAAAAAATCATTTAAGAAAAGGTATCTAGATTTAGGCGGCTAAGTTTCACAAATTTTGCCCTAAACGTTTTTATAAACATTTATGTTTACATTGTTACTTATATTATTACAATATTACTTACGTTTGACATATATTCAGACAGCAAATCTTGTAAAGCTTGTCTTACAGCATTACATTCGGCAACAATTCTCTCTCGTCGTTCGTCTCTAGTACAGTCTGCATCCGCCATTAATGCAGCTGCACTAATAATACTCTCTAAGCGTTCTTCAAGCAATTGTCGTGAACGCTTCTCGCTATAGGTCATGGGATCCATAACAATTCCTTCCTGCAGCATTCAAGAACAAAATGTGTAAAAAATTCGTATATAAATTAAGAACAAGAATGGAAGCAAACTTCGGCAAGCCGAAGTTAATATACCCTTGCAGTTGTTACAAATCTACTACATTTCGATTTCTATGCATATATTACTAAAAACAATGAAGCTATGTCGATTTTGCGCTGCATTATACTATCGTTTCTATTGCAGCTAAATGATATTGTTATAATTTTGACAAAACTAATTCTGATATAGCAAATAATTCTTATATCTCAAAGGAATATTTTAATAAATAGAACAACAGCAAAATAATTTATTGTTGAATTTTTTTTGTTTTTAATTTTTTGATTTTCCGATGAAAGCTATATGATATAGATGACCGACTTAAATTTATTAAAACCGTAGTTACCAAATCCTGAAGAACAAAAAAAATGTAAAACAACAAAGTTACATTTTTAAACATTTGTTTCCTAATTATTCCTAGGGGAGTAATATGACATAGCTGCGGTCAAAATAATAGTTGTGCCCGCAGAAGTTTTCTAGAACCCGCAAAAAAATAACGTTATTGTACTTTAACGTTTGTCAGTAACGACACTCTTCTTGGACTTCTTGAAATAAGGTTATTTTCTCTGAGTCGTCTTATTGTTTCCAAACTTGCGGGAAAGGTTCTATTCTTGACTGTCTTGCTAACCTTTTCTCCAATATTTTGGGTCGACCACGCGTTTCATTTGCTGGCTTATTTTATAGCATTTCTAGCCATTGTAGCAGGGCCATTGGCTGCATAATTCTTCCCAGCTGAAATTAATTTTTTTAATTCAGGAAGAATTTAAAAATGCTACAAACTGTTAAATAACACCCAAAAGTATTGTTAACCACCACAAACCTCTTCTTTAAAATGAAGTAAACCAAATTATTCTTGCTAATTGAGTCTTTGTAACTGAAGGCGAAAAGAATAAAAAAAGAAACGAGAACCTAACATAACTGCACATTATTGTAGAGCAGTTAATTACAGTTACTAAAAATGAAATGAAAAATGAATGTTACTAATGGAGAAATATCTATTCTAAATGTTTATAAAGATTTCAAAAATGATTTATGCTTAAGTACAAAATATAATATGGCTTAAACTCTCACTTATTTCTTGAGAATCATACAATTTAAATTTTAGTTCCCAATCTGAAGAGTTACGGGTTTCCAATTGCCATTTTTTATATACCTCTCATAATAATAAATTAATCGGAGCCATTTAGCCTGTCGCTTTGTTTTCAGTGCAAGAAAACCCACATTTTTTTTATAAAACAACTAAATTCAAAAATATTTATCTTTCATAACCTTTGAATCACGTTAACGTTTTTAATTTTTTTGTTTAATTTTAATATTTAATACTCATACCCCTTAATATTTTTTATGTTATATAATAATATTTATGTTTTATCTTACACTAAAAAAATTTATTTTTATTTTTTATTATCACTTATTAACTATTACAATTTTTCAATAGGTCGAACTTATTTAATTCACTGCTCTTTTACTTTCATTTGATTTTTCTTTGGTGCTCGGTTCGGATCTCAAAAACGGACTGCCTGCCTCGAGTTCAATGATTAATAATCAAACCTCGGCTTAAGAGATTTATCCCAAGAATTGATAAAGAGAATGACTCAAGAGAGTCGGAAAATAGGATGATGCAATTTGCCAATTAAATTTGAAATCTAAATTCGGACGGAAATTGGTGTTTAGATTAGCGGACTTTAGGGATTGCTTTGGAAATCTATTGTTTGCGCTAGCGGACTCAGGGCTCGTTTTGGGGCTTCGATGTTTACAATATCGGCTTGGATGTTTATAGCATCCGTTTGATGCGGACTGCGTGAAATTTATTTGGGTGGGAATAATTTGGAGGCGTAGTTGACAGAAATAGCTGACCACGGATTTATCTCGGGTCTTGTCAGAGTTAATTGGAAATTGGCTCTCAACTCAAAGTTGTTTATAATTTGAGTAAGAACCCCTGAATAATGTGTCATATAACTTGCATACATTTATTCATGCCGTGTGTTTTAAAAATATATACACACAATTATTCAAGCCCATATTTCTAAATAATTAGACTTAATTTAAAAAAACTCTTCAACAGTTTTAGGGGGTTCATCCAAGCAGTTACATGGAGTAAGAGGAATATGGAACTTTGTGACGCTGCGCGCACAAAAACAAGATATAAATAAAAAAGACTAAAAAAGCTAAACGAAAGGAGCGTTTAAATTCAAATTCAAACAACGAGCGCGCGCGCGCCAACGAACGCGCGCGTAGGGGCACACTAGACCGAGAGAGATGGCCACACTTATACCGGCAAATCCCACACAGGCGGCGGGCACACTAGACCACGGGCCATAGAAGGTCACTTAGCAGCAGACCGTCTAAGGTATAGAGGCAACTCCCCAGTGGTGGTAAGCAGCAAAGTCATTTTTTGGTGGACTAGATCATTTGATCCAAGTCCGGTTATACATTGTAGTTAGCTCCCGTAGTACTTCCTCCTCCCCCTAACCTTCTTAAGACCGGCTCGGCTTGCCGGTCCGAAGGTATAACTAGGAGACATCTGATTTCAGGATCACGCCTCCTTACGGCGCGGTTCACCGTCCGAACTCTCTCTCTCTCTTGCGGCTGACCTCAGGGTCCCCAAGCAACTCTCTCTCTCTCTTGTGGCTGACCTCAGGGTCCCCAAGCAACATTCTCTCTCTTGCGGCTGACTTTAGGGTCCCCAAGCACCACATTCTTATTTCTATTCTATTCTACCAGCAGCCGTAATCCCGTGCTGTTCCTCTCGAGCAGCTGGACGAAGGCAGCAAGGGCGGCACCCCCGCCAGTCCGGAGAACCCGTTAGTTAAAAATTAATCTAATGTCAAGATTCTTAATGAAATAAACCCAGTTATAATCAATTACTAAGTAATTACCCACGACTTCTACTCTGGGCTGGGTCGGAACTCTCTTTCAGCAACCACGCCTGACACAAATAAATTCTTGTGGCGAACCATGGCCATCCCTGAGCCACCCGACAATGACAAACCGTCACAAACTGGTTGCTACTTTTGATTTTTGTCGCCGCTGCTTTCAATCAGCAAGCGTAAGTCAAACAAGAAAGAAAGCAAACTTAGGCAAGCCAAACTTTATATACCCTTGCAGTTATTACAAAACGACTTCATTTCGATTTCTATGCCTATATTATATTACTAAAAACAATCAAGCGATGTCGATTTTGCGCTGCATTTTGCCATCGTTTTTATGGCAGCTATATGATTTTGTTTCTTAATTCCATAGTATTTAAATATTACCAAATCCCAAAGAACAGAAAAAAAATTAGAGAAAAGAATGTTATACTTTTTTAAATTTCAATCGCCATTTTCAAAAAAAATAGGATTTAATTTAACTAACAATATGTTCTCAAGAACATCCTGACCTAATTGATTCCGGGAGTCGGTAAACATCAATCTCAGCGTAGAGAGAATGCTCGTTCAATCACCCTTTACAAAATAAGTAAATAAATTAGAAAATAATTAGTTATGTCATTTCCAGTTACCAGGGTTGACGGTACGGCAAAACAAACATTGCTAATTGCGTATAGCTCCTGACCGGTATACTGTTTTCGTTTCCAATACGATAGCACTTCTATGTCAATACTTTGATAAGAAAGTTGATTTCCGCCCTGTGATATTTATTTACGCTTCCAACAATTCATCCTCCTCATCACAAAAGTAGTTGTCCATTTGATTAAAGCTGGAATTCGACGTTGAGCACATATTGCCAGTAGGGTTAAGACTATAATTTAATGATTTAATACATCAGTTTTTTTTTTGCGTTGACTGAAAAATTAGATAGTTTTCTACCGAAATACTTTGTTGGCTAAATTATTAACTTGCGAAAAAAGAAAAACGAACGAAAACGAAAGGAAAAAGGTCGCGACGGCTCAATTTAATTTCAACGAATGAATATTCTATATTTAGACAAAGTACTTAGAGCCTAGCTTAACGAAAGTTGGCGAAGACGGGGCGACTTCGCCGAGAGCGAGAGAGAACTTTATTGTGCCCTAAACTAACTTATGAAATATATATATAATTATATAATCGTCGTTCCAGCACTTTTCGCCGGCCTGTTCATTATTTTGTTCGGAAACAATGATAAAATATTAGTTGCTTTAAGCATATTTGCACCGTTGTCAGAAGTTATGGAGACGATTTTAGTAAAATTAATATTGTATTTATTAAGCACTTTGACCACTTCCGCGGCAAGATTTTACCAGTTTAATGCACTTAATTTCATTATTTTTCTATACGCAGTTTTAAGACCTTTGCAAATTGGATAGAGAATATTTCTCTGATTTTATGAGTCTATTGACAAACTAATTACACGTTACTGCTGGTGACTTCCACAAATCTGTCGCTTCTTGCTTTTTTGACATACGACTCGAAAGCAATACCGACAAAAATTAAAAGTAGCAAAAAGTTGATGCGTCGATTTTCACAACGAGGCTGCCGCCAATTCCCGAAATTTGACACTTACCACAGCGTCGACTTACGTCTACGATCGAAAGCAACTGCAAAGCAGAAATCAAACAAACGAAAACCGGCGACTTCTGCTGATCTTTGATTTTTGTCGATGTTTTTATCAGAAGGAGAAGCAGAAGCAAAATCGTTAAAAATAAAACTTACCGCAGTTTTTTTAACGCTGATAATAATAACAATTATCTTAATAATAATAATTTAGTTTTTTCTCAACTTACATCAAAATCGTCCAAAGCTGCAGCCAACTCTCCTGCTCCGCTGTAAATATCTGTCGGTTGGGATGACTTTCCTTGAGCAACATCGCTTATTGTATTGACAGCATCACAAACTTGTTTTAGAATAAAATCGCGATTCACTTTCGCGAGATCCAATTCGGGATGGCGAACATATACTTTTGATGCAGTTAAAAGCATAGTTGAATGTTTTTTAAGCATCGCACGAGCAGCTGCCAAGTCGTCCCTTAACTGAGGATCCTTAAGTTCTTGTTGACGTTTGGCAGCTTGCTTTATAAGTTCTCCAGCATTGCGACCGAATTGCTAAAAAATAAATTAGCATTTTAAGGATTATTTTGCTTCGTATATTGGTTCTTACATATTTTTAATAATCTTATAATTTAAAAGAAAAGCTATCTTAGTGACATATTCACATATTCATACCAAGAAATAAGAATATTCAATGTAAACAATCCACATCCGGAGCTAGCGATGCCGCTCTACAATAACATAAACAATTAATGCAAAATTAAAATTATGTAATTTTCGTCAGCAGAGTGGATTATGTAATTTTACTCTACCAAACTAATGATGTGCGACAACACAGGATTCTACTTGGAGCCATCGAAAGAAACTTAGATGGACACGTAACACGACCATTGGGCCTTCCGAACATCGAAGACTGGCCTACCCTTAGTTGCAGAATTTAAACCCCAAACACCGAACTACAAATTACTGGAGAACTTCAGGGAGACACCTTACAAAGGAAATCTGAGAGCATTCTGCGAAGAAGCTGAAAGACGACGTCAACTGCTGATTTCGAAATTGCATCTGGAAGGTAACCAATCAGATTTTCTTATTTATGTTCAGGCGATTAAACATTCCATTAAAATACTGATCAGAAAATTACCTATAGAATTATTTACTATTTTAGTTCATTACGATATTTCAGACTTAAGATCGTTAATTACTATTGCACAAAATGAGGGAATATATGAAGAACATATTAATTTTGAATTAAATAAAAATCCAAAAAACCGTAATAAATACGCTAACCCTATTCAGAATTTTAAATCAAACAAATTCAATACAAATACCCCAACCCAATATTAACCACAATATCCACAATATTCTCAACCATTCCAACCTAATTTTAATCCATACTCGCAATAATTTAGACCCAACTATACACAGCAGATACCAAACAACCAAGCCATGTGGCACGTATCAAATCATTTCGCACCCAACCAATACATGAACACACGACCAATTACTCACAAATATCCTTTCCCACAATATTCTAGTCTATTTTTATCATTTGTTTATTAAACTTAAAGGAGTATATAAAATAAATTTCAAAAAAAAAAAAAATTAGTTTTCATTGAGTCATTCCTTCTTGAAGAAGAGGGGGAAAAAAGAGGCCGTGTCCGCGTCGCCATGATTTCTATGCTTGTCGTTATCTCAAAAATAAAACAATGATAGATTCTTAATGAGTACGAATGCCGCTATAGCATGATGCACCAAAAAAAAAAATATTTTTTTTTTCATGAAATGGCGGCTACTCAAAGAAAAAAGTCGATTTTTTCACAAATTTTTCCATTTTGTCGAATTTTAAAAATATTATAAATTTAAAATTTTAATTTTTTGTTGGTTCCGGCGATAGAGATATATTTAAAGAATATTCATGCCAAATTTCAAGTAAATCGCCAGATTAGAACTTGAGATATAGTGGCGAACGCATCAAAAAAAGTAGTTTCGAGAAAAACGCGTTTAAAGTTTTACGTTAAGATTCGGGCAGCGTAACTGATAGACAATTATGTATAACTTACATTCTCTTAATCATCTATGCCAGCTTCATACAATGACCTTCAAACGATTAGTGTAGTATATTGGAAATAAGGGTATTGTTATAGAAAGAAGGAGAGAAAGTTATTCATACTAAGGTAGCCCGGGCTTCCAGCCACCTATTCTTCCAGTCGTTCGCTCAACCGGTCTAGTTGCCACGTCACTAAATTGGCTATAACTTTGAAAATAATTTGAGTTTTGAAAAATCCTTTTAGGGAGACTTTTGTGAATATAAAAACTATCGAATTATAAAAATTTTTTCCCCCTTAAAGGAAATACATACCCTCAATTGCAAAAAACCTCCACATCTAAAAATACTAACTTCCCGGTTACCAAACGACTAAGACTGTCGGACAGTGAGCAAAACTAAAATGTCTATTGGCGAATTAAGATTTTCGGTTAACAGCCCCGGACAACACCAATACATAGAAATAGCATACAAAGGTTGCACATACAAATGCCTTATAGACACAGGATACACAATAAATATGATTAATAAAAATATATTCTGTCTTCCCATTCAAAATATCCAATGTGAAGTTTTGATATCAAATGGTCCTATTACATTGAACAAATTAATTATGTTACCCAACATTAGTATTTTTAAAACAACTGAACTGTTGGGACACTCACGGTCCCAGAGCGTTTCCACTTATTTCGAGCTCTGGTTCACAGCATACAGATAGCTAAAATCTTTATTTAAATTCAAATGAATTCACAATTAATCAAATTATTAACATTTTTTCTTACACTTGTGGTCACTTTCTTCTAATTAAATTCTTAAGTTTTCCAATACTAACGATAAAAACTAACTAACAGTGTTGAACAACTTAAGAGTATTTTTAAACAAACAGATAAATTCAAATAAATCGACTTTTGAAATGGACAGTTAGAGCGCGGCTAAACCTTCTTATTAGCCTCGCAACATGAACCAGTTTATGTACACAGTTTTTCTAATAATTACGATATAATAATTGGCAGAAAATTGTTGAAAAATGCGCAATCAATTATAAATTACAAAAATAGCACAGTTACCCTTTTTGATAAAACATACAAATTAATTACTTCAAAATCAGTAAAAAACCAAAATTTGTATATCCAGAAACCAAAAATATTCAGCTCAGGAATCAATCAAAAACAAGAAAGGAAAGCTATCTTCGGGCGGAGCCGAAGTTGATATACCCTTGCAGAATACTCTGTAAATTATATTCTCCAAAATTATTCATATGATGCATTCTTAATACTCATAAAAAAGCCCAACGTCCTAACTTAACAAACACCAAAGTTATGGCAATTCCAATCGTTCAGTTATATGGCAGCTATAGGATATAGTCCACCGATCCTTATGAAATTTGATAGGTCGGATTGATTGGCTAAAAATAAAACCCATAGAAAATCCCAACTTCCTAACTTTACAAACACCAAAGTTATGGCATTTCCGATCAATCAGTTATATGGCAGCTATAGGATATAGTCGGCCGATCCCGGCCGTTCTATATGTCAGAACTGCAAAGGAAAGAAGGGTGTGTGCAAAGTTTGAACTCGATAGCTTTAAAACTGAGAGACTAGTTTGCGTAGAAACAGACAGACGGACATGGCTGTATCAACTCAGGAGGTGATCCTGATCAAGAATATATATACTTTATAGGGTCGGAGATGTCTCCTTCACTGCGTTGCACACTTTTGACCAAAATTATAATACCCTCTGCAAGGGTATAAAAATAGATTTTGAATTGTTTGGATTAGATCACCTGAATCAGGAGGAAACTTTAGGGTTAAAAGCTTTATTAAATAAATTCAAAAATCTTCCATATGAAGAATGAGACAATCTAACATTTACATATACTATTAAGCACGTACTAAGTACAACACATAACTCCCCAATTTATTCAAAACAATACCCACTTGCACGAAATTGAAGTCGAAAACCAAGTGCAAGAAATGCTTAATCAGGGATTAATTAGGGAAAGTAATTCACCATACAATAGTCCTACCTGGGTAGTACCCAAAAAATCAAAATGCTTCTGGTAAAATTAAGTATAGAGTAGTAGTAGATTATAGGAAACTTAATGAAATAACTATACATGACATTTATCCAATACCAAACATGGACGAAATCCTTGGTAAACTAGGAAAATGTCAATATTTTACAACTATCGATTTAGCTAAGGGAACCAAGAATCAATATCAAAAACAGCATTTTCCACCAAAAGCGGTCATTACGAATATCTTCGAATGCCATTTGGCCTTAAAAATGCACCCACTACTTTTAAAAGGTACATGAATAATATCCTTCGACCGCTGCTTAACAAACACTGTTTAGTGTATTTAGATGATATTATAATTTTTCCCACATCCCTTACCGAACATTTAAATTCATTACAACTAGTTTTTTCAAACTTGCAGAAGCTAATTTAAAATTGCAGTTAGACAAATGTGCATTTTTAAAAAAAGAAGCTAGCTTTCTTGGTCACATCGTAACCCCTAATGGCATAAAACCAAACCCCCTTAAAGTTAAAGACATAGTTTCCTATCCAATTCCAACAAAAGTAAAAGAGATCAGAGCTTTTCTTGGATTAACCGGTTATTATCGCAAATGTATTCCAAACTACGCAGCCATAGCAAAGCCAATGACCAAATGTTTAAGAAAAGGAGCAAAGATAGATACACAAAATTTCGACTACATAGAAGCATTCAAAAAACTTAAAGCTTTAATAATTAGAGAACCAATTCTCCAATTGCCCGATTTTAAAAAGAAATTCACTTTAGCCACAGATGCCAGTAATTTAGCCCTTGGAACCGTACTTTCTCAAAATTGTCATCCTATATCCTTTTTTAGCAGAACACTTAATGAACACGAATTAAATTACAGTGCTATCGAAAAGGAATTGCTCGCAATAGTTTGGGCCACTAAAACTTTTCGACATTATTTACTAGGACGACATTTTCTCATTGCTAGTGACCATCAACCTCTAAGATGGCTGCATACCTTAAAAGAACCGAATGCCAAGTTACAAAGATGGATAGCCAAATTAAATGAATACAAATTTAAAATCTATTATATTAATGGAAAGGAAAATTCAGTTGACGATGCATTATAAAGAATTAAAATTGAAGAAAATCATCATAGTGGAGTTACTCAACATAGTGCAGAAGAAGACAATAGTAACCTTATTCATTTAACAGAAAACCCAATAAACTATTTAAAAAAACCAATAATTTTCATCAAATCCGATAAAAATAAAGTAGAGCATTCAACTATATTCGGTAACTCCATTACCACAATTCAATATAATAAAATAACACTTGAAAAGGCCAGACAAATTTTACGTGATCATTTTATTCATAGAAACATTACCATTTATATTGAAATCGATGTAGATTTTGAAATTATTCAAAGAGCAATTATTAATACCACATACACTAAAGTAATTCGCAGCCTCTACCTATTAAAGAATGTTTGTTCATTCATCGAATTCAAACAAATAATTCTTCAATCCCATGAAAAACTTTTACATCCAGGTATACAGAAATTGACTAAATTATTCAAAGAAAATCACTTCTTTCCAAATAGCCAACTATTAATTCAGAGTATAAAAAATGAATGCAACATATGCAATTTAGCTAAAACAGAACATAGAAACACCAAAATGCCTTTTAAAATCACACCCAACCCTGAACATTGTCGAGACATATTTGTGGAAGATATTTATTCATCTGAGGGAAAACATTACATCAGTTGCATTGACATTTATTCTAAATTCGCTACACTTGAGCAAATTAAAACTAAGGACTGGATAGAATGCAGGAACGCACTAATGCGCATTTTTAATCAGTTAGGGAAACCAAATTACTAAAAGCAGACAGAGACGAAGCTTTCTCCAGCTTGGCTCTAAAGCGTTGGCTTGAAGCAGAAGGACTTGATTTACAACTCAATACAGCAAAAAACGGTGTAGCAGACGTCGAAAGACTACATAAAACAATAAATGAAAAATACGTATAATTCATCCGATGAGGAGAAGTAAAATTAAGCAAAATAGAAACAATCCTGTACACATACAACCATAAAATTAAACATGACACCACTGGGCAAACACCAGCTCAAATATTCTTATACGCTGAACATCCAATATAAAACACTCAAAATATTAAAGAACAGAAAATAGATAAAATAAATGAAGATCGACAGGAATTTAACATTGACTCAGATACAGAAAAGGTCCTCTTCAAAAGGGAAAACTAGAAAATCCATTTAAATAAAAATGTAGAAAAAAAAGACGAAGACCATTACAAAATAACTAATCGAAATAGGGAAACCCAATACTACAAAACACAATTTAAGAAACAAAAAATAACAAATGCCGTTAAACTTCCACAAAAATAACGAATTACTACTTATCTCATACCCCTATTAACCACAAAATCATTAGCACCATTAAAATAATTCCTTATCCCGACCATAATAGGTATCAGTTAGACTATTCAGATCAACAATCATATTTTGAAGATGAGAATAAAATGTATAATCAAGACAATAAAGAAGTTGTAAGAACATCCCATGTTTAGTTTTAGAGCAACTTGAATATATAACAGCTGATTGAGCTTTTTTCCTTGTTATACTTTGTCATAGTTCTTTAAGCGAGATCTGACTCACTGTATTAAATGACTCTAACCTGAACAGGCGTTGTTCTCTTATTCGGTATAAGCTATCATCACGCGGTTACACTGGAGTTACTATTGTAGTAGAAATTCATTCTCTCACAAAGGTTATGGGCCCAAAACCCTGTTAACTTATAATCGTTTTTAATTGAGTGTTACGTCGGCACGGTACCCTGGATTGCGGTAGTGTCTTTAATTGTTTTTTCGTTAGTCGAAAATCCATTCAGAGAAAGAGTGTACAGTCACAACGCCGAAATGTCTCACGGAATGATGAACATTGAAAAATTGCCAGGCGACAACTACGAAAGTTGGTCTCTTCAAATGAAAAGTCTATTGGTTACATCCGATATGTGGAAGTATGTAATTGGAAAAATAGAGCCGACAATGAGCGCGACTGATCAACTGCTATGGCCAAGAAATGATGAGAAGGCTCTTGCCACAATAATCATGTGTGTGAAGCCAAGTGAGCTGATTCATATCAGAACCTGTGCAACCTCACGGGAAGCATAGAATAGGTTAAAAGATATATATTTTGCACATGGACCCGCCAGAAAAGTCAGTTTGTTTAAGCAATTGATTAAGTTTCAAATCAAAAGTTTTGAAAGAATCACCCCCAAGTTACTAAATTTTGTACGATTGCGCAGAATTTGAACGAGATTGTCGTCCAAGTTATTTGAGTTACTTTCAATTTTGCTGCTGTGTAGTTTGCCGGACGACATGGATAATTTTGTTGTTGCAATGGAATGCAGGGACCAGCTACCGACCCTAAGTCAATTGAAGGTCAAAATATTGGACGAGGAATAAAATCACAGTTCTGCTGTGAGATCTTGCTACGCGAAGTATTATTTGTCCCGGAACTGAACCACAATTTTTTATCAGTTGGTAAAATAATTAGCTTTGGATATTCAGTAAAATTTACAAATAAAGTGGCTTGCGTGGTTAACAAGAAAAATCAGAAATTGTTCGAAGCGAACTTAGATGTTGGAATCTTTATGGCCAAGGTTTCGAGTAAATGTAAACAAACGCTTTACAGTGCGCAAGGAGCGGCACAATCCAAGCTGAAAATATGGCATGGCAGATTTGGACACCTGAACGTGGGAGCTTTACGAGAACTTTCAAGCAAAAGTATAGTTCGAAGAGATTTTGATTGTGTAACATGTGCGACATGTAAAATAACTAGAAAACCATTCGATCGGTTAGAAGATATATACACAACAAATAAACTCGAACTAATACATACGAATATTTGCGGTCCTATGCGTGTGTCTTCAATATCTGGAGCGATCTATCTAATAACGTTTATTGACGATTATACGAGATATGTGTGGACTTATTTTTTGCGTAGGAAATTGGAAGCGTTCAGTGCTTTCAAGGATTTTTTGGCTCAGACGGCGCGACAAACCGGATGCAAAGTAAAACGTATGCGTAGCGATAACGGTCGGGAATACGTGAATACGGAATTTAAAGAGTTTCTACGTAAAAGAGGAATAATTCATCAAACTACAGTGAGCTATACACCCCAGCAGAATGGAGTAGCTGAAAGGGCCAACCGAACTTTAGTCGAGATCGCGAGGTGTATGCTGGAAGCGGCGAATCTACCACAATTCCTGTGGGCCGAGGCCATTAATACGTCTACTTATGTACGTAATCGAACTAGTACCAAGAAGCTGGAAGACAGGACTCCATATGAATGTTTGTTCAATCGGAAACCATGTGTCAAACATTTCAAAACGTTTGGGTATGATAGTATCAGCCTAAACAAGCAGCCATGTAAAGGAAAGTTTGAAGGTCTAAAACTTATTTTTGTAGGATATTCAGAGCAGTCCAAGGCATACAGGCTCTACGATGTCCACAAAAGACGTATCGTCGTGTCCAGAGATGTTGTCCTCCTGGAGAAATCGTTTTCCATTGGTCGGGAGGATGACGTGAGAGGACAAGGTACCAATTTAGATGGTCCCTACTTCTTCGATATGAGCAGTACTTCAGAAGGCGGAGTTGACACCAGACAAGAACCAAATGATGACGATACGGAGGTCAATAACCGCGACAACACAGGCAGAAATCCGCAGGATGATGGAAATCCGCAGGAAGATCGTAATCCGCAGGATGATGGAAGTCCGCAGGATGATGGAAGTCCGCAGGAAGATCGAAATCCGCAGGAAGGAACAACTCAGGAGGAGGACCCGAGTCCACAAGTAGAGAGCGAGGAAGAAGTAGTTTTACCAAGAACGAGGAAACGAGGGCGACCTCGAATCCTGCGTACAGGTGAGCCAGGAAGGCCACGGAAAGTTTACATTGTTCCAGCCACCGCAAATCTACTGGAGATCAACAGTTCGGATCAAAGGACGGTTTTAGAGGCCTTAAATGGCAAGTACAAAAATTAATGGCGAAAGGCAATGGACATTGAATATCAAAGTCTTCTAAGAAATGGAACTTGGGAGCTTGTGGACATGAATAAGAAGTTCAATGTTTTAGGATGCAAATGGGTGTTTTCAACGAAACACAATCCCGATGGCAGTATTGAAAAGCACAAAGCCAGACTTGTAGCGCAAGGATGTGGTCAACGGAGAAATATTGATTACACAAACACTTACGCGCCTGTAGTCAGATATCCGACTATACGATTAATACTCGCAATGGCAGCGAATTTGAATCTATATGTGAATCACATTGATATCGTGGCGGCGTATTTGAATGGAAGCCTACAAGAAGATGTATACATGCGACAGCCGGAGATATTTGTCGATGAAGCAAGACCGAATGCTATATGTAAGCTAAAGAAATCGATATATGGTCTTAAGCAGGCAGGACACGAGTGGAATATAAAAATATCTGAGATTTTGGCCAATATTGGGTTCCAGCTGTGCTTGACAGATAGCTGTGTATACATTCATCGAAAAACAGATGGCGATATCAATATAATTGCCTTATATGTCGCTGACATGCTTGTGGCATGTTCGAATCACAAGAGAATGGCGGCGATTATAAATGGATTGAAGGATCATATTGAGGTAGGTGACCGAGGACCTGTAAATTATTATTTGGGACTAGAAATTAACCGAGTCGGACTACAAGGAGACATATCCATTCATCAGCATCGATATGTACTAAATTTATTAGTGGAATGGGATATGGAGCAGTGTAAGCCAGCACCCACACCGTTTGCAATGGAGACGATTTTGGAAAAATGCACGAACGAAAATTGTAGACAGCAAGAGGATATCACCAAATATCAGTCGTTAATGGGCGCTCTCAACTATTTGTCAATGGTATCGAGGCTAGACATTACCCAAACGGTATCAAGATTGTCACAGTATAATAACCATCCGCATAAGGAACACGTTACAGCTGCTAAGCGAGTACTTAGATATTTAAAAGGCGTTCCTAAAGGTATAACTAAATTTCGAACTAATTTAAAGAATCTTATTTGTTATACAGATGCGGACTGGGGATCAGAATCATCTGATCGGAAGTCATACAGCGGCTACATACTGATGGTAGCATGAGGCCCTGTGGCTTGGGAAGCTAAAAAGCAGAACATGGTAGCTCTTAGCTCGATGGAAGCTGAGTACATCGCCATGTGCCAGGGGGCAAAAGAGATTGCCTTCCAAAGAAGTCTTCTTAAGGAAATGGGTTTTCTGGATCTTGTCAGAGAAGCGACCACCTTGAGATCGGACAACCAAGCTGCTATTGCCATAGCCAGTAATCCGATGGTGCATAAGCGAAGTAAACACATCGACATTCGTTTTCATTACGTCCGGGAGCAAGTAGAGAAAAAGGAGATCACGATTGACTATGTTCCCACAACGGATAACGCAGCAGATGTCTTTACTAAAGCCTTATCCAAGGAGAAGCATTTACAGTGCTGTAAATTAATGAATTTGTATTTTTGAAGTTATACATCCAAGTTGAGCCGGAGTTTGTAAAAACATCCCATGTTTAGTTTTAGAGCAACTTGAATATATAACAGCTGATTAAGCTTTTTTCCTTGTTATACTTTGTCATAGTTCTTTAAGCGAGATCTGACTCACTGTATTAAATGACTCTAACCTGAACAGACGTTGTTCTCTTATTCGGTATAAGCTATCATCACGCGGTTACACTGGAGTTACTATTGTAGTAGAAATTCATTCTCTCACAGAAGTTAATAATGAATGCATTAAAAATATAATTAAGCGTAAGAATCAAATTTGTAATTTTATACCAACTTTATCAAAAGAAATTATTCAATACGTTGAACCAAATATTATACTTACTTGGAATTTAACTGAAACTACAATCGAACAAAATTGTCAAGAATTAAATGGCGATATAAAAATAAATGGAAGCAAAATTATTAGAATAAAACAATGTAGAGTTAAAATTGAAAATGTTATTTTAAGCTAAAATTCGTTAAGTCCAGAATTTTTTAACAGCATTGTATTCACCGATTAATATAGCTAAGGTAAAGATAGTAGAACATAATGACGTTTTAAAACTAATTTCAGAAAATAATACAACACTTTTTGTAATTATAATAATTGTAGTTATCGTTCTTTTTATTTTTCTTGTCCTATCAAAAATTTTTACACTAAATCCACTTACCTTTTTATATACAAAATTTTGAAAACAAGCAACAAATATTTAAGAACCACAACAAGAAATAGAACCGGCATTAAACCAGTTGCCTGCATTGTATCCTGAAATGCCAGCCTAAGCATAGGCAACCCTTTTAAGGGGAGGGACATATTCATACCAACAAATAAAAATATTCAATGTAAACAATCTTCAATAACATAAACAATTATTGCAATCACTAAGTTCCGCACCCAATCAATATCCCAAGCGGGCATATGTATATATCATATAAATCACGATTATAATATGTATATATTTTCAATTTGCATTAAAATAAAAAGTTTTTAAAATGGGAGGGCTGCTGCTCGCTCTCAGCTTGTGGTATTTGCACTGCAGTTCGGCAGATGGCGCTTTAAATTTATATTGTAGTCTGGCACTCGACTATAGCGTTTCTCCTTGTTTCTTATCAAAAACGTTCCTTTTTATATCTTACCAATTACAAATAAACAAACAACAAGCAGTCAGTCGTTTACTTAAATATAACGTGCTTTTAAAATGT
Organism: Drosophila prolongata; assembly: GCA_036346975.1. Classification (NCBI taxonomy): domain Eukaryota; kingdom Metazoa; phylum Arthropoda; class Insecta; order Diptera; family Drosophilidae; genus Drosophila; species Drosophila prolongata. The sequence goes on along the minus strand of JAYMZC010000271.1, from coordinate 3,202,345 downwards.
TTCTAGAATTAGTTTTGCCGGTACTGGATTTTTTAAACAAAGAGTTGGAAAACTTCGAAGTTTACAGCATTTTGGAGACCGTAAAGTTCTGATTCGCACAGGGAAAACGTTTAATCATCACGGAAAGCCCTAGCTATTATTTTCTACAGTCTACTATTTGTCATTTACACTACCTTTCCTATGTAAATAAAGTGCTGCTGCGGTGTGTAGGTATACTAGGCAGTCTAATTGCAATAAAAATTGCATGGTCGGGCGTATTTATGGCAATCAATGATCTTATTTATCACTGTGGCCGGCCTTACACGTAGTGACGAATCGAAATTTTACAGTGTGAGGAGGAGACTACTAATATATAGCCGCGGAATCAATAACCTGATACAATGGTTCGATCGGATCGAATTATATACCGATCAAAAAGTAGCGCCTAAAGATATTTACATTTTTTTGTTGCATTTAAAATTTTTTTTCTGAATGCACAACATCTTGAGAATATAGTGTTAAAGTTTTAGATCGATCCAAGTAAAACTTCCGAACTTATGGGTAGTTGAACGTGGGTAAGTTAGCTCGTTTTGTATGGGTGTCCAAAACTTTAAAACGCTCTCCTGAAAACTTACCCTTTTCAAAGTTGGTGTACACGATCCTGCAAAATCTATCCGAAGGATCGTTTTGAAATTTTGCACAGTTGTTCTCAACTAAATTCCTCAGGTAACGTTGTCGAGTTTTTTTTTTTGAAAATTTATTATTTTTAGAGCAACAAATATCTCGACGTTTTAGGCGAAAATCGGTGTTTTTAACTTTCAAGTGCCTTGAAAAATCGAAAAAAATTTTAAAAAAAATAAAAACTCGACAGCGTTACCTGAGGAATATTGTCCTTTCACTAATGCAATTTGATTTTTTCAATTTAGATAATTCTGTGACCAGTTATCATGTACACCGCAAAACGTGTTTTCTTCGAGGCGCCTCCGGATCTCACTCAATTTGTATTATTTTTGGATGAAAAAATTTACACATGTTGTTTAAATTTTATCCTATCACATGCAAAAAATTGAGCTAAGGCTATCCGTATCGCCAATAAAAACTTTAAACCAAGCCAATAACCAACTTAAAAAAAAACCTTTTTTTGTTAATTAATTCATAAAAATCTAAAGAAATGTAATTAATTTAAAATAGCTTAAAAATAAGTCTTTATTAATCTGACACATACCCTCATATTATCCATAAGCTCGTCTTGACTCGATGCATTTTTTAGTTTATTTAGATCGTCCTCAACGATATGAAGCGATTTTAGTAGCAAATGAACATCTACCATGTCAGCTAAGATTAGCAAACGGGTTACAGCTGATAATAGATTTCTAGCTGCCCGTACCATATTTCCCCGCTTTAAGGAACTGCATGGGTCTTCAGAAAATTCTCTGGCTGCAATGCTCATAGCATCTCCAGTTTTTTTTACTTCATCGACAGCGGTTAGCATTTCTTGTGTAATGTCTGGGTTCTCATAGGCAATCTGTTCACCTTTTTGAATAAAATTTTCCGTTGCCTTCTCAACAGCTGCAACTAACGCACTGGCACGTTTTGATTTTCCTATAAATAAATAACGTAAACTATTATGAAACTTGGTATAAATATTTCATATTACAAAAACTATTTTTATACATTACTTTTAAATACATTCTAATATATTTACTTATTTCACTATTAAAGATAAACAGAATAATAATATTTTATTTAACTAGCAACACCTGCCGCAGCAACATTGCCCACGACTATAAGCAAAGCATTTCTTATTTTATTTATTGAATACACTAGGTCTAAATAAAAAACAAAAACAAATGATTTCATTGATAAAATTTAAATAAAGGACATAGTCACACCACCCCAGAGTTACAGATGCTGACGTATTTTTTGCGGTGTCCCCAATGAAAAAAACTAAACATAAGCTATTGACATAAATTTTTCCAAGTCTTATTTATTTACGCATACCTTGATCAGGGCAAGGGCGCTTGCCGATAGGACGTCTATATCTTATAGGTTCCGTAGGAAACATTGTTAAAGGCGGCGAAAATATCCTTTTTTTTCTATTTTTATATGCCATTTTTGCAGTATAAAAGCTATTGACATGGTTAGTTTCATTCTAATTTATTTATGTATACCTCATTCTTTTCGCTACTTTTTAAATTTTATTAATTTCGTCAAAGTCTGCAAAGGTATTAAAACTTCGGCTTGCCGAAGTTAGCTTCCGTCCTCGTTTATAATTGCCTTTCTGTATAGATGTGTTTCATATATTCGCCCTGAAATTTTATGTTAAAATATCGACCGTTACATAGGTCGGCGACGCGCTCAATTCATAATTTAATGGAAGTTTAAACGCGTTTTTCCAACAACCGGAAGTGACTGAAGTCGCTGTAATCACCAACCAAACAACATCTAGACAACGAAAATGGATACAACAATTTCTTAGCCGCAGACCCCAGGGCTCTTAGCACCAGGCCATGGACACTTCTTGTGCGTTCGGGTTTTTTGCGCTCTCATTTTGATGCTCGCGCACTCATTGCACGAGTTCGGTCGTTCAGTCGTAAAGAGGCGAATTTTAAAGAAGGTTGCGCCTGCGTTTGAATACGTCTTTATATGTATGCGTGCTCATGCATTCTCATACAGGGGAGCATTTGTGCGATTATTTCATTTCGATGCAGAAAGAATATTCTGTCTTTTGCTACTTTTCATACTTGGTATTCACTATTTGATTAAAATAAGAATATTATCTGTTATAAAATATTTTTTAATATTTCAGCATAAATTTTGTTTTGGTTTACAAAATTAAAATTAATGGTAGCAGTGAAATGTTTTGTATATACAGCTGTGAAAAAAATAATAGCACCACCTACTCAAGCTATGTTTAAACGGTGTGTGCGATCATTTCATTTCGATGCAGCATAAATATATTGTCTTTTGCTACTTTTCAGACTTGGTACCCTAACAATATGAGCGTATTCACTATTGGGTTAATGATAAAAATAAGAATATTATATGTTATAGAATATTTATACCCTTGCAGAGGGTATTATAATTTTGGTCAAAAGTGTGCAACGCAGTGAAGGAGACATCTCCGTCCCTATAAAGTATATATATTCTTGATCAGGATCACCTCCTGAGTTGATATAGCCATGTCCGTCTGTCCGTCTGTCTGTTTCTACGCAAACTAGTCTCTCAGGTTTAAAGCTATCGAGTTGAAACTTTGCACACACCCTTCTTTCCTTTCCACGCAGTATATATGTCGGAACGGCCGGGATCGGCCGACTATATCCTATAGCTGCCATATAACTAATTGATCGGAAATGCCATAACTTTGATGTTTGTAAGGTTAGGAAGCTGGGATTTTCTATGGGTTTTATATTTGGTTAGTCAATCCGACCTGCCAAATTTCATAAGGATCGGCCGACTATATCCTATAGCTGCCATATAACTGATTTATCGGAAATGCCATAACTTTGCTGTTTGTTAAGTTAGAAAGTTGGGATTTTCTATGGGTTTTATTTTTGGCCAATCAATCCGACCTACCGAACTTTATAAGGATCGGCCGACTATATCCTATAGCTGTCATATAACTGATTTATCGGAAATGTCATAACTTTAAAAACACCGAAGTTATGGCATTTCCAATCGTTCAGTTATATAATATAGGATATAGTCGGCCGATCCTTATGAAATTTGGTAGGTAGGATTGATTGGCCAAACATTAAACCCATAGATAATCTCAACTTCCTAACTTTAAAAACACCAAAGTTATGGCATTTCCGATCAATCAGATATATAGCGGCTATAGGATATAGTCGCCCGATCTTTATGAAATTTGGAAGGTCAGACTGATTGGCCAGAAATGAAACCCATAGAAAATCCCAACTTTCTAACTAAAAAAACACCAAAGATATAGTCGCCCGATCCGGCTCGTTCCGACTTATATACTACCTGCAATAGAAAGACAACTTTTGGGAAAGTTTCAGGCAGATAGCTTTAAAACTGAGGGACTAGTTTGCGTAGAAACGGACGGACGGACAGACGGACATGGCTAGATCGACTCTCCTGGTGATGCTGATCAAGAATATATATACTTTATAGGGTCGGAAATGTCTTCTTCACTGCGTTGCAAATTTTTGTCTGAAATTATAATACCCTCTGCAAGGGTATAAATATACTATAACATATAATATTCTTATTTTTATCATTAACCCAATAGTGAATATGCTCATACTGTTAGGGTACCAAGTCTGAAAAGTAGCAAAAGACAATATATTTATGCTGCATCGAAATGAAATGATCGCACACATGCACCCCTGTATGAGAATGCATGAACACGAATACATACAAAGCCCAATTCAAGCGCAGGGCAACCTTCTTCAAAATGCGCGTATCTGCGACTGAACGACCGAACTCGAGTAATGAGAAGAACTCGAGTCAAAATGAGAATAAGAATGAGAGCGGAAAAAACCCGAAGGCACACGAAGTGTCCGGGGCCTGCCGTTACCCGCTGTGGGGCCTCCCGCTTTGAAACTTATGTGACCATTTTCGTTGTATGAAATGACGAGTCTATTTGTTGTATGGTTAGTGCTTGGATGCAGCAACTGCCTTCTTGACATCGGACCACAGATTCTCTATTGGATTAAGGTCAGGCGACTGGGCAGGCCACTCCAACACATTGACAGAGATTCTTCCGAACTAATCCTTTGCCTTTCTGCTGGTATGTTTGGGGTCATTATCTTGTTGGAAGACCCATACGAGTGGAATTTCGTACTCTACAAAGGGTAGCATAATCGTATCCAAAATATTTACGTACACGTCCTGATCCAGTATGGTTTTAATCCAATTGTATTGGAACTACTCCATAATAGAACAAACAGGCCCATACCATCAGACACTGCCTCCATGTTTTATGGGCTTTGTGGTGTACTGCGGTATAAAATCAGAGATTTTGGGACGCCTGACGTACGATGGAGATCCTTTTCCACCATCAGAACGACATTACTCTCATCTGACCATAAGATATTCCTCCATTTTTGAAGTGGACAATTAACACGTTCTTTGCAAACTTTATGCGATTAGCAATATGCGTGGCATTTAAAAGTGGTAAACTTTCTAGGACTGCGGGCTTTTGAGTTATGTTGTCTCAGACACTTGCGAACTGTTTCATCTGTCGCGATAATTTTAGGCTCCATTTTAAGCTCAGTAGCAGACTTGAAAGGATCCTTCTTACTCTCATGAATCAACCTTTTGGCATGTCAAAGAGTTACAGATCGTTTTCTTCCACGTGTTTTGGATTATTTTTATGATTTATGGCGTTCCTAATCATTAGCATCTTACCAATCGAACAACTTTTTTGAAAGAATTTCCTTACAAAATCAATTTTTCAAGAAGTTTTCCGCAGTGCAGTGTTTTCCACGTCACATAATTTTTTTTTAACACAATAGTTACAAAATAGTTCAAGTTCAATCTTATCAGCAGGTACTTTCTATGAGGCTGTTGGGCGAAATATAAGATATTCTCTAAGTAACTTGTAAGTGGTGCTATTTTTTTTTCGCTGTTTTTGTAACTTTTTTAGAACAAAACTAAAACTAAAATATGCAGGGCTGTGAACCACTCCGAACCGGATTAAATCACATTTTTTAGAAAACGAACCGAAACGTACACCGGAGCGCAGAATTTTTTTTATAATTGAACCGGAACCGAAACGGAACTTTTTTTTTTGATATTCGGTTCGGTTCACGAAAAATGTACACTCGGCGTCATATCTCTGCGTACAGGGCAAATAATTTTTAATTTGTCACTTTGATAGGAAAAATCTTGGGCTAGACGTGATATAAAAAAATTATGATTTTTGTTACGGATAGTCCCAGCAAATACCTTCACATTCTATATTTTAGAAAATTTGTGCGTGGCCAGAAAGAAGCCCTATATTTCGAAAACAAATCGGGAGAAACGAATCCAATTTGCAAAGGACCACATTTCCAAGCTTTCAGAGTTCTGGAAGTCTGTAATTTTCTCAGATGAAAGCTAGTTTTGCATTTTTGGAATTAAAGGAAAAAAAATTAATGTGGCGCAAGAGCGGAGAAGCCCTCGAAAAGCACTGTAAAAATGGAGGAGGGGGAATAATGATATGGGGTTGTATGGCAGCTAACGGCGTTGGAAATCTGCAGTTCATCGATGGTATTATGGACCATAGGATGTATTTCCAACTGTTGAAGGATAATTTGGTCCAAAGCGCAACCAAGCTGGGGCTGCAGAACAAATTTATCTTTCAACAAGATAACGATCCAAAGCATACAGCTCAAAATGTCAAGCTCTGGTTGCTGTACAACGTAAAAAATCAGCTTAAAACACCTCCAGTCTCCAGACTTGAACCCTATTGAGCACCTGTGGGATTTATTGGAGTGCAAAATCAGGCAGAACACAATTACGTCGAAGGCAATGCTTAAAACTATGTTGCAACAGGAATGGGACCAAATAGCCGAAGCTTAGACTGAAAAGTTGGTAAATTCTATGCCAAAGCGTCTCGCCGAAGTTTTGAAGCGGAAAGGTTATCCAACCTCATATTAAATTGTGTAAAAATGGCCAATAAATGCAACAATCTCCAGCTGTACGCAAACTTTTGAAAGCATGTTATTTTATAAGGTTTTGGGGAAATGCAAATTATAAGGGTATCAAAGAAGATACAAATTTTCTAAAATATAGAATGTGAAGGTAATTGCTGGGACTATCCGTAACAAAAATCTAATTTTTTTATATCACGTCTATTAACATAAATCTTTCCAAATCTTATTTTTTTATGCATACCTTGATCAGGGTAAAAGCGCTTGGCGATCGGACGTCTATATCCTATAGCTCCCATTGGAACAATAGGGTGAAATCGTTTAAAATTTAATGATTTTTAGGATATTTCGCACAGAATAAGAGCAATTGACATGAATCTTTCCATATCGTATTTTTTTATGCATACCTTGAACGGCCGGGATCGGCCGACTATATCCTATAGCTGCCATACAACTGATTGATCGGAAATGCCATAACATTGGAGTTTGTAAAGTTAGGAAGTTGCGATTTTCTATGGATGATACTTTTGGCCAATCAATCCGACCTACTAAATTTTATAAGGATATATCCTATAGCTGACATATAACTGAACGATCGGAAATGCCATAACTTTGGTGTTTGTTAAGTTAGGAAGTTGAGATTTGGGTTTTATTTTTGGCCAATCAATCCGACCTACCAAATTTCATAAGGATCGGCCGACTATATCCTATAGCCGCCATATAACTGATTGACCGGAAATGCCAAAACGTTGGTGTTTGTTAAGTTAGGATGTTGGGATTTTCTATGGGTTTTATTTTTGGCCAATCAATCCGACCTACTAAATTTCATAAGGATCGGCAGACTATATCCTATAGTATATAACTGAACGATTGGAAATGCCATAACTTTGGTGGTTTTATAGTTAGGAAGTTGGGACTTTTTATGAGTATTAAGAATATATTATATGAATAATTTTGGAGAATATAATTTACAAAATATTCTGCAAGGGTTAGTTAGCTTTCCTTTCTTGTTATACCCTTGCAGGGGGTATTATAATTTTGGTCAAAAGTGTGCAACGCAGTGAAGGAGACATCTCCGACCCTATAAAGTATATATATTCTTGATCAGGATCACCTCCTGAGTTGATATAGCCATGTCCGTCTGTCCGTCTGTCTGTTTCTACGCAAACTAGTCTCTCAGTTTTAAAGCTATCGAGTTGAAACTTTGCACACACCCTTCTTTCCTTTGCACGCAGTATATATGTCGGAACGGCCAGGATCGGCCGACTATATCCTATAGCTGCCATATAACTGATTGATCGGAAATGCCATAACTTTGGTGTTTGTAAAGTTAGGAAGTTGGAATTTTCTATGGATTTTATAATTGGGCAATCAATCCGACCTACCAAATTTCATAATGATCGGCCGACTATATCCTATAGCTGCCATATAACTGATTGATCGGAAATGCCATAACTTTGGTGTTTGTGAAGTTAGGAAGTTGGGATTTTCTATGGGTTTTATATTTGTCCAATCAATTCGACCTACCAAAATCTCCACACCATAAGGGAAGGAAGTACAAGCAAACAAATACTATAAATCCAATCAGCAAAGCTGATGCGTGAAAAGAGGCATATGCGACTTGCTTAGCAGACCAAAGTAACCTTGTTCTCCAGCAACAAGGACAAAAACACAGCTGCGTTACATTACCTCTCGGCAACTGGTAAAAATAATCCCCTATGGATGGTTCACCCAAATTTAAGCGCTCCGATCGAAACGATTACCCCGACAAGAAACTCATTATGATGCTGGGCCCGAAGCGACGGAGACAGTGCTGAAACGAACTTCAAAACTGTGCTATTGAGGTCGGTTATAAACTCTTTTATGGGATCATTACTCTCGGCTACTTCCCAAAGAAGTGGAAAAAATCTATCATCATAATGACATTGAAGACCGGAAAAAATCACACGATTCCGCCATCGTACAGACCAATAAGCCTAGAGTCTTGTTTGTCTAAATTGTTTGGAAAATGCCTTTAAGCACACCGCACATCGAATGCAAGTAGCTGCACGAAAAGCCAGCGGACTCGACTGGATTATAAACGCTCGATCAGCTCTGTGCCTAGACTACAGGTATTCTAGGTATTCTAGTCTAGAAATTTTAAAAAATCGAACAATTTTTTTTTCATAATTCGATAGTTTTGATATTCAAAAATATCTCCGTAAAATGATTTTCAAAACTCAAATTATTTTCAAAGTAATAGCCGGTTGAGTAAACTGGAACAATAGTTGGCTGGAGGCCCGGGCTACCTGAGTATGAATAACTTTCTCTCCTTCTTTCTATAACAATACCCTTATTTCTAGTATACTACACTAATCGTTTAAAGGTCATGGTACGGAGCTGGGATAGCTGATTAAGATAATGTAAGTTATACGTAATATTCCATCAGTTACGCTGCCCGAAACTTAATGTAAAACTTTAAACGCGATTTTCTAGAAACTACTTTTTTTTAAGCGTTAGCCACAATAAATCAATCAATCTCTAATCAGTCGAATTACTAGAAATTTGTCATTAATATTCTTTAAATATAAATTTATCGCTGCAACCAATTTGAAATTTAAAATATTTTTTAAAAATTCGGAAAATATTAAAAATTAGTGAAAAATCGACCTTTTATTTGAATAGCCGCCATTTTATGAAAAACAATTTTTTTTAAGTTTTGCTGCTTCAAGCGACATTAGTACTCATTAAGAATCTATTGTTGTTTTATTTTTCAGATGAAGACAAGGGGAGAAAGCATGGCGACGAGGACACGGTCTCTTTTTCCCCCCTCTTCTTCAAGGACGAATAACTCGATAAAAAAAAAATTTTTTTTTTAAATTTGTTTTATGTTCTCTTCTAAGTTTATTAAACAAATGATAAAAAACGGATAGTAAAAATATATAGTGATTTTTTTTATTAATTGTAAAAAAGCTCGAAATTTGAGCCTCTAGAGTAGAAGACCCCCTTAAACCCATCTGGATTTATGGATCCAGCTGTGGGGGAACGGGAGCAGCAACAACATAGACATTATAGAGCGCGCCCAGTCAAAAATCCTGAGTACTATCACATGCACAGGGTCCTTGGCATCCTCGCAGTAAAACGAAATCGGGAAACAAAAAGTGTCTTACAAAGAAAAGCTATCTGCGCACTCAAAATCGCTCGCTCGGAATGGACTCGGGGATCCAGCAGAACCCGCCAGCCGTCGCTGGACCTCCCAACCCAGAAATTGTGTTTAGTCTCATAAGAGGATTCAATAAATAAAAGCTAACTCTAAGAAAAGTTCGTTGCAATATTTGTAGACCGCTCTGATTATAATCTTTTAAATGTCAAATGACCGACTCTTTACTTAACACAAAACTTATTTACACATATCGATCTTTCTCTCGTCACTGCCAACACAGCCAATGAAATAAGATGATCGACGACCTTAATGGAAGCGACCACTTTCCCATTCTTATTTCTCCCTAAATTTTTCCTAATTTTTTTCCTTGCAAATAACAGTTTTTGATCCAACTATCTTATGGGAAATAATAGCCTTTTTAATGCTCCTTGAGATTATAAGAAAGTTTTACATTTGCTTCACGCAATAGGTAGTCTCAATGGACAGTGAGAAAGGATATGGATATTTCCATGTCTGGCAAATGCTTCCATTTCTGGAAAGGAAGCCTGGTCCTCTGTAACAGGTATACAATTACAGAAAATAAAGATTTTTAACCACGAGATTTCTTTCAAGCTTCGCTTTCAACTGGAAGAGTGCAGATGTGTTTTCGCGAGCAAGCGGACGGTCTTGTTCTCCCGGACTACTCACCCCAACTCACGCTCCATGGAGCTTGCAGAGTAGAACCCCGTCCCCAGCATCGGCGTTGTCAACTTCTGCATCGCCGAATAAAATTACAACACCAACTGTAAGTACGAGTGCCAATATCGGCAATAACAAACAACAACAAGCGGGTCCGGCTTTACAGACTGGCATGGATCGTTACAGCCAAATCAAACGGAAACTTAGCCTGCAAAATAAAATGGTTGGAAATAAACAGAAAATAAACTGCCCTAATAAAAACAGCGAACAAACCTGGATGAGACTAAACAAGAAAGGAAGCAAACTTCGGCTAGCCGAAGTTTATATACCCTTGCAGTTATCACAAAACGACTACATTTCGATTTCGATGCCTATATTACTAAAAACAATGAAGCTGTGTCGACATTGCGCTGCATTTTGCCATCGTTTCTATGGCAGCTATATGATATTATTGTCCGATTTTAATATAATTAAAACCGTAATTCCATAATATTTAAATTGTTGGAGCACGACATTTAATTTATATTGTTATAGAATCCTAAATTCATAACCCGAATTGTATATGTAAATAAGATCCACTTTACTGTAACTGAAACGAGCTTGCACGCTCGTCACTTATATGAAACTTTGTACTCAGCAGCGAATTCAGTTCAATACAGATCTCTGAAAGACACAGACAAACATTCTATTTCATGGCATTTTTTGGACTCTAGTCTGCACACGGGCAGACACACATCAACGGACACACACACACTCGCTTTTGTGTCCATATGGGCCCGAGCCACAAAAAATGGAAGTTATATGCAAGATGCTGACTCCGTGCAGAGACTGTGTGCCCTGCGGGTATGCTGTGCGTTCCGCACGGCGGGAGTTATACCGATTGACCTGCTGGCATTGGAATCAGTTGAGATCCGAGCAGGCACGGAAATCGAAACAGCTGAATCCCTACGGAAAAGGTGCAGAGAACTTACCATTGCGAAGTGGCAGGAGAGGTGGGCACAAAGTAGCAAAGGACGATGGATGTATAAGCTTATCCCAGAACTGCAGAGATGGCTGGGACGGAAGCATGGACATGTGGACTTCTACTTAACGCAACTGTTGACAGGACATGAATGGGAGGACGCCAGCCGCTTGTAACCTGGTGGACATTACGCTCGTTTCAAAAGAAAATTGGTCTGCAGTATGCAATATGGCCACAATAGTACTCAAAAAGCTGCGCAACGCAGAAAGCCTGCGAAATTCCAATAGGATAGAATCCTAGAGAGCCCTAAGGGCATTCAAAACCCCCCCCCCCCCCACCCCCCCCCCCCCCCCCCCCCCCCCCCCCCCCCCCCCCCGACGAAGTAATACCTCACGGCAGTTCCGCCGGGGAAGCGGGGAGGGGGTGGAGTATTTACTGGGTTAGAGTCCCAGACTTCGGCAAGCTATCTCAGCTCCGAGTTGGCTTTCGATGCTTTAGACCACCACTTAAAAAAAAAAAAAAAAAAAAAACACACTCGTATTTTGGACCTGCACAAGGGCAGGTTGCTTCCACTATCGGGTTGCACAGGGGCAAGACCGTACATAAATATTACCAAATCCCAAAGAACAAAAAAAAATTAAGAACGAGGACGGAAGCTAACTTCGGCAAGCCGAAACTAAAACTGAAAAAGTAGCGAAAGGAATAAAGTATATATAAATAAACTAGATTTGCATCGTTTGATGTCAATTACTTTTATACTGCAAAAATGTCATATAAAAATAGAAAAAAAGGGATACTTTCGCAGCCTTTAACAATTTTTCCTACGGAAGCTATAAGATATAGACGTCCGATCGGCAAGCGCTTTTACCCTAATCAAGATATGCGTAAATAAATAAGACTTGGAAAAATTTCTGTCAGTAGCTTACACACTGCGCGAAATATTCAGAAAATCATCAAATTTGGACCGATTTCACACTATTGTTACTATGGGAGCTATAGGATATAGACGTCCGATCGTCACGCGCTTTTACGTATGCATAAAAATATACAATTTGGAAAGATTCATGTCAATTGCTTATATACTGTGCGAAATATCCTAAAAGTCATTAAATTTTAACCGATTTCAACCTATTGTTCCTATGGGAGCTATAGGATATAGAAAGATTGGAAAGATTCATGTCAATAGCTTTTACACTGCGCAAAATATCTTCCATTCTTGGAAGTTATATCCGATTGTTCCTATGGGAGCTATAGGATATAGACATCCGATCGGGGCGGTTTTCAAACTTGATCTGCGTACACATGTTTTAGGACGACTGTGAAAGTTTCAGATCGCTAGCTATTAAACTGAGCTCGCAAACGGTATTGAAACAGACGGACGGACGGACAGACGGACATGGCTATATCGAATCCCCTATTGATCCTGATCAAGAATATATATACTTTATGAGGTCGGAAACGTCTTCTTCACTGCGCTACAAACTTCTGACCAAAATTATAATACCCTCTGCAAGGGTATAACAACAGTAATAATTTTGTTGAATTTTTTTTTCCGATTGTTCCTATGGGAGCTACATATATGATAAGTCGCCCAATCTGACTCGTTTCGACATATATACTACCTCCAAAAGAAAAACAACTTTTGGGAAAGTTTCAAGCAGATAGCTTTAAAATGGCTAGATCGATTCTCCTGGTGATGCTGATCAAGAATATATTTACTTTATAGGATCGGAAATGTCTCCTTCACTGCGATTCAAACCTTTGACTACAATTATAATACCCACTGCAAAGGTATACAAACCATACTACACGTATCAGCTCAAGAGCAGCAAGGGCGTGCAAGTAATTCTAAAGGGCATAAGGCCGACGTTTCCACCACTGAGATAATAGAGGCATTGAAAAATTTTTTTTTCGCAAAAGATATTATTATTAATATAATTAACAGAAATAAAAAACTGCAACCACTATTTAAAACAAACTGGACTCATAAAGCAGAGCCATGAAGAAAAACCAAGTGCACCCAATCTACAAACTGCAATTCCTGTTGCATAGAAGGATTTCTGTTGAAGAACCGCATAAGCGTAACGGTCCGCTGCAATGCACAAACTGCCAGGAGTATGGACACACTAGAAACAACTGCAGGCTTCGATGAATCTCCGTAGCTTATGGAGGCTTCCAGAACTCTGAGCCGTGCCCGGCACGCAAAGAAGACTTAAAAACAAAATAATGCACTAACTGTGGAGATAACCATACAACAAACTACAGAGGCTGTCCAGTCTATAAAGAGATGAATAGTCGGCTTCAACAAGCAAAATCTGTACGCTCCCATAATGCACAAAATGCGTACGTGCAATATCAAACCACACCTGATGTTTTCTTTGCAAAAGCAGCCGGATCTTCATTTGACCCCCTAAACACCAGTGTCCTAAAAATCGGACTTGACAATCGGACGGCGATCCCACAAGCTCGAGACTCTAAGCAGAATGAGAACATCGAAACATTACAACAAAGTATGATGGACTTTATGTCCTTCATGAAAACAGCAATGCAAAAACCAATCCAATAAATATGTTCGCATCCCAACAATCTAAACAATCGATGTCTTGCCTTCGAATATCCGTATGGTATGCCAATGGAGTTTCATGGCACAAACATGCAATAACTCAATTCCACAGAAACGCATTTCCCTAGTTAATACAACTTCCACTTCGTATTGCACAGTTCATCCGGATGGTAAGACCCACGGCGGAACCGGAGTTTTAATCAGGGAACGTATTATTAACCACTTTCACCAGAGATTTGCAACAAATCATTTGCTAACCCCACAACTTAACATCGAGAATGCCATCGACTGTTGTGCTGATGCCTTGGAATCTGTACTCGTGGTAGCATCCAAAATCTGAACACTGGAAAAGACAATTGTGCGTAGCAACCAACAACTTGTTCGGGAAAAACGACGCCTACGACGCGCTTGGCAATCCAGTAGATCGCCGCATTCGAAGCTACTTTTTTAACGAAGTAAGTGACCAAAATCCTGAAGCATAAAAAAGAGCCAGCGCCGGTACATTGAGAATTTCAGAATCTGAGAATTTCGCCGACCACTACAAAGCATCCTTTTGTGGAGAGCTCATCCAAATTTAAGCTCTCCGATATAATCAGTCACTCCCATATAAACTCATCGGAAATTGGGTACGCAGCGACCAAGATAGAGCCGAAACATTAGCTTGACACCTACGAAGTGTATTTTAGCCAGACGTTTCGCACTGAAATTCCAAGTGAGCTGATTGTGTTTCGAGCATGGATGTTATATGCAAACTATTTAACGGGATCATAAAATAATGACACCTGTGAACTTGTCAACACTGTTTTAAATTAGATATGATAAAGTATTTTAGGTGTTAATTTCGATGTTGTGATTTTTTTACTGAGATTTTGTATTATTTTATCATGTTATGTGTCATCGGTCAGGTAGAGCCTCCTGAGCCACCAGAGCAAGCTCTCAGCAAGGCCATGGGGTGTGTAAAAAAACGCCGTTAAAAATAAGGTGCCCAGCAGTACCCAGCCTTCCTCGCCCTCAACACCCCTGAAATGATTTAGATCAGGATTCATTTTAGAATTAGAATTAATAATACTGTAGGTAAGACAACATTATAATGAAATAAATGAAAATATTGAGCAAATTAGAAGATTATCTACTGATCGCAACGCGATAAACTGCTAATAAAATTGGCTGATTATTTTCTAATGACAAATCAATGGATTTTCCACTAATTAATTTCCAGCACATGCATTTGTCGGCGATGATTCGTCGATTAAAATGTGATAAACAGTATTGGATTGTCCCTACAGGCGGAAAGAATTCTTTCGTTTCAGTACAACTCAAAACCCGTAGTTGCTCAATTACTTAACATTAACTTGTAAACCTGTGTATTAACAAAAAATACACTGGTCGGCATATATATTTTGTCATGGCGATGCCACAGTTTCTTTTTCAATCTGTATTTATTTTAAAGAAAACAAGAAAGGAAAGCTAACTTCGGACGGAGCCGAAGTTGATATACCCTTGCAGAATATTCTGTAAATTATATTCTTCAAAATTATTCATATGATGTATTCTTAATACTCATAAAAAGTCCCAACTTGCTAACTTTAAAAACACCAAAGTTATGGCATTTCCAATCGTTCAGTTATAAGGCAGCTATAGGATATAGTGGGCCGATCCTTATGAAATTTGGTAGGTCGGATTGATTGGCCAAATATAAAACGCATAGAAAATCCCAACTTCCTATCTTTACAAACACCAAAGTTATGGCATTTCCGATCAATCAGTTATATGGCGGTTATAGGATATAGTCGTCTGATCCTTATGAAATTCGGTAGGTCAGATTAATTGGCCAAAAATAAAACTCATAGAAAATCCCAACTTCCTAACTTTAAAACACCAACGTTATGGCTTTTCCGATCGTTCAGTTATATGGCAAAACAAGAGAGAACGCTATAGTCGGTTGCCCCGACTATCAGATACCCGTTACTCAGGTAAAAGGAGTGCGAGGGAGATGGAGATGGAAACTTTGATCACGCATAACTTTTAAACGAATGGTCCGATTTGAAAAATTTCTTCTACATTTCGATAGGTGTTGATAAACACAATAAAACTGCATTTTTACTTTTCCGAAATATTTAAATTTTTAAAATCGTATATAAGCGATTGTGGGCGTTAAAGGGGGTGTGGCACCTTTTTGAAACAAACTTGCGCTGCGTAGGAACTCCTAGAATCTGCATGCAAAATGCCAATCTTCTAGCTTTTATAGTTTCCGAGATCTCAGCGTTCATACGGACAGACAGACGGACAGACGGACATGGCTATATCGACTCGGCTAGTGATCCTGATCAAGAATATATATACTTTATAGGGTCGGAAACGCTTCCTTCTAGCTGTTACATACTTCTGCACGAATACAATATACCCTTTTACTCCTCGAGTAACGGGTATAAAAACACCAACGTTATGGAATTGCCGATCGTTCAGTTATATGACAGCTATAACAGCAAAGGAACGAAGGGTGAGTGCAAAGTTTCAATACGATATCTTTAAAACTGAGAGACTAGTTTGCGTAGAAACAGACAGACGGACGGACGGACAGACGGTCATGCTTATATCAACTCAGGACGCGATCCTGAACAAGAATATATATACTTTATAGTGTCGGAGATGTCTCCTTCACTGCGTTGCACACTTTTGACCAAAATTATAATACCCTCTGCAAGGGTATAAAAATCGACTTAAATTAATATTAATGAAAACTTGTATTAATCTTCTTGAACAGCACTTCCAGCTTGCCTAGAAACAACTAAATCACACAATGAGAAAATATATATGTATGTATGCCGCTACAAAAATCGTTGCTTGCTGGCATTTTTATCAGCAGAACGAGAAAACAAAAGACGATTGACGAAATATTTAGCATATTTACAGTTATTAATTTGCACTTCTCTTTTATCATCATCTTTGGTTTATACTATGCACCGATACTTAGTTCAAGAGTCAAATAGTCAAATGAATACTATGACAAAATACAGTCAGCACAAAATTTATTCGGACACTGTCTATTATCAAGTTCAACAGCTTATTTGCCGGAATTTTCGTAATTTTAACAGGTTTTTTTGTACTTATCATAGAAACAGTGATTTTTAGAAGACATTACACAAACAATAATGTAATTTTTTAAATTAGCCTTAAAAATATTAAAAGAAAAGCAAAAAAATAGCTAAAATGTTGCACAAAAATTATTCGTACATTTCTTATTTATTGTGTTTATTTCTGAACTCAACGGTAATCGGCGATTCTTTTTAAAGTAGTTTAGTTGAAATTACTTCGAAGTAATTTTCGGCGTGCTTTTTTTTTGTTTTTTGTTAGTTTTTATGTGTTTTTTTGATAAGATTGGTCAAAATGGAAGGAGTTCAAGATTTGTCACTAGATTTTCGAAAACCTATCTTAAATTAATTTTTGGAAAATCGTAGTTATCGCGAAATCGGTCGTATTAATGGAAAATCACCTTCCACAATTCATAGTATAATCCAAAAATACTTAAAAACGGAATAATGAGCTTCAAATCACAAGAAAGCTAGAAGGTCTAAGATTCTGTACTCACGTGTGGGACGGAAATTTATGTCTACAGTCCTGAAAAATCCGAAAACAACATCTACATCAATTCAAAAGAATGTAGAGCAAGCGAAAATAAACAAATTTTGGGCCCAAACCATCCGAAACTACCTGTACAAGGCTGGTTTACATGGCAGAGTTGCTCGTCGAAAGCAATTAATTTCTGCCATCAACAAAAAAAAGCGTTTGGAGTTTGGAAAACTGCATATAACCCCGGATTCGTTTTGGGAGAACGTAGTTTTTAGCGACGAATCCAAATTTTACATATTTGGACACTATGGGCCCTCGAAAGTGTAAAGGAAACCAAATGAAGCCATGAATGAGAAGAACTTAATTCCAACTGTTTAGCATGGTGGCGGGAATGTAATGATTTGGGGGTGTGTATCGGTAGGAGAAGTCGGTCAAATGGTCTTTATTGACGACAAAATTAATAAGAATATGTACAAAAACATTTTAAGCGAAAATTTGATTCCAAGTGATATAAAACTTGGTCTAGATCCGAAGACATTGTTGTTTCAACAAGACAACATTCTTCGTCTTTGGTGCAAGAGTGGCTTTTATATCACTGCAAGCAGCTGAAAACACCTCCCCAGTCACCTGATTTAAATCCCATAGAACATGTGTGAGATATTCTTGAGAAAAGGATTCGGAAGCACGTCATTTCGTCCAGGGAGTCCTTAAAAACTGCATTGATGGCTGAATGGGGTCAAATTAGCGCTAATGAGACAAGCAACTTGGTAAAAAGCATGGGTCGACGCTTACAAGCTGTCATTGATGTTAGTGGAGGACCCACCAAATATTAAAAAATTTAAAACATCAAGAAATATGTTTTTTTTTTAATATTATATGAAGTGTACGAATAATTTCTGTGCGTAAAACTATGACTTTTCAAGTTCATTTAAGAAAATATCTAATTTTACTGTTGAAAGTTCCTTATTTTTTTGTTAAAATATATTCTAAGAATGTTAACCTTCACGATGAAATATAAATTGTTTGTTTTCGTTACGTTTTTGTTGAGTTATAAATGAATCAAATTCAAAACAAGAGAGAACGCTATAGTCGGGTGCCCCGACTATCAGATACCCGTTACTCAGGTAAAGGGAGTGCGAGGGAGATGGAGATAGAAACTTTGATCACGCATAACTTTTTAACGAATGGTCCGATTTGAAAAATTTCTTCTACATTTCGATAAACACAATAAAACTGCATTTTTACTTTTCCGAAATATTTAAATTTTTAAAATCGTATATAAGCGATTGTGGGCGTTAAAGGGGGCGTGGCACCATTTTGAAACAAACTTGCGCTGCGTAGGAACTTCTAAAATCTACATGCAAAATGCCAATCTTATAGCTTTTATAGTTTCCGAGATCTCAGCGTTCATACGGACAGACGGACATGGCTAGATCGACTCGGCTAGTGACCCTGATCAAGAATATATATACTTTATAGGGTCGGAAACGCTTCCTTCTAGCTGTTACATACTTTTGCACGAATACAATATACCCTTTTACTCTACGAGTAACGGGTATAATCACGGGTGTCCGAATAAATATTGTGTTGACTGTATATACAGTGGACCAAAAAATGTTAAGTACACTTCATACCTGAGTGTTTTTTGTTAAAAATATGTATTAAAACTAATCAAAATTAATATTTTTTTTAACTTCAATAAACGTAATCTTTAGGATTTCGAATATACCAAAATTAACTCCGTCACTAATTTGTGAACATTATATTCATAGAAAACAACAAAAAAAAAGGCTAAAAATCACACCAAAAAAGTTTACGTATACTCGTCATCACTCTGTTTCTTTGGAATTCCCCTTCCAAATCTAACGGTGATCGCGAATTCTTCCTTCAGTCTACTTCTGATGCTTGCATTTTTATGCATTTTAAGTTAATTTCATTTGATTTTGCTGGAGTGAGAGGTCAAGATGGGTCGAGGAAGCGAAATTTCACTTGAAACTCGAAAAATAATTTTAAAAAATTATTTGGAACATTTGCTATTGGTAGGATACTTCAGAGGCCTCCATCCAGCGTGCAAACTATTATAAATTCCTACGGGAACTCTGGAACCCTCCAAGTAGCGCCAACATCCGGTCGTCCCAAAAAATTGACCGATAGGGATGAACGCCAAATAAAGGCCAATCAAACACCTTGTAGAACGCCATTGATTTCCTTGGTAAATCGAAAGAAGAGGATAGATTTCGCATACAAATATGTAAACGAGCCGGATTCATTTTGGGACAACGTTATCTGGAGTGATGACTCAAAATTTAATATTTTTGGTTCAGATGGCTCCCAAAAAGTATGGAGGAAACGCAACACAGCGATGGAGCTTAAAAATTTAACACCAACCGTTAAGCATGGAGGCGGTAACGTTGTTGGGACAGCTGGAGTTGGGAAACTTGTGTTTATAAACACTACAATGGACAAGCATCTATACCTTAAAATTTTAAAGGATAATCTTAAGGACAGCGCGACCCAGCTATAGTTGAATGAGACTACATTTCTGTTTCAACAGGACAACGACCCCAATCACACCTCCTATTTGGTCAAGGAGTGGCTGCTCTACAACTGCAAGCAATTGCATACACCTCCACAGTCTCCAGATCTCAATCCCATTAAGAACGTTTGGAATTTGTTAGATAAAAGGAACAGAAAACACCAAATATCGTCAAAAGAGTCCCTTAAGATAATATTACAGTCTGAGTGGGAAAAAATTGAGAAAAAGGACACAAAAGTGTTGGTACATACAATAGTATGCACCGACGTCTACTAGCAGTTATTGCTGCAAGAGGAGGTGGTCCAACCAAATATTAACGAGCTAGGAGCTAATTTTATCTTAGGTGTACTTAAACTTTTTTGACTATGAATAGAAGGTTTTTTTACGATTTTTTTATTATCTTGTTATTTTATAAAATAAGGAAACTTTTATGTTCTAAAAATATATAACCTATCAAACCGAAATTATTTGAAAACGAGGACGGAAGCTAACTTCGGCAAGCCGAAGTTTTACTACCCTTGCAGACTTTGCCGAAATTGCTAAAACTGAAAAAGTAGCGAAAGGAATAAGGTATACATAAATAAACTAGATTTGCATCGTTTAATGTCAATTGCTTTTATACTGCAAACATGTCATAGAAAAATAGAAAAAAAGGGATACTTTCGCAGCCTTTAACTATTTTTCCTACGGAAGCTATAAGAAATAGACGTCCGATCGGCAAGCGCTTTTACCCTAATCAAGATATGCGTAAATAAATAAGACTTGGAAAAATTTATGTCAGTAGCTTACACACTACGCGAAAAATTCAGAAAATCATCAAATTTGGACCGGTTTCACCCTGTTGTTCCTATGGGAGCTGTAGGATATAGACGTCCGATCGCCACGCGCTTTTACCCTAATCAAGGTATGCATAAAAAAAATACGATTTGGAAAGATTCATGTCAATTGCTTATATACTGTGCGAAATATCCTAAAAATCATTAAATTTTAACCGATTTCACCCTATTGTTCCTATAGGAGCTATAGGATATAAACGTCCGACCGCCAAGCGCTTTTACCCTGATCAAGGTATCCATAAAAAAAATAAGATTTGGAAAGATTTATGTTAATAGCTTTTACACTGCGCGAAATATCTACCATTCTTGCAAGTTATATCCGATTATTCCTATGGGAGCTATAGGATATGGACGTCCGATCAGTACACGCTTTTACCTTGATGAAGGAATGCATAAAAAAATACGATTTGAAAAAATTTATAGCAATAGCTTTTACACAGAGCGAAATATTCTGAAAATCATAAAATTTGGACCGATTTTACCCTATTGTTCCTATGGGAGCTATAGAATATAGACGTCCGATCGCCACGCGCTTTTACCCTAATCAAGGTATGCATAAAAAAATACGATTTGGAAAGATTCATGTCAATTGCTTATATACTGTGCGAAATATCCTAAAAATCATTAAATTTTAACCGATTTCACCCTATTGTTCCTATAGGAGCTATAGGATATAAACGTCCGACCGCCAAGCGCTTTTACCCTGATCAAGGTATCCATAAAAAAAATAAGATTTGGAAAGATTTATGTTAATAGCTTTTACACTGCGCGAAATATCTACCATTCTTGCAAGTTATATCCGATTGTTCCTATGGGAGCTATAGGATATGGACATCCGATCGGGGCGGTTTTCAAACTTGATCTGCGTACACATGTTTTAGGACGAGTGTGAAAGTTTCAGATCGCTAGCTATTAAACTGAGCTCGCAAACGGTATTGAAACAGACGGACAGACGGACATGGCTATATCGACTCCCCTATTGATCCTGATCAAGAATATATATACTTTATAGGGTCGGAAACGTCTCCTTCACTGCGTTACAAACTTCTGACCAAAATTATAATACCCTATGGAAGGGTATAATTATATGTGTTTTAGTTAATAGCGTTTTGACTCCATTAAGTTGCACAACTATGGTGTACTTAAACTTTTTTAGTCCACTGTATGCCGACCAGTGTATGTAAAAAGGCACTGAACGTACGTTTCGTTAGTTAGCTATTTATGCTATTTTTATACCCTTGCAGAGGATATTATTATTTTGGTCAGAAGTTTGTAACGCAGTGAAGGAGACTTTTCCGACCGCATAAAGTATATATATTCTTGATCAGGATCAATAGAGGATTCGATATAGCCATGTCCGTCTGTCCGTCTGTTTCAATACCGTTTGCGAGCTCAGTTTAAAAGCTAGCGATCTGAAACTTTCACAGTCGTCCTAAAATATGTTTACGCAGATCAAGTTTGAAAACCGCCCCGATCGGATGTCCATATCCTATAGCTCCCATAGGAACAATCGGATATAACTTGCAAGAATGGTAGATATTTCGCGCAGTGTAAAAGCTATTAACATAAATCTTTCCAAATCTTATTTTTTTTATGGATACCTTGATCAAGGTAAAAGCGCTTGGCGGTCGGACGTTTATATCCTATAGCTCCTATAGAAACAATAGGGTGAAATCGGTCCAAATTTAATGATTTTCAGAATTTTTCGCGCAGTGTGTAAGCTACTGACATAAATTTTTCCAAGTCTTATTTATTTACGCATATCTTGATTAGGGTAAAAGCGCTTGCCGATCGGACGTCCATATCTTAAAGCTTCCGTAGGAAAAATTGTTAAAGGTTGCGAAAGTATCCTTTTTTTTCTATTTTTATATGGCATTTTTGCAGTATAAAAGCAATTGACATTAAACGATGCAAATCTAGTTTATTTATGTATACCTTATTCCTTTCGCTACTTTTTTAGTTTTAGCAATTTCGGCAAATTCTGCAAGGGTATTAAAACTTCGGCTTGCCGAAGTTAGCTTCCGTCCTCGTTTTAATTAAGACCTAAAGGTAAAGTTTTAGTTTTATGATTTACTTGGTGCTTGGCTTTGGTGTCATTGTATTCCATCATCGCTGCAATTGAACACATTTCTCTTCGAAATAAAATTCTTGTAAACGGATAAGAAAAGTTCGTCGAAATATGTAGCTAAGTTGTTAAGCGACGGTAAGAGAGTATGGCCGCGCACTGGCCGCCTAAAGAAACTTTATAGTTGGAATATTTCCTTTATCCGCAATAAAGTAAGCAAAAATGTTTGGGCACCCCCGCAAAATACAATGATGGAAGACTCTTCGCACGAAGCCTCTCATAAGCGAGATAAACCTTGCACTTTGTTTGGAAAAAACTAAAAAGGTGCTATTTTCGGAAGAGCCCAAATATAACAAATTAATAAACTGGATCTAAAAGGTACTTTACCTTTAGATCTTAGCTGAAAGAATAGCAGAATCAGCTAACCAACAAAACGTGTTAACTTTTGCCAATTCCTTTTTTCGTTTTTTTTATAACTTTGAAAGTAGGTGTTTAATAAATAAGAAATTTAGGTTTTTCTTTATTTATTAAATTTAAAATAAGACTTCATCATACTTTTTCTGTATAAACTTCAACCCTTTATATTAAAACAAGGGGTCGTATGTTGACTTTAGTCTGCCATAATGTGTATACTTAGGTTCAGAATCACATTATAAGACCCAAAGTGTACAGCAAAAAAGAATCATTTAAGCTGATACAAATGAACATGCATACATATGTACATATCTACATATTTGATGTACTTACATACATAATAAATAATTTTAATACATACATTAATAAAAATACTTATCTCGTCGATTTATTTAAATGTACACAAATATATATTTAATTTGAATTTACCTTTTTTCTTTTTGCTCGGACCCTTAGTATTTACAAGAGTTGTAACTTGTAGTACAAGAGGCTCTAAAGTCTTTTCAACTGACATTGTACGAATCTCCAAATTTTTGGGGTCCCATTTCAAAGCTATCTGGCCGAAATCGGTTAACGTGCCCATCTTATCAATAAAAACTTTACTTATTTTCAAAAAATTTATTGAGTCTCGTTTACGATAAAGCGACGACGCCTTTTTCGATTAATGATACATTTCTAAGGTTCGGGACATTCAGTGGTTAACCACCAAAATATACCCAATTCCCACAGAGTTACATAAGGCAATAATTCCCGTGATTTTTGTAATTAAACACTGTTCCCACATAGCATAATCTACGATACAGAGTAATATCCACTTTATTTTTGGTTTAAGCCTAGTATCCTGATCGACGAAAACCGTACGCCGGTCATGAGAGAGAGCGAGAGGCAAACAGCTGGCGTTCACTTTTCGTCGGGCCTTTTTTTCACGTCGGTCTCCTGATCGACGAAAAAAATACCAGAAAATTCCATAGCGTTGCCAGTCTGCGGAAACGTGAACCCTAGCGAAAAGATTAAAAAATTTAATCTTTTGGCGTGCGCTTCTCACTGAACATTATAAGAAATGGAGGGAAAAACTCAAAAAACTCACAAAAGTCGATTGCAGGTGTTTACATGTGAGGACAAAATAACATTAATACTATCTGGGGTGCCTCTTGTCAGAGCAAAATGTTTTTTAGGTCCAGAATGTACGAAAAAACACAATAAAATTGCAGCTAACTACTTTAAATTAGCAAATAATTATCAGTAAATTAAAAAAAACAACTGTTAAATTTAAATTGTATTGTTTTTTAATTTCTTTGTACAGCGGCAGACTTGTTTTGCCAAGGTAGTTGATAATATCTTTTAAAGGCTCTTTCCCGCAAATACGATATTTGAATTTTAACTGCTTGTCAACAAATCCAGCTGATTGACAGTACGACCGTAGCACGCTTAAATCTGATAACCTCTCAAACTTTTGGTCACACTGGAAAGATTAAAGTTTTTACGCTAGCGTAATCGTTTGTCGATCTGGATACTAGGCTTTATGGTTATGGTTTTGCCATGCCAAAAAATCTATGTTAGTTCACATGGCGAAAAGTGGCTTGCAGTGTAAAAAATTTGAGAGTTAAGCCTAGTACTCAGATCGACAAACGAGTTCGCTAGCGGAAAAACTTTAATCTTTCCAGTGTGACCTAAATTTCGAGAGTTCATCCGAACTGAGCGTATTTACGGTCTTACTGTCAATCAGCTGGGTTTGTTGACAAACAGAAAACCAAACAAATTTTAATTAAACGAAAATGTCGAGTTCAAAGGACGCAATCGTGAAATTGGTTTTCGACATGGCGGCATGTATTGTGGCAATAGATGCAACTATTATCTAAACATAAATATTTATATCTCCACATTAACAAATATTTAATAATGTACAATTATGACTTACTATCATGATCCATTTCCCAGGCTATTTCCTACCACGCTCTTTTATTTGACAAATCTCACAAATCTGGGTGGGACTCCACAGATCGTAATCCTCACAAGTAAACAAGTAGAGCGAGGGGCAAACAGCTGGCGTTCACTTTTCGTTACCTTGGTCAGATCGACGAAAAAAATAACAGAAAATTACCACCTGAAATGAACTTTGGGTGTAACCTAGCGAAAAGATTAAAAAATTTAATCTTTTGGCGTGCGATTCTCACTGAACATTTAAAAAAAATGGACGGAAAAAATAAAAAAACCCGCAAAAGTCGATTGCAGAAGTTTACATGTGAGGACAAAATAACATTAATACTATTTGGGGTGCCTCTTGTCAGAGCAAAATGTTTCTTAGGTCAAAAATGTAGGAAAAAACGCAATAAAAGTGCAGCTATGAACTTTAAATTGGTAAATAATTATCAGTAAATTAAAAAAAAAAATGTTAAATTTAAATTGTATTGTTTTTAAATTTCTTTGTACAGCGGCAGACTTGTCTTGCCAAGGTTGTTGATAATATCTTTTAAAGGCTCTTCCCGCAACTACGATAAATTAATTTTAACTGCTTGTCAACAAACCCAGCTGATTGAGAGTACGACCGTAGCACGCTTAAATCTGATGAGCTCTCGAAATTTTGGTCACACTGGAGGGATAAAAGTTTTTACGCTAGCGTACTCGTTTGTCGATCTGATTACTAGGCTTTACGCTGGGGTTCACCAAAAGTTAATTTCAGATGGTTGGCAACGCTATGTAATTTTCTAGTATTTTTTCGACGATCTGAGTACCGAGGTGAAAAAAGCCTGTACGCTTGCTGTTTGCCTCTCGCTTTGATGAACAGTTTTCGTCGATCTGAGTACTAGGCTTTATACACAAACCCACAAGACATATCTTGTGGAACGGTTGGGAATTTTAACAGATGTGAAATTCCTTCTTGTAAATTTAAATTGGAAAGGATGGTGTTGTGCGGAACAAACAATTTTGTCGTTTAAAAGTTGATGCTTATTTGAAGTATATTAATATATTTTTCGATTGTAGTAAGCGAGTGCACGCTAAAATCGGCGCTGACTTACACCGAAAATATCCATATGTTATGTCGAATTAATCAATAATTCCGAGTTGGAATCTACGGGTCACTGTTTGCGAAACAATATTTGGCAAATGGAGTTACCAGCAACAAAAATGACTAATTATGTGATTCCCCAGATCTCATAACTGGGACAAAAAGTACCGAATTTGTGCGATGTGTGTCCATCGATGTTTTTAAAGACATCGTGTGAAACATCGATGTTTCTACAGCCTAGTACTCAGATCGCCGAAAACTGAACGCCAGTCATGAGAGAGAGCTAGAGGCAAACAGCTAGCGTACAGTTTCCGTCAAGGTTTTTTTTACTTCGGTCCTCAGAGCGACGAAAAAAATACCAGAAAATTCCATAGCGTTGCCAATCTGCGGAAATTAACTTTGGGTGAACCCTAGCGAAAAGATTAAAAAATGTAATCTTTGGCGTGCGCTTTTCACTGAGCATTATAAGACATGGAGGGAAAAACTAAAAAAACTCACAAAAGTCGATTGCAGGTGTTTACATGTGAGGACAAAATAACATTAATACTATCTGAGGTGCCTCTTGTCACAGCAAAATGTTTTTTAGGTCCAGAATGTACGAAAAAACACAATAAAAGTGCTGCTATGAACTTTAAATTAGCAAATAATTATCAGTAAATTAAAAAAAACAACTGTTAAATTTAAATTGTATTGTTTTTTAATTTCTTTGTACATGGGCAGACTTGTCTTGCCGAGGTATTTGATAATATCTTTTAAAGGCTCTTTCCCGCAAATACGATATTTGAATTTTAACTGCTTGTCAACAAACCCAGCTGATTGACAGTACGACCGTAGCACGCTTAAATCTGATGAACTCTCAAAATTTTGGTCAGACTGGAAAGATTAAAGTTTTTACGTTAGCTTAATCGTTTGTCAATCTGGATACTAGGCTTAAATCTATTGGATCTGGAAGTTTTCTGGGATCATTTGGCAGAATGTGAGTATGGCAGACTGCAATTCCCCTGCAGACAATTTGTTACTCAAATTTATAATCGCGTGGCATAAAGTGCTGACCTTGGGGGTCACAGGTCGATTCGATATTCGGAAGCTGTAATTACTTCTAAAATGTGTTGCTAGCAACATGACGTCGTTGTGGTTTTTATTGATTTTCATTATCCACATGGATAATTTTTAGCAAGACATTATTTTGTATGTATGTATGTTTTTGTTGGTCGGCGTACAAAACGGAAACGGCTAATTTGAAGAGGTGCTGCTACATGGAAAATATGTCTCATGTGCGGGATCTACATCCCCGTAACGCACTCACTGAAGATTTCGAAAAATCTGATTATCATGTACCCCTATCCTCCAGTTGTGAGTTCGGAGTTTACGTTACGACTACGCTGCAATTATAAACCTAATTTCAGTACCTTAACATTATTACCTTTATCGCTCACAATCAGATAAAAGAGGATAGTCTTAGCCATCACCGGACGGAGCCATTGTCAGCCATCTCTAACATCACCCGTCGACCACTGTAAATCAAAAACTTATTAAACTCCGAAATTACGCAATTACTCAGCTATTGAGAATATTGGATGCAAAATGGCAATTGTCTCAACATGTGTTTTTGAAAAATCATAAAAATCATCAAAATTAGTTATTTACAGGACTTATTGGGAATATTTAACCAAGCGGTATGAAAATAAAAGGAATATTTTTCTGAAAATTTTAATTTTCATACGATTAACCTAATTTTAAATTTTACCTCATAAGCAAACATTTATTGATACCATAAATAGGTAAATTTATGTAATTAAATTAAAGGCCTATCTACCCGAAGATGTGGATACAAAATTAAGACATAAGAAATACAGGACATTTCTGATGTCATGGACTTTTTGAGCAAAGGCTCTGTTTCATTTCTTCTCTTTCGTGGCAAGATAAACCTGTAAAAAAGTTTATATATAACCACATCATTTTCGTTTATTTTCAGATTATTACAGATTTATTACAAAGATCTCAAAAAACGGTTAGCAGGTGCTCCATTCTTGGGCAAATTAGGTGTTGTCATAGCTGCTTAAAGTGATTAATCAGGTGGTGTGGTTATAGGAGACATCCGTGTCTGTCACGGCCGAGATTACGTAAGTCGGAGACGCCTGTCGACACAGTGGTGTGGCAAGATCTCTTGCCAGATAGTTTGTATGTGTAAGTAACGAATTTAGGAGTTACAAGTTTTGGATACCGTCTACACTCCCGTGTCCTGGAATATTGCTTGAGTTTTGGGATAATTCACCCCCACCATCCTCCTAAGAGCCTTTGTTTTGCATGTAGTTCTCCAGTTTAATGTCAGAAGGACATTGGCCTTAGGGAGGCGCACCTTGACATGAAGGGGAGCCAGTCCAGTTTATCAAGTCTTGTCCCCGCTGATCAAATTGTCCTTTCAACTGGGCTTAGAAGTTCCGAAGTGTAAATTGTGCACAGGACCAGATAAAGAACGCTTCCCTGCAGGACACTAGCATGAATTGGGCGTAGTCCAGAACGATGACCGAGGATATCTATAGAAAACTCCCTGTTATCCAAGAGTCATACAATGATGAGGGGGTATGGTTAATTCGCTGAAAAATCGTTAATTTTTTAAGAATTTTTATTGGCACTACGAGTAAACTCAGTAAAATGTTTGTTTTCCCATGTGATAATCCATCATTTAACCAATATGTGTAAAAATTTGCATCCAAAAATATTTAAAAGTGAGTGAGATATAGGCAATCTCCGGTGGCATCTCGAAAGAAGGTGGT
Source organism: Drosophila prolongata (assembly GCA_036346975.1). Lineage (NCBI taxonomy): Eukaryota > Metazoa > Arthropoda > Insecta > Diptera > Drosophilidae > Drosophila > Drosophila prolongata. The sequence continues at coordinate 3,173,218 of JAYMZC010000271.1, read as the reverse complement.
GAATTGAAAAAATCAAATGTCATTATTTAACGCACAAATTTCCCGAGTTTTTATTTTTTTATTTTTTTTTCGATTTTTTAAAGGCACTTTAAAGTAAAAAACCTCGATTTTCGTCCGAAAATCCATAATTAATTGTTTTGTAAAAATAATAAATTGTCCCAAAAACAAACAAAAACTCGACATTATCTGACTTCGCCAAAATTTTAAAGCTCACAATAGCCGTCACCCTTGCCATATGCCTCGTCCTTATTTATACGCCGCGAAGTGCATGACCCTTTCTGGCCAAGGTAGCAATTTCTGGATTTGAAGAAGGTGGAGGAAACCTATTTAATTCTAGAAGGAGAGGCAGCTTGATGACTCTGGTCAAATTATACCCCAGCACAGAAATTGACGTCCTCCACAGAAAGAAAAGAAGGTTGTTCCTGAGTCAGAGCAGTAAGTTGGAAATCGAAAATTTTTTGATCCGAACATTGCGAAAGAAGCCTGGTTCTGGTAATGATCGTATAGGCAGCCACACAAAAATATATCAATAGCGGAATATGATCAGAGGAAAGGCCCGGGCACTCCGAGATAGTAAGGTGGTTGCACGGGATGCCTCTGTACACTCCAAGATCAATGGCCGTCGGCAGGTTGTCGATGATCCAAGGGAAATGACATCGTGGTGTTTCCCCGAGGGTACAATCGCCAGTACCCCCAGAAGCTGTGGTGCAGACTCCAATCCCGTCCAATAAGGAAGCGGCTACCTACAGAGCCAAACAGGGACAAACATTCCTCAGCCGAACAAGAAAGGTGTTGACCAGGGGTTTTGAAAAAAATAAGCTAGAATAAGCTAAAATTTGGGTGGCAAAAATCATTGGGGGCAATATTTATGATTAGGTCTTTAAATTTCCATTGTTCCGAAAGAAAAAACATCAATTCAAAGGTGATTGTTGATGAATTTATAATAGTTTTTTGTATGTGTGAACAATAAAATACCGCAGTTAATGCACTTGAGTTAATCCTCTTTCATGGACAAGCACCACTTCTTGTCGTTTGTCTCATCGTCACCAGCACATCAGGCACACTTTGGCAAGAGTGAGACACAATTTTTAGAATGATCCTTTCTCTAAAACTTCGGTTCCACTTTAACCACCTGGTGATGAATTATTCGCCTTTTCATTCTTACCAGCGGTGTTGTACACATTCCGAGGGTTGTGTCCCAAAGCTTTAAGTCTCGCAGTAACTTCGGTTATTTCAGTGGATGCATGAAGTCCCTTGATGACGACACGAAAGGCTCGTTCAATTTTGAAAAGTGCTGATAGAGATTCCATCACCCTTGCCGTCATCCACAGTACCCCCACAGGAAGATTAACCAGTCGTCTTGAGGCGAAAACCAGCAGTCACTGATATAAGTAAAGCAATTGGTTACCTGAAGTGAACGGTCGTTTTTTTTCTGCGCTCCAAAAAATTTTATTATCAAAACATTTACACATCACCTATTTAAATATACAATTTAATCCCGTTCTCTTCGCGAGTAAAAACTGTGTTTTTGGTTCTTGTGATCTTGTGATCTTGAAAGATCTAAGCGTGCAGTTTCTGAGCTCTTGCGGTACTTATAATTGCTCGCTTACAAATAGCTGGAGTGAGTAACAATAATTAGGGCTCACCAGTCTATCATGACTTGCTGGCTGTGTTAAAACATGGTGCACACCAAGTGCGCTGATTTTACTGACCGGACCGAAATGAAGTGAAAGTGCCTACAGCAATAGTTGGCGCTGGTTGTGGAGTATGTTTTTGTTGGACGAAGAACAAGCCGATGAGAGTCACTTTTGCAACCCCCGAAACGGTTAATTTGGGGAAATTCTGCGACATGAAAATTATGATCCATATGGCCCAGGAAACGGCGCCTCGACAAAATAAATGGCCAGCGCGGATTATACATCCCCATTACGGACTCCTCGGCGATTTCGAAGAATCTGATTATTAAATACCCATATCCTCCAGTTGTGAATAGGGAGTTTACGACTCCGCTGCAATTATTAACTCTAACTAACTTCAATACTTTTACATTATTAACTTTATTTTTTGATAGGAGTCATTATAAGCCATCGCCAACATCACCCGTCGTCTACAGCAAATCAAAAACTTTAAAAACTTTTTAGGCTCTGAAATTACGAAATTACGAAATATCTCATCCATTGAGAATATTTCAAGCAAAAGGGCATTTGTTTCAACAAGAGTTTCCTAAAAATGAAAAGGGACAAAAACTCATAAAAATATGGTTGACAATAGTGTGTTAGTAAAGATCGGTGATGGCGATTATGAATATTATAATTCTGAGCAATATGAAACTATAATGATGGTATTAGCCAACTTAAAATGTATACCTTTTGTATACCTTCTGTATACCTTTGTAGAGCCATTAGAAGTGGTGACGATGGTTGTTGGTCGAGGCTAAGTATCTGGCTTTAGCCAAAATAAATTCCTAAAATAAAAGTTTTCCTTTGCCAATAGAATCTTTATCAATGTACAGAGTTTAACCGTCTGCAACAACAACGCCGTGTAACCCATCTCTACGCTGGAAGGCCTTTCAACGCTGGAGCTGTAAACATGTGAGTGATACCTGTGCGAATTTGCATACACATCTTGTATTTTATTTAAGCCGATCCAATTTCTCATGTGTTGCTCAATAAGAATTGTATAAAAAAAATTCAAAATTAAATAAATAAAAAAAATGTTCTTGTATTGAGAGTTTTGGTGACTGCTTGTACATTTATAATGATAGTTTTTTTTGGCAAATAAAAGTAAACAAAGAGAAAAAAAAATAAAATGAATTAAAACTTTGAACAAAAAAATTAAATAGATAAAATAAAAATAATAAAAAAAATTAAAACCTACATAGCTATATCAACCACTTTCGTCTATCAGCAACCACACCCAATAAGAATAAAATTAATTTGTATGAAATTGTAATCTTTCAATATGGAAAAGTAAATAAATTTTTAAGAATTTCTATATTAAAGTTAATTAATTATACCCGTTACTCGTAGAGTAAAAGGGTATATTGTATTCGTGCAAAAGTATGTAACAGCTAGAAGGAAGCGTTTCCGACCCTATAAAGTATATATATTCTTGATCAGGGTCACTAGCCGAGTCGATATAGCCATGTCCGTCTGTCCGTCTGTCCGTCTGTCTGTCTGTCCGTCTGTCTATCCGTATGAACGCTGAGATCTCGGAAACTATAAAAGCTAGAAGATTGGCATTTTGCATGCAGATTCTAGGAGTTCCTACGCAGCGCAAGTTTGTTTCAAAAAGGTGCCACGTCCCCTGTAATGCCCACAATCGCTTATATACGATTTTAAAAATTTAAATATTTCGGAAAAGTAAAAATGTAGTTTTATTGTGTTTATCAATACCTATCGAAATGTAGAAGAAATTTTTCAAATCGGACCATTCGTTAAAAAGTTATGCGTGATCAAAGTTTCTATCTCCATCTCCCTCGCACTCCCTTTACCGGGTATCTGATAGTCGGGGCACCCGACTATAGCGTTCTCTCTTGTTTTAGGCTCATTTCAATAAATTATTGCAATGTTTTTGAATAATATCCAAACAAAAAATTATAATAAATTGTAATATTAATACTCGCTATGAAAATAATATTTCGTACTTCAACCCTTTTGTTTAAATAAAAACAATGAAAGTAATTATTTGAAAAAATATGAACGGCTAGAAGTGTATATTTTTTCCTGAATTGACATGGCAACTTAAACTAAATCGAATGTATCTCTAGGGTATCTTCCTAAATATTATAATGAAGATTATGGTTGGGTTGGGTAGAGACCGCAAGCGTCAAATGTCACCGTAGACCTTGCAAATTTTTTCCTGTAGTCGTCTGATTTAAACCTCATTATATTTTGTTCGTTTTCCCAAGTCTAAATTATCCGATTGATGATATTAGTAACTTTTAGTATGTAGTTTCAGTAGGAATCATAAAAATTAAAGTATGTGTGGACAGTTAGAGAAGGCAATGAGACCCACCCCACCGCCGAAAGAGCTAAGGCACCAGAGGCACCCACCCGCCGTTTCTCCAAACTGAGGATCAACACTTTTAGTGGTACAAACATAGATTTGTGTTTAGGTCACTCAATGCTTATATCATTAGTGCTGAAATAGTTTAGACTAGGTAGGTCGTATTATCGCATTTAAGGTTAGAAGATGAGTTCGATCCTCTACTAGGACTACGAAGCTGTTATTCAGAAAGGATAACAGACTGAGAAACCTATGAGGCTTGACCTACACCAAAAGAAAGGAAAGAATATACCAACATCAGCTATATGAAAAATCTTTTCTTACTCACAACAAATGCTCGTTTCTTTTAGGTGTTTTTTTTAGTATACCTTATTGTAGGGAAATAGTCTTCCGTGTATAATGAATGAATATTGTGATTTCGACTAAGTACGGATACCAATACTTCAGTATCACTATTATTTTTTTGCAGGGCTTTACTTTAACAAAACCAAAAACCATAAAAAAAAGGAGATTTTTAATTGCCAGTAAATATTCTTCCTAAGGGCAGCTGTTGTCCGGAACTCGTTAAAATGCGTTTCATTGCGTTTACTTGCCGAATAGAACCCCTTAAGAAGTTATTAATCTGACAGTTTGAAACGATCCAGTTTTATTTTCAATAATCCAGTAATATTTAATTTTCAATTGCCAGTAAAAATTCGTCCTAAGGGTAGCTGTTGTCTGGAACTTGTTAAAATGCGTTTACTTGCCGAATAGAAGACCTTTAGATGTTATTAATCTGACAGTTCGAAGTTTAGTTTCAATAATCCAGAAATTTTTAGTAGTTAGACGCTACAGGCTAATCCGATTTTGTTTCGTTGCCATTATATGTCAGGTTCAGGAATTATTAAATTTAATAGAGAAAGAAGAAAACAATTTATCAACATGCCAGTTATTAACACGCCTCCAAACCCCTCTTCTGTGGATAATATAGAGAATAATTGCGCATTATGTGGATAATACCAATCCTTGTTATTTATTGGCGTGCAAACATATCTTTCACAAAAACAGAAAATTCTTGTTGTTACACTTGTAGTGCCCCAATTACCAGAAAGCAAATTAAATTGGTTGTAGGAAATTGTTCGCCATCCCGATCGCAATAATGGCCACTTTCACACGAATCAGGTCAGCAAGGGGTTAAAACCAGAAGGTTAGCCAGAGCGTTAGCTCAATTAGAAGATGGTAGTTCGGCCAATCTTCCCGAACCTGTCCCTTTAAACGCAAGTGGAGCTCAATCTTCGGCTTTGGATGCTAGCCAGAGTACCATCCAAGTTGATGGCATTGCTAATAGACCTTCTCGGGGTAGACCTCGCGCGGTTAGATCAGCTCGCACTACAAATACCCGCCGAAATCAAGCGGTGAATTATAATACCATTCAAAACATGTTAGAACAAACGGTCAATAGAGTTATAACGTCTTTAAATATACCTGATCGCTCACACCTGATAATATTCAGATGTCAGATGTGGATCAACTGATTAGGAGTTGAAGAGTTTATTTATAGAATAAAAGATCTTACTGATGAAACTTTGAATAGTGATTTTATCATTATGTGTAAGAACATGCATGTCTTGTTCACAGGAAAAGCTCGATCATGGTATTGGAGATACCATAAACAAGTAGATGGAATTGTTTGGTCAAACATTTGCGCTTCACTCCGTCAACAATATAAAGATTATCGATCAGACTTTATGAGCATGGAATTGATCCATTGATGCCATCCTTAATTGATAAGGCTTCTATAAAAATTGGAGAAGAGGAGCTTATCGAAATATTAAAGAACAATTTGTTGCAAAAGTTGCTATCCCAGCCAGTCCATTCGGTAGGACACTTACGTCGCTTAGTTCAGATGAGTGAAAACTTATCACATGAAATAAGCTGTCGTTCAGATTTCGGAAGGACAAAACAAGTAGCTAGTCGCAGACAAGTATATGCTTTAGAAGAAAATAATTCTGAGACAGAGGAGAATGAACAAGCGGATGCTGAACTTGCTGCCTTACGTATCTCTCATGCAAAGATAAAGTGTTGGAATTGTGAAGAGTTAGGACACATCTGGGAGAATTGTTTAGCTGAACGTCGTATTTTCTGCTACGGCTGTGGTAAGCCAAATGTGTACAAGTCGCAGTGTCAAAACTGTCTCCAAAAGCGGTCGGAAAACCGTCGAACGGGTGCATTCAACAAGAACTGAATGCCCCCGAAAACTTAATTCAAAACACTACATTGGAAAAATACGAAAAATTTAATTTTGTACCAATGCGATTGCGTCCGTACGAAGAGCGGAAGTAAAACTATTTAGAAGTAAGAAATCGTGTATTTCAGGATGTAGAGCCGCAATGCAGTAAACGCATTACTAGATTAAAGTCATATTACGCTGAGGTTAAGAAAACTACAAATTTCAACTATTTTTAATTACGCTAAAGACTTGCGAAGCTATGCAGAAGTGTCATTCCTGGAGCACGCAGAACTTGGTCTGTTGGACACAGGTGCGAACATTAGCTGCATTGGAGCAGAGCTGGCTCAGAAAGATTTTTCAAAGCTTCCTGAATACAAGCCATTGAAGTCGCGTGTGAAAACAGCAGGCAGGGAAAATCAGGCAATAATAGGTTTTCTTGACATCGAAATGAATTACAAAAGTGTCAAAAAGCCATTGCGATTGTATATTATTCCCAGCATCAAACAAAAACTGATTTTAGGTCACGATTTTTGGACAACCTTTCAGATTGCTCCGAATATTATATCTTCTCTTCAGGCAGAGGAAGAAACAAATGAGGTTTTTGAAAACTTTTATCCCTTAAGCGCTACGCAAAGTCAACAACTAGCAGTAGTAAAGCAACTTTTTCCAAAAGCATCTGAAGGATTAGGTCGCACTCCACTGATAGAACATTGTATTGAGGTGCGGAATGCAACACCAGTTAAACCTAGGTTTTATCCTGTTAGTCCCGCAGTAAAGAAATTGCTTTATAAACAGATTGATCGTATGCTACATTTGGATGTAATTGAACCTTCCGTGAGCCCTTGGAGTTCACCCATGCGTATTGTTGTCAAGCCTAACAAAGTTCGACTTTGCCTTGACGCGCGCAGGCTTAACGACGCTACTAAAAAGGATGCTTATCCATTGCCTAGCATCGACGGGATATTTTCAAGATTGCCAAAAGCTAACATCATCTCCAAGATAGACTTGAAGGATGCCTACTGGCAAATTCAGCTAAGCGGAGAATCCAAGCACTTAACTGCATTCACGGTGCCTGGGCGACCGTTATACCAGTTCAAGGTAATGCCATTTGGCTTGTGTTATGCACCGTCCACGATGTGCCGCTTAATGGACCAGATCATACCACCAGATCTTCGTCATTGTGTCTTTGGCTATTTAGATGACCTTTGCGTTGTTTCTGAAGACTTTGCCTCACATTTGTCAGTATTAGTTCGATTGGCCGAGGAATTTCGTAAAGCCAATCTTACTATTAATGTGGATAAAAGCCAGTTTGGAGTTACAAGTATTAATTACTTAGGGTATGTAATTGTTAGTGGAGGTATCTGTACCGATCCTGCAAAAATTTCGTGTATTGTAAATTGGCCACCGCCCAAAAATCTTAAACAATTGCAAGGATTTCTCGGTGTTTGTGGATGGTATAGACGATTTATACATAATTTCTCTGATCTAACCTGTCCAATAACAGATGTACTTTCTAAAAAGGTACAATTTACTTGGCCCCCAGAGGCTCAAAAGGCTATGGATAAATGGAAAACTATACTGACCTCTGAATCGGTTTTGACAAATCCGGACTTTGATAAAAAGTTTTATCTTCACTGTGATGCCAGCGATTTCGGAGTTGGGGCAGTATTGGTTCAACTGTCTGAAGATCAGGCTAAAATGCGCATTGCTTTCGTGTCGAAAAAAAATTTGTCGTTCGCAACGGAATTACAGCGTCACCGGACGTGAAATTTTGGCGGTAATACTCGCTATTAAAAAGTTTCGTTGCTACTTAGAATTGCAAGAATTTGAAGTACGTAACTAATATTTGATTTCGCGTGGTTAAGGTGAACAGGGGAATAAATATACACTTTAATAAGAAAAGGAAAAACAGATAGAGAAGAAATCAAAACAATCAATAAGAAGAAACAAATACCCTAGAACATATTGACTTGTTGTTGTTGCTGGTGGTGTTGTTGCAGCAACGCTCTATGCCCGCCCTGCCTTGACCATTCGATCCGAAAAAGATCATTTTTATGAGAATGGTCCCTTGGTCAAGTCGACCTTCTAATACCCTGTCATATTTCTATGTTGCATGACCCCTTATATGTCCGACTAGTGGAAGTTCATTTTGTATATCTCGTATTTATTCATAATATATATTCATTTAAAGAGTTCGCTGGTAATAATATTAAAGTTATTAAATTTAGATTTAATGCAATTTACTATATTTAAGAATTTATTTATATTTATTATTAAGTGAAACTAATTTCATTTCAATATGGCGGAAAATAATAATAATAAAAATAAAATATATTTAAGTTGATACCAAAAGTCATAAGAAAAAATATAGAGTATCTGCTATTCATGGCACGAGTAATATTAATGCGTTTTATTTTTTGCATTGTTTTTGCTTTTGCATATTTTCTTTTGTTTGTATTCTTTTTGGGGAATGCTGGCTGCTGCCGAGTTTTATGCTTGGTTGTTTTAGAATTATTTAATCTCGTTCATTAGTTTGTTATATTATTAAATAATATATATATATTTTTTTTTTATATTTTTACATGGTTAGCACACTTTTTTGCCAAAAAGGCTTATAACTTTTGATTTCACTTTTTCCGTATTTTTCTTTTTTTTTCTCTCCGCACTACTTTTCACTGCACCATTCTCTTACATTTTGACTTTTTGATTTTTCCCTGCTTGGGTTTTGGGACTTTACATTTCTTTAAATCAAAAAAAAATTACTTTTTCTCTAGGAAAAGAGTAAAGATTGGGTCAACAAAAAAAATTGATTTTCTTTGCACTTTTTGTAGACGCTTTAATTCGTAGGCGCCTTTCCTAACCCCGCCTGGGGTTAGGTAGAACCTTTGTAAGCCTCAGCCGACTTCTGGCGAGCGCTGTTTTCAAAGACTAAATCGCAGCTGCAGCGAGCGCTGAAGAAGCTCGGCTTGAACGGCCGCGGCTGTTCTGACTCTGCCTATGTGTAGATATGGAAGCTGCTATTTTTGCCGATATCGGCCTGTCGCAACATATGCAGGGCCTATGTGTAGATATGCTCGCCTATAGAAAAATAAAAAGATTAGAATTTACCACTTTAAAGTATCGCTCGGCCTTTAATTGAATTACCTTTTTGTTTTATCTTAACAATGGGAACTGGTAATTATATACCCACTTAGGGGTTTGCCATCGCTGGATGGCTATATGACTTTAACATTTTTTTATGATTTGGGACCTGGTGACTAGTGCAGCGCGGCTGCGATGTGGTCGGTCCAAGAGCGTTCGCCAAATAGGCAGAGGGTAGAGTTCGGATCGGGCCCGTAACCTCGGCTTTTCCTGGACACGCGGCTTTCGAATTGTCAAACTGACAGTGACAGAGGAAATTTAGCTTTTTTCTTCCAGTGTCGACGGGTGCACATATTGGCTAACTTCCCTAGAAATCGAATCTGCTAAAACTCCAAAATTAAATCGCATATTTTTATTCTAGTATTATTTTCCTAGAGTTTGGCGTTATAGCCCTTGACGAAATTACTTTGGGAGAAATTCCGTCTGTACACTTCTTGACCTGTGGTGAACGCTACCTCACGACTTCGGAGGTTGTATGCGTTTTCATTCCGCTGATGCTGCTTCCTCATGGAAACAATCGCTTGGTTTCGCTCTGAAAACTATCGTCTCGTTGAAAACAGACCTCCCGATCTTCCAGCATCTCTAAGTTACGTAGCAACTTATAAGTTGATCCATTTGTAATCATATGCTGGCCAAATGTCAACCTATAGGGAGTAGTGTTAATCGCCGAATGCCTGTAAAAATACCTTCGAAATCTCTCTAGCGTTTTGTTTATGCCACAATGAGAAGCTAGCGGATGATCGTGGGCTATCTGTAAAGCTTGTGCGATTAATCTTTTCGGCAGTCAAACCTTCCAAGCCATATCATCTGCGATTCTATCCCCAATTGCATGCTCCATTCTTTGACTTTTACGTCCGGCAGCTGGGATTGATTCTGCTGTACTTTGCTCTTCAATTCCTCATAGTCTTTGCTTTTAAAGTGCTCTGACTATAAATCAACAAATTGATCTATCTCTAAAGCTGACAAGTCTTCCGTAAGCATACGAGAAAGAGCATCCGGTACAATATTTTGACTCCCCTCTCTATGTTGAATCTCGAAACTAAAACCTTGAAGTTTAAGTGCCCACCCATCTACTGCTCAAATCCGTTTGTGACATGAGCCATTTAAGCGAAGCGTGATCGGTGATGACTGTAAATTTATGACCTTCAACATATGCTCTAAACTTTTTTATTGCTATTATTGTTGACAAACATTTTTCTGTGACGGAATAGCTTTGCTGACATTTTTTTTCTTTTTTTTTTCGCGCGGATTCCCACGGCCCACTTACCCGCCCAACCGACCGAGGGGCGCAGCCGTGTATGGTACGGCACGATTCGCGATAAAATAGACGCGAGATTGGAAAAAAAGGTAGAGGTCCGGGGAAAAAAGTAATAGTTAGATCAATCTTGTGCCAATGATGCAAGTATTAATCGTTTTAGGAGCGGCAGAGAGTCAAGATTTGATATTACAGGAAAAAGTCTATTATAGTCAGAACATAATACTCTGAAAGGCTCATGCAAGGCATAGTTAGATCTACAATGATTTAAAATTAGGGGAATATAATTTCTAGTTAATCTACTTGGCACAGAAAAGTTTAGCCGACTTAACAAGTCGGGGCAGTCAATATCACCATGTATAAGGTTATAAATAAAGATAATACCAAGCATCGTTCTACGGTTGGCTAGAGATGGTAAATTAATCAAAAGAAGTCTACTAGAATAAGAAGGTAAGATAAGATTTGCATCCCAGTTTAGGCGCCGTAAAGCAAAAAGAAGGAAGTTTTTTTGTACAGATTCAATACGACGAATATGTATTCCGTATTGTGGACTCCAGACGGGAGGCCCATACTCCAGAATCGGACGGACTAGCGAAATAAATAAAGTTTTAGTCAAATAAGGATCATCGAATTCTTTTGACCACCTTTTAATAAATCCAAGCACTCCTCTGGCTTTATTAACCATGGACGAAATGTGATTAGAAAATTTTAGTTTAGGATCCAAGAGAACGCCAAGATCGTTTACAAGAGTTATTCTATCCAAAGAGCTGCCACTTAACGTGTAAGTCGCGTATATCGGATTGGCCCGATAAAAAGTCATCAGCTTGCACTTGGAACCGTTTAAATTTAGTAAATTATCTCGGCTCCAGTTTTGAAAATTATCTAGATCGGATTGGAAGTCTAAATGGCAGGAAATGTCCTTGTACTGCAGGCACAACTTAACATCATATGCGTACATAAGTGCGCGAGAATGACTTATAATTGAGGGAAGATCGTTAATAAATAATGTAAAAAGTAACGGACCCAGATGGCTCCCTTGTGGGACACCGGAGGTAACACGGAGAATTTCAGAAATTGAATTTTTAAAAAGGACCCTTTGTGACCTGCCATTTAGATAACTTGAAATCCATTTAAGCAGATCAACTGGAAAACCTAAAAGGTCAAGTTTTTGAATAAGAAGTAAGTGATTTACAGAGTCAAATCCTTTACTAAAGTCAGTGTAAATGACGTCTGTTTGAAAACTGCTATTGAAGCCTTTTATCACAAATGTAGTGAGCTCTAGAAGGTTTGTAATTGTGGATCTACGTTTAATAAATCCGTGTTGACACGGATAAATAATTGATCTGCAAAGGTGCTGCAAATGAGGAGTAATAATTTTTTCAAAAAGCTTAGGAATAGCTGACAACTTAGAAATACCTCTGTAGTTACTGGCTTCTAACTTGTTACCTTTTTTGAAAAGAGGAATAACAAATGATTCCTTCCAAATATTTGGGAATTGGGACGATTCTAGAGATAAGGTAAGCAACTGGTGAAGAGGGCCTTAGCGCAATACCTAAGCACACACCCTGGAATACCATCGGGCGCTGGCGAATAAACAGGCTTAATACGAAGAAGATCCAAAAGAAGAGAGCTTTCTGTTAAAGTGGGACAGAATATGAGGTTTGACTTGGGCATGGTGTAAGAATAAGGCTGTGATAAATAATCTAAAGTAGAGTAAGTCGTTTGAAAAAATTGGGCAAATAAATCAGCTATTGCCTGATCTGTGGTTGCCGTCATGTTCTCGAACGACAGCGAGGAAGGAAAAGAATTAGATTTACGCTTGGTGTTAACAAAATTATAAAACTGTTTCGGGTCCTGAGAGAACTGGACCTTTCAACGGTTTAAGTAAAAGCCAGTTTGGAGTTACAAGTATTAATTACTTAGGGTATTTAATTGTTAGTGGAGGTATCTGTACCGATCCTGCAAAAATTTCGTGTATTGTAAATTGGCCACCGCCCAAAAATCTTAAACAATTGCAAGGATTTCTCGGTGTTTGTGGATGGTATAGACGATTTATACATAATTTCTCTGATCTAACCTGTCCCATAACAGATGTACTTTCTAAAAAGGTACAATTTACTTGGCCCCCAGAGGCTCAAAAGGCTATGGATAAATTGAAAACTATACTGACCTCTGAATCGGTTTTGACAAATCCGGACTTTGATAAAAAGTTTTATCTTCACTGTGATGCCAGCGATTTCGGAGTTGGGGCAGTATTGGTTCAACTGTCTGAAGATCAGGCTGAAATGCGCATTGCTTTCGTGTCGAAAAAAACTTAGTCGTTCGCAACGGAATTACAGCGTCACCGGACGTGAAATTTTGGCGGTAATACTCGCTATTGAAAAGTTTCGTTGCTACTTAGAATTGCAAGAATTTGAAGTACGTAACTAATATTTGATTTCGCGTGATTAAGGGGAACAGGGGAATAAATATAAACTTTAATAAGAAAAGGAAAAACAGATAGAGAAAAAATCAAAAAAAAAAAATCAAGAAGAAACAAATACCCTAGAACATATTGACTTGTTGTTGTTGCTGGTGGTGTTGTTGCAGCAACGCTCTATGCCCGCCCTGCCTTGACCATTCGATCCGAAAAAGATCATTTTTATGAGAATGGTCCCTTGGTCAAGTCGACCTTCTAATACCCTGTCATATTTCTATGTTGCATGACCCCTTATATGTCCGACTAGTGGAAGTTCATTTTGTATATCTCGTATTTATTCATAATATATATTCATTTAAAGAGTTCGCTGGTAATAATATTAAAGTTATTAAATTTAGATTTAATGCAATTTACTATATTTAAGAATTTATTTATATTTATTATTAAGTGAAACTAATTTCATTTCAATATGGCGGAAAATAATAATAATAAAAATAAAATATATTTAAGTTGATACCAAAAGTCATAAGAAAAAATATAGAGTATCTGCTATTCATGGCACGAGTAATATTAATGCGTTTTATTTTTTGCATTGTTTTTGCTTTTGCATATTTTCTTTTGTTTGTATTCTTTTTGGGGAATGCTGGCTGCTGCCGAGTTTTATGCTTGGTTGTTTTAGAATTATTTAATCTCGTTCACTCATTTTTGCCAATTAGTTTGTTATATTATTAAATAATATATATATATTTTTTTTTTATATTTTTACATGGTTAGCACACTTTTTTGCCAAAAAGGCTTATAACTTTTGATTTCACTTTTTCCGTATTTTTCTTTTTTTTTCTCTCCGCACTACTTTTCACTGCACCATTCTCTTACATTTTGACTTTTTGATTTTTCCCTGCTTGGGTTTTGGGACTTTACATTTCTTTAAATCAAAAAAAAATTACTTTTTCTCTAGGAAAAGAGTAAAGATTGGGTCAACAAAAAAAATTGATTTTCTTTGCACTTTTTGTAGACGCTTTAATTCGTAGGCGCCTTTCCTAACCCCGCCTGGGGTTAGGTAGAACCTTTGTAAGCCTCAGCCGACTTCTGGCGAGCGCTGTTTTCAAAGACTAAATCGCAGCTGCAGCGAGCGCTGAAGAAGCTCGGCTTGAACGGCCGCGGCTGTTCTGACTCTGCCTAAGTGTAGATATGGGAGCTGCTATTTTTGCCGATATCGGTCCTGTCGCAACATATGCAGGGCCTATGTGTAGATATGCTCGCCTATAGAAAAATAAAAAGATTAGAATTTACCACTTTAAAGTATCGCTCGGCCTTTAATTGAATTACCTTTTTGTTTTATCTTAACAATGGGAACTGGTAATTATATACCCACTTAGGGGTTTGCCATCGCTGGATGGCTATATGACTTTAAAATTTTTTTATGATTTGGGACCTGGTGACTAGTGCAGCGCGGCTGCGATGTGGTCGGTCCAAGAGCGTTCGCCAAATAGGCAGAGGGTAGAGTTCGGATCGGGCCCGTAACCTCGGCTTTTCCTGGACACGCGGCTTTCGAATTGTCAAACTGACAGTGACAGAGGAAATTTAGCTTTTTTCTTCCAGTGTCGACGGGTGCACATATTGGCTAACTTCCCTAGAAATCGAATCTGCTAAAACTCCAAAATTAAATCGCATATTTTTATTCTAGTATTATTTTCCTACATTACTATTTTTAACTATACCATATATTATTTCATTTTTCATTATTTTCTTCATTTTACCTTCTCGTTAGGTTTTACTCACTATTCAGTTTTAGTCAATTCATAGATAATTTCCTATAATCATATGGGTGTATATGTCCCTGAGCCAGTGATTAACTTTGTCTACTGCTAATTGGCTGTTATTCTCGCTACAGCGATCTGTGTCTACTACTAAAAGTGTAAGCAAAACCTTTGCATAATTTTAGGCCTAGAATTTTGTTTTGCAGCGACAAGCGCATCTACAAGACCCCCCCAACAAGATCACACTTTAGAGGGTGAATAACGCCCTTAAAAGAGTGATCCACGCTTGGAGCTGGATATCCCTTTGGCAAATTTCCCAACGTACCGCCCTTGCAGGTCTTCAATTTCATAGTAGCTATCTCCTACCTTGCGTCTTATACGTGATTTTAAAAAGGTGGGTGCGAGTTTGGCGTTATAGCCCTTGACGAAATTACTTTGGGAGAAATTCCGTCTGTACACTTCTTGACCTGTGGTGAACGCTACCTCACGACTTCGGAGGTTGTATGCGTTTTCATTCCGCTGATGCTGCTTCCTCATGGAAACAATCGCTTGGTTTCGCTCTATCTGAAAACTATCGTCTCGTTGAAAACAGACCTCCCGATCTTCCAGCATCTCTAAGTTACGTAGCAACTTATAATTTGATCCATTTGTAATCATATGCTGGCCAAATGTCAACCTATAGGGAGTAGTGTTAATCGCCGAATGCCTGTAAAAATACCTTCGAAATCTCTCTAGCGTTTTGTTTATGCCACAATGAGAAGCTAGCGGATGATCGTGGGCAATCTGTAAAGCTTGTGCGATTAATCCTTTCGGCAGCCAAACCTTCCAAGCCATATCATCTGCGATTCTATCCCCAATTGCATGCTCCATTCTTTGACTTTTACGTCCGGCAGCTGGGATTGATTCTGCTGTACTTTGCTCTTCAATTCCTCATAGTCTTTGCTTTTAAAGTGCTCTGACTATAAATCAACAATTGATCTATCTCTAAAGCTGACAAGTCTTCCGTAAGCATACGAGAAAGAGCATCCGGTACAATATTTTGACTCCCCTCTCTATGTTGAATCTCGAAACTAAAACCTTGAAGTTTAAGTGCCCACCCATCTACTGCTCAAATCCGTTTGTGACATGAGCCATTTAAGCGAAGCGTGATCGGTGATGACTGTAAATTTATGACCTTCAACATATGCTCTAAACTTTTTTATTGCTATTATTGTTGACAAACATTTTTCTGTGACGGAATAGCTTTGCTGACATTTTTTTTCTTTTTTTTTTCGCGCGGATTCCCACGGCCCACTTACCCGCCCAACCGACCGAGGGGCGCAGCCGTGTATGGTACGGCACGATTCGCGATAAAATAGACGCGAGATTGGAAAAAAAGGTAGAGGTCCGGGGAAAAAAGTAATAGTTAGATCAATCTTGTGCCAATGATGCAAGTATTAATCGTTTTAGGAGCGGCAGAGAGTCAAGATTTGATATTACAGGAAAAAGTCTATTATAGTCAGAACATAATACTCTGAAAGGCTCATGCAAGGCATAGTTAGATCTACAATGATTTAAAATTAGGGGAATATAATTTCTAGTTAATCTACTTGGCACAGAAAAGTTTAGCCGACTTAACAAGTCGGGGAAAAAAGTAATAGTTAGATCAATCTTGTGCCAATGATGCAAGTATTAATCGTTTTAGGAGCGGCAGAGAGTCAAGATTTGATATTACAGGAAAAAGTCTATTATAGTCAGAACATAATACTCTGAAAGGCTCATGCAAGGCATAGTTAGATCTACAATGATTTAAAATTAGGGGAATATAATTTCTAGTTAATCTACTTGGCACAGAAAAGTTTAGCCGAGGCAGTCAATATCACCATGTATAAGGTTATAAATAAAGATAGTACCAAGCATCGTTCTACGGTTGGCTAGATATGGTAAATTAATCAAAAGAAGTCTACTAGAATAAGAAGGTAAGATAAGATTTGCATCCCAGTTTAGGCGCCGTAAAGCAACAAGAAGGAAGTTTTTTTGTACAGATTCAATACGACGAATATGTATTCCGTATTGTGGACTCCAGACGGGAGACCCATACTCCAGAATCGGACGGACTAGCGAAATAAATAAAGTTTTAGTCAAATAAGGATCATCGAATTCTTTTGACCACCTTTTAATAAATCCAAGCACTCCTCTGGCTTTATTAACCATGGACGAAATGTGATTAGAAAATTTTAGTTTAGGGCCCAAGATCGTTTACAAGAGTTATTCTATCCAAAGAGCTGCCACTTAACGTGTAAGTCGCGTATATCGGATTGGCCCGATAAAAAGTCATCAGCTTGCACTTGGAACCGTTTAAATTTAGTAAATTATCTCGGCTTCAGTTTTGAAAATTATCTAGATCGGATTGGAAGTCTAAATGGCAGGAAATGTCCTTGTACTGCAGGCACAACTTAACATCATATGCGTACATAAGTGCGCGAGAATGACTTATAATTGAGGGAAGATCGTTAATAAATAATGTAAAAAGTAACGGACCCAGATGGCTCCCTTGTGGGACACCGGAGGTAACACGGAGAATTTCAGAAATTGAATTTTTAAAAAGGACCCTTTGTGACCTGCCATTTAGATAACTTGAAATCCATTTAAGCAGATCAACTGGAAAACCTAAAAGGTCAAGTTTTTGAATAAGAAGTAAGTGATTTACAGAGTCAAATGCTTTACTAAAGTCAGTGTAAATGACGTCTGTTTGAAAACTGCTATTGAAGCCTTTTATCACAAATGTAGTGAGCTCTAGAAGGTTTGTAATTGTGGATCTACGTTTAATAAATCCGTGTTGACACGGAGAAATAATTGATCTGCAAAGGTGCTGCAAATGAGGAGTAATAATTTATTCAAAAAGCTTAGGAATAGCTGACAACTTAGAAATACCTCTGTAGTTACTGGCTTCTAACTTGTTACCTTTTTTGAAAAGAGGAATAACAAATGATTCCTTCCAAATATTTGGGAATTGGGACGTTTCTAGAGATAAGGTAAGCAACTGGTGAAGAGGGCCTTAGCGCAATACCTAAGCACACACCCTGGAATACCATCGGGCGCTGGCGAATAAACAGGCTTAATACGAAGAAGATCCAAAAGAAGAGAGCTTTCTGTTAAAGTGGGACAGAATATTAGGTTTGACTTGGGCATGGTGTAAGAATAAGGCTGTGATGAATAATCTAAAGTAGAGTAAGTCGTTTGAAAAAATTGGGCAAATAAATCAGCTATTGCCTGATCTGTGGTTGCCGTCATGTTTTCGAACGACAGCGAGGAAGAAAAAGAATTAGATTTACGCTTGGTGTTAACAAAATTATAAAATTGTTTCGGGTCCTGAGAGAACTGGACCTTTCAACGGTTTAAGTAACTATTATAACACTGAGCATTAAGCACGGTAAATCTTGACCGAGCACTTAAATATCTAGTAAAAACAGATTGAGAACCGGTATTTTTATATTTCCTAAAAAGTCTGGACTTTACATTTCTTAAGTGTGTCAACTCTTTGCTAAACCAAGGTGATTTATTGGAAGTTGACGGATAGTACCACGGAACACAGGAATTAAAAAATGAGTTTATTGCAGTGTAAAAAACATTAACTGCATCGGACATATTATTGCATAAGTAAAAATCAGACCAATTAAAGCCAGAAATAAAATTATTAAGCCTCAGAAAGTCATTTAAGCATTTTAAATAAATTGAAAAATTGAAATTTAAAGTCTGCCTTGCGAAAACAATGTATTCGTTTGGATTTTTCTTCTATAACTCTACCCGTATCAAATGAAAGTTCGATTGTTGGGTGAGATCCATATCAGGTTGCGTGAGTGGTGCTACTCTGGACAGAAACACACCTTCAGGATTTGATACAAAAGACAAATCAAGTAGGCGACCTAATGAATTTCGAACATGGTTTACTTGAGATAGAGATATGTCAAGCAGGCCATCAATAAAATCATGCTGTGCTATAGGTAGTAAGACATTCGATCCATCCTCAGTGGACCAAGTAACTCCAGGTATATTAAAATCACCTAGAACTATCAACTATCCCTATCGGAAAGCTTATTTGCAACGGACTTAATAACGGATAGGTGATTTAAATAATCAGGAAGTTCAGACAACGGCGGAATATATGAGCAAGTTATGTATATAAAGTTACCAGGAAGCGATAACTTTACACAAATAAATTCAATGGTATTGAATTCATCAAAAAATAACTCCTCAGACGGGAAGTTTGAATCAACTCCAATTAAGACTCCACCTCCCCGTCTAGAGGGACGGTCATACCTATATATTGTGTACTTACCTGGAAAAACTTCGGAGTTAAAAATCTCAGGCTTTAACCAGGTTTCTGTGAACACAATAATATGAGATGCAAAGGAAAGGCTATCGGAATACAATTTAGTGAGTTTGCTACGCAAACCTCTTGCATTCTGATAGGAAAGAAGGAGGTTAGAAGTTAGTTTTTTGAAATTGGTACACTGGTTTGGCCTCGACTAGGAAGTTTTACTCCCACGGGCCCCTTCTTCTTTATCTTAGCCTCGAACTCTTTTACAACCATATTATCCGGCCAAAAGTCGCCCGAGCATATGGCTTTAAAAAGCTCGTTAGGGACAGTTATCTTGAAAGATGAAATGTCTCTAGCATAAGAAAACTTAAACTTTTCCACATTTACACTATTACAATCGGCCTTAGTTTTGTCTTGTATATAAGAAAATACATCAGAAGATGTTTAATCAGGGGAAAGCCGAGAAACGAAAATTTGTTTCTTTAGTGGAACCACTGAAAGGGATTTTAGTGGAGCAGACATTGTTTCTGCAAAACCAACTTGAGCCGGTTGTCCGGACTCAGTAGTCCCTTGTGGTGGTGATGCTACATTCTAAGAGATAGGTGGATCCACTAATTGTGAAACCACTACGGACAAATCGGAATTCTTAGAAGTCCCTGGTTGCATGCATTCTGTAACGGATTGTTCGGATACCAAATCTTTTTTAGCTGCTGATCTTACCAACATTTGAGGGTTTGCTGAAATCAGCTGCTGATCCGCCGGAATGCTATGTTGTTCTTTTGATTTCGGTTGCGGGGTGTTCCCCTTTCCTCCTTACCACCAGCGGCCTTTTTGCGCTTAGGGGACTCTTCTTACGACTATTAAAGTGCGAGTCCAGCGCAGAGAGAAGATCATCAGCTCGGCGAAAACTATCTCTAGCAACTCCGAAACAGCTAATCAGCCCCATCAGGCCGCCTTTAGTTTGGCGCATGAACGATTTCATCTCGTTCGCAACCTCGACACAAGCGTCACAACAAAACTGCAAATTGGGCCCCTTTGAGAGGTCATCACTTGTCCGGCCAGTAAAACCAGCGCACTTGGTGTGCACCATATTTTCACACAGCCAGCAAGTCATATTAGACTGGTCAGCCCTGATTACGAGGCTGCATTTTTTGCAGAAGCAACTTTTTATTATTCATTTTATTTATTGGGACCACTGTACCAAGAAAGCGAATTGAAATTTATAAGCGAGCAGTTATAAGTACCGCAAGAGCGCAGAAACTGCACGCTTAGAACTTTCAAAGCAAAGAGAGCAAGAGAACGGGAGCGTAAATAAGTTAAAGTGCATGCACAAAAGAGAAACGGCGGGGATATAAATAGGATACAAAACACAGATAAGAATTACGAAAACTAAAACAATTTATTAGTATTAATACAAAGTGCACTCGCGAAGCGAACGGAGTTTAAATTTATGTTTAAATAACCGAAAGAAAATTTAATGTTGTTTTTATAAAACCCACCGATGGGAATAAACGAAAACAAAATACAAAATTCGAAGCGCAGAAAAAAAACACGACCGTTCACTTTGAAAGTCAAAGACGATAACATTGATTCAGCTTCCGAGACATAAAAGCGATCGGAACTTCATCTCCTTCCGAATTTAGCTGTACCAACACTCCTCCTATGCCAGTGTGACTCGCATCACAGTGAATAAAGAAGGGCTCCTTGAAATTTGGACTATGTAAAACAGGTGCCTCAACCATATGCTTCTTTAGCTCATTCAAACTTTCAAACATAATTTCTTATAAATTTGTGATACCACCCTGTCATCCCTAGAAATCTACGAAGCTGTTTCACTGAGCGTGGTACCGGAAAATCTACAATTGCTGAAAGTTATTCAGGATCGGTAGAGATAGTTCCATGGCCCACATGGCCGAGATATTGGATCTCCTATATACAAAACTTACTCTTTTGTACATTTATGGTGATACCCGCTTTTGAAAACTCAGAGGCAAGTTCACTTAGCGTTTTGATATGTTTGTCAAAAGAATCGGACACAATTAACAGGTCGTCCAAATAAACAAAAACTTGTCTTCTTTTATAAGCTGGGACTATTCGATCCATCAACTTAGACATGGTCTGGGGTGCATTGCAAAGCCCAAAAGGCATTACCGTATATTGGTAAAGAGGACGGCCAGGCACAGTAAACGCTGTCTTATCCCTCGATTTTGAGTCAAGAGGAATTTGCCAAAAGGCATCTTTCAAGTCTAGACTCGAGATATATTCTGCCTTTGGTAGACGACTCAAAATTCCGTCTATAAATGGCATCGGATATGCGTCTTTAATCGTCACAGCGTTTACCTTCCGATCTTTCCGGGCTTACGTACAAGTACGACTGGCGAGGACCACGCACTGTTTGACTCTTCAATTACTCCCAAAGATAACATACGATCTAGCTCTTCGTACATCATGTTCTCTATGGCCGGTGAAACCGGATAATGCCGTTGTTTTATTGGACTTGCTTTGCCAACATCAATGCTATGGGACAAGATGGAAGTACGTCCAAGCCCTTTTTCGGTAAATGAGGGAAACAAAGCAATCGTGGCTACCAGTGGTTTCGCTGTTCCCTGCTCAATGGACGCAACATTGGATCCTCAAGAGCAGATAGCTCATGCCTAATTTGGGAAGCCCACGATGGTAGTAGGTCAAAACTATTCCAAAAATCGATCCCTAAATAAAGATTTTGGGCCAAGGAAGGTACAATATAAAAAGTTATTTCCTTATCTTGATCTCGAAAGCCTACCTTGGTGGTTAGCCTGCCTATAATTTCCTGTGATTTCCCATCTGCTGTCTTTACCGCACACCGAAAGGGCTTCAAAATCCCCTGGCTAGTCCTAATTTCTCTAGCCAGAGGTCCTCCTATGCAACTCATCGAGGCTCCAGTGTCTAGCAGGCTGGTATATGTTTTACCTAGTAAAGATACCTCCGCGAATGGCCTGACATCATAGGGATTTTCGATTATTGCGGAAAGTACTTTTAAGCGCTCTTTTCTGCGTTCCTTAAAATAGCTACGGCGGCGAGTATATGGTCGAAAAATATGCGGTTGCAAATCCTTCAGATTGTCATGTTTTATTTCCGTCAAAAGGTTAGACCTTAGTACCCCCAACATGTATGATTCGGTCATTGGCTGAGAAAGGTGATCCGCCATAGTGGATATAATCTGGTAATATTCGTCGAAAGATTCATTCGGTTTCTGTTTAAACTGGGTCCTCAAGGCGGTGCGTAAATCTGCCCAGGTAAGGGTTTGCACGCTTTTGTGATACCGCCAGAACCACTCTGCTGCTCTTCCCTCAAATAAATTGCTCGCGTATCCTGCCAGTAATTCTAGGTTTCCATCAAGCGTTTGTCGATTCAGAACCTCAGCTCGATATATGAAATCGTCTACGGATAAGAAGCCCTCGCCGGAATATCGCAGCTTCCAGTTGGTCACAATTTGGCTAATACGGTCTGGCCTAAGGTCAGGTGCCGTTGTGTGAAAACTAATTGGAGTGTCCCTATTTACTGAATGATTTTGCGTTGGGCTTTGATACGCTCCCTCTCCTGCTCTATGTTCCCTTCTTTCAAAAGATACTCTATTCGGAGCTTGGCCTTGTTCCGACAGTCTCTGAAAACCCGTTTCCGTGCAAGCTGTTCCGATTGATTCCTTGCGATTTCGGCCATAGCTTCTGACTGCCTGAGTGCAGCGGCTCCCATTGCCTTGGTTATCGCCTGCACCATACTGCTCAAATTGTTTTCCTCTGCATGCAAAACCATCTCGGATAAATCTTGCTGGTCTTGCTCTTCCGTGTTGTTTCCTAACAAATCTTTAGTTGGCTCAACAGGGGTCCTACAGACGGGGCACACCTTATTAAAACAAACCCGATGAAAAGTGTGATCGCACTCGGTAGTCAGCAGTTGCGCTTTATATTCAATAGGCTTTGTACAGATATAACAGAGTAGAGCGATTTCTTCTTCCGGTATCGTTTCTGGACTACGCACTAAAGGCATTTTTATCTTTATTAATTATACTCAGACTTAAAAGTTAAATTTTTACAAAAATATGTAGCTGTATCTCAAAGTTATGCAGGGTCATGCAATTAGTTATTTGCGGGAATTGTATTGGTTTGTTCTAGTTATATACGAGACAAGTCAACTGGGTTGTGGTTTTGCACAGAACTCATTTTGTAGTACCAAACCACGTTTGAGGGTCATGCACTATGCCACAACTTGTAGACTGAACGAGAAAACAAAAAAAAAAAATTTAGGGAAAAATATTTTAGCTAGAACTAGCACTTATGTTGAAAGTAGCTGTTTCTCAATAGCTAAATCTGACTAAAACCATAGAAAAGGATAGAGGCATTCCACTTAGTCATGCCCTCTTTTCGACTTTTCCGGCTCTAATCAAAAAAAACAATACAAAGATGAAAATAATTATTTTAGCTAGAACTAGCACTTATTTTGAAAGTAACTGTTTTCAATAGCTAAATGGGACTAATTATCTTTCAAAAGTTTTCGAAAAAGGATAAAGGGTTTCCTTTTTTCAACTTTTCCGGTTCTTCTTGAAGAAATAAATTCCCTACATCTTCCGTTGGTTGGAACACGGTTATCTGAAACCTACTTCCTAATCCCAACTTGGATATGCTCTGCTCGACAATGTTTACTTTTACACAAACAGGGCTTTATGATTTATCACCATCAACCTGTACGTTTCGTAAGACTATTGTCGATTTTATAGAAAAGGATAGTATAATAGATAGGATTGATAAGAGTGTATTGAAATCATTGGCTTACACTGAAACAAAAATTCGAAATGTTTATTTTTAATTTGTATATTATTATTCATTTTATAAATATTTTGTTTTTCAGTGTAGATGGAGAAAGTTGAAAGAGAAAAAGAAATTTGAAATTATATTTATCTTTTCAATTTGTATATTATTTTTAATTTTATAATGTTTTTTTTTTTTTTCAGTGTAGGTGTAGAAAGTTGAAAGAGAAAAAGAAATTTGAAATTATATTTATCTTTTCAATTTGTATATTATTTTTAATTTTATAAATGTTTTATTTTTTTTCAGTGTAGGTGTAGAAAGTTAAAAGAAATTAATAACAACAAAATTTTTCCAGTGTAGGAGAAAGTTGAAAGAAATTAATAAGAAAAACATTTTTCCAGTGTAGGAGAAAGTTGAAAGAAATTCACTTTTTCCGTATTTTTCTTTTTTTTTCTCTCCGCACTACTTTTCACTGCACCATTCTCTTACATTTTGACTTTTTGATTTTTCCCTGCTTGGGTTTTGGGACTTTACATTTCTTTTAATCAAAAAAAAATTACCTTTTCTCTAGGAAAAGAGTAAAGATTGGGTCAACAAAAAAAATTGATTTTCTTTGCACTTTTTGTAGACGCTTTAATTCGTAGGCGCCTTTCCTAACCCCGCCTGGGGTTAGGTAGAACCTTTGTAAGCCTCAGCCGACTTCTGGCGAGCGCTGTTTTCAAAGACTAAATCGCAGCTGCAGCGAGCGCTGAAGAAGCTCGGCTTGAACGGCCGCGGCTGTTCTGACTCTGCCTATGTGTAGATATGGGAGCTGCTATTTTTGCCGATATCGGCCTGTCGCAACATATGCAGGGCCTATGTGTAGATATGCTCGCCTATAGAAAAATAAAAAGATTAGAATTTACCACTTTAAAGTATCGCTCGGCCTTTAATTGAATTACCTTTTTGTTTTATCTTAACAATGGGAACTGGTAATTATATACCCACTTAGGGGTTTGCCATCGCTGGATGGCTATATGACTTTAACATTTTTTTATGATTTGGGACCTGGTGACTAGTGCAGCGCGGCTGCGATGTGGTCGGTCCAAGAGCGTTCGCCAAATAGGCAGAGGGTAGAGTTCGGATCGGGCCCGTAACCTCGGCTTTTCCTGGACACGCGGCTTTCGAATTGTCAAACTGACAGTGACAGAGGAAATTTAGCTTTTTTCTTCCAGTGTCGACGGGTGCACATATTGGCTAACTTCCCTAGAAATCGAATCTGCTAAAACTCCAAAATTAAATCGCATATTTTTATTCTAGTATTATTTTCCTACATTACTATTTTTAACTATACCATATATTATTTCATTTTTCATTATTTTCTTCATTTTACCTTCTCGTTAGGTTTTACTCACAATTCAGTTTTAGTCAATTCATAGATAATTTCCTATAATCATATGGGTGTATATGTCCCTGAGCCAGTGATTAACTTTGTCTACTGCTAATTGGCTGTTATTCTCGCTACAGCGATCTGTGTCTACTACTAAAAGTGTAAGCAAAACCTTTGCATAAGAATTTTTAGGCCTAGAATTTTGTTTTGCAGCGACAAGCGCATCTACAAAGCAAGGACGTGTTGGCTTGCTAATAGCAAACCATTTTAGCAAATTCAACTGGCTGCAACCTTTGAAAAAATTTACATCGACGGCAATAATAGAGTTTCTATTAAAACAGGTATTTCATAGTGTAGGAGTTCCCGAGACTATAGTTAGCGATAATGGTGTCCAATTTAAAGCCTCTCAATTTAACGCTTTTCTAACCGAATTAGGAATAAACCACGTTTATACCGCTCTTTACTCGCCACAAAGTAATGCGGC
The DNA here is from genome assembly GCA_036346975.1 of Drosophila prolongata. NCBI lineage: Eukaryota > Metazoa > Arthropoda > Insecta > Diptera > Drosophilidae > Drosophila > Drosophila prolongata. The sequence continues at coordinate 3,147,489 of JAYMZC010000271.1, read as the reverse complement.
CGAGCGTGTTAACCGTTCCTTATTAGCTGCTGTCCGTACGTATCTTAAAAATTATCAAACCGAATGGGACTTGCTCATCACTAGTATTTCATGTTCTTTAAGATCATCGTTGCACCAATCAATAGAATGTTCCCCATACCGTGCTTTGTTTGGATTGGATATGATCACACACGGAGCAGATTACAGGTTGCTAAAAGACTTATCTCTTCTGGAAGAACCTATAGTGCCTTTATCTCGGTCTGATATCTAAGCACTTTTACGAATCGATATTAGACTAAATATTCGTCGCGCTTATGATCGCAATGTCCGACAATACAATTTACGCGCTAAGCCGACCAATTTCCGAGAAGGACAGGAAGTATATCGTCGTAATTTTGCCCAGAGTAAATTTGTGCAGAATTACAACGCGAAATTAGGGCCTTAATTTGTAAAGCAGAATTCGAAAAAAACTTGGCAATCGCTACTACCAACTAGAGAATTGACAAGGAAAGGAGGTAGGAACCTATCACGCGAAAGAGATTCGAAGCTAATTCCCGCTAATATTGCATCTAACGAAGAAATCGGGTGGTGTAATGGTCGTCATTTATACCAGTTTCAATAAAAACATTCAACCAGATAACTGATTAAGGAAAGCTCAAAACATTCCACAGACTTATCTCGTCCCTTATCAGTGTATATTTTAAGGAGGTGATCGGTTTTCTAAGCTCAGCTTTATCTTATCAGCTGCTTTGTTAAGCGCAGCCAACTTTAGTCGGTGAAATTATTCTCTTCTCAGCGAAAAAGCTTATTCCAGTGGAAATTTTCGGTATATAGCCGCCCACGCGGCTGCAATCGCTCTTCTTTTTCAACCATGTAAAGGCATATTTAATTCACGTATATGTACTCTGCACAACGTCAGAGGTTAAGTGCGAAGAGCCGTAACTTAAATTGTTTACCCTCGCTGATCGTGTGAAATAAATATATATTCTATCACAGGTATGTGTACATACTTCTGGATAATATTCAGTACTCCTGAATAACAGAAGCTTTCTATCCCGGTTTCAAGTGTGTACCTGCCCACAAGCCCCATACGCAGACGTCTCACGGCAAACACCAGCCCTTGGTCCGTAGCAGCCTTACGGATAAAGTAGTGCGCGGTTTTCCATACCCTAGTTGGTATGCAGTGAGCCCGTCTAAGCGTAAGACGGCCATATCACCCACATAACCCGAAATTCAACTTTAAAGGCAGTCATTGTGCGCAATCCGAATCGACTGTGCGCAGCAGCCTCGGATCAGGAAACCGAGCTCATCATTAAAATTAATAAGGAACATTAATTAATTTAGGCCCAGTGAACTTCTGTATATCTTTGTAGAGCCATTAGAAGTGGTGACGATGGTTCTTGGTCGAGGCTAAGTATCTGGCTTTTGCCAAAATAAATTCCTAAAATAAAAGTTTTCCTTTGCCAATAAAATCTTTATCAATGTACAGAGTTTAACCGTCTGCAACAACAACCCCGTGTAACCCATCTCTACGCTGGAAGGCCTTTCAACGCTGGAGCTGTAAACATGTGAGTGATACCTGTGCGAATTTGCATACACATCTTGTATTTTATTTAAGCCGATCCAATCTCTCATGTGTTGCTCAATAAGAATTGTATAAAATAATTCAAAATTAAATAAATAAAAAAAATGTTCTTGTATTGAGAGTTTTGGTGACTGCTTGTACATTTATAATGATAGTTTTTTTTGCAAATAAAAGTAAACAAAGAGAAAAAAAAATAAAACTAATTAAAACTTTGAACAAAAAAATTAAATAGATAAAATAAAAATAATAAAAAAAATTAAAACCTACATAGCTACATATATCAACCACTTTCGTCTATCAGCAACCACACCCAATAAGAATAAAATTAATTTTTATGAAATTGTAATCTTTCAATATGGAAAAGTAAATAAATTTGTAAGAATTTCTATATTAAAGTTAATTAATTATACCCGTTACTCGTAGAGTAAAAGGGTATATTGTATTCGTGCAAAAGTATGTAACAGCTAGAAGAAAGCGTTTCCGACCCTATAAAGTATATATATTCTTGATCAGGGTCACTAGCCGAATCGATATAGCCATGTCCGTCTGTCCGTCTGTCTGTCTGTCTGTCCGTCTGTCCGTCTGTCTGTCCGTCTGTCTGTCTGTCCGTATGAACGCTGAGATCTCGGAAACTATAAAAGCTAGAAGATTGGCATTTTGCATGTAGATTTTAGGAGTTCCTACGCAGCGCAAGTTTGTTTCAAAATGGTGCCACGCCCCCTCTGACGCCCACAAGCCACAAGCAGTGGCCACAGTTTTGATGCTATTATGAAAATTTTAATTGATATGTGTTTGTTTCGTCAATACCTATCGATTGGCCTAATAAAAGTTTGCCACGCCCACTCTAATGCCCAAAAATCCATTAAACGCTTAAACCTGGCTAGCGCCTACATTTCCGCCTTTCATGGCCCGTGGTACCACTGTAGCGCCATCTAACGGATGACTTTGGAACAGCTGGCCAAGGTGCTAATTCGAGCGGCGAAAAACATACAAGAAGGCATATTTATATTAAGTTGTTTAGCTGAGTAACGGGTATCTAATAGTCGAGGCACTCGACTATAGCGTTCTCTCTTGTTTTATTCTAGTATTATTTTCCTACATTACTATTTTTAACTATACCATATATTATTTCATTTTTCATTATTTTCTTCATTTTACCTTCTCGTTAGGTTTTACTCACAATTCAGTTTTAGTCAATTCATAAATAATTTCCTATAATCATATGGGTGTATATGTCCCTGAGCCAGTGATTAACTTTGTCTACTGCTAATTGGCTGTTATTCTCGCTACAGCGATCTGTGTCTACTACTAAAAGTGTAAGCAAAACCTTTGCATAATTTTAGGCCTAGAATTTTGTTTTGCAGCGACAAGCGCATCTACAAAGCAAGGACGTGTTGGCTTGCTAATAGCAAACCATTTTAGCAAATTCAACTGGCTGCAACCTTTGAAAAAATTTACATCGACGGCAATAATAGAGTTTCTATTAAAACAGGTATTTCATAGTGTAGGAGTTCCCGAGACTATAGTTAGCGATAATGGTGTCCAATTTAAAGCCTCTCAATTTAACGCTTTTCTAACCGAATTAGGAATAAACCACGTTTATACCGCTCTTTACTCGCCACAAAGTAATGCGGCCGAGCGTGTTAACCGTTCCTTATTAGCTGCTGTCCGTACGTATCTTAAAAATTATCAAACCGAATGGGACTTGCTCATCACTAGTATTTCATGTTCTTTAAGATCATCGTTGCACCAATCGATAGAATGTTCCCCATACCGTGCTTTGTTTGGATTGGATGTGATCACACACGGAGCAGATTACAGGTTGCTAAAAGACTTATCTCTTCTGGAAGAACCTATAGTGCCTTTATCTCGGTCTGATATCTAAGCACTTTTACGAATCGATATTAGACTAAATATTCGTCCCGCTTATGATCGCAATGTCCGACAATACAATTTACGCGCTAAGCCGACCAATTTCCGAGAAGGACAGGAAGTATATCGTCGTAATTTTGCCCAGAGTAAATTTGTGCAGAATTACAACGCGAAATTAGGGCCTTAATTTGTAAAAAGCAGAATTCGAAAAAAACTTGGCAATCGCTACTACCAACTAGAGAATTGACAAGGAAAGGAGGTAGGAACCTATCACGCGAAAGACATTCGAAGCTAATTCCCGCTAATATTGCATCTAACGAAGAAATCGGGTGGTGTAATGGTCGTCATTTATACCAGTTTCAATAAAAACATTCAACCAGATAACTGATTAAGGAAAGCTCAAAACATTCCACAGACTTATCTCGTCCCTTATCAGTGTATATTTTAAGGAGGTGATCGGTTTTCTAAGCTCAGCTTTATCTTATCAGCTGCTTTGTTAAGCGCAGCCAACTTTAGTCGGTGAAATTATTCTCTTCTCAGCGAAAAAGCTTATTCCAGTGGAAATTTTCGGTATATAGCCGCCCACGCGGCTGCAATCGCTCTTCTTTTTCAACCATGTAAAGGCATATTTAATTCACGTATATGTACTCTGCACAACGTCAGAGGTTAAGTGCGAAGAGCCGTAACTTAAATTGTTTACCCTCGCTGATCGTGTGAAATAAATATATATTCTATCACAGGTATGTGTACATACTTCTGGATAATATTCAGTACTCCTGAATAACAGAAGCTTTCTATCCCGGTTTCAAGTGTGTACCTGCCCACAAGCCATATCACCCATATAACCCGAAATTCAACTTTAAAGGCAGTCATTGTGCGCAATCCGAATCGACTGTGCGCAGCAGCCTCGGATCAGGAAACCGAGCTCATCATTAAAATTAATAAGGAACATTAATTAATTTAGGCCCAGTGAACTTCTGTATATCTTTGCTAGAGCCATTAGAAGTGGTGACGATGGTTCTTGGTCGAGGCTAAGTATCTGGCTTTTGCCAAAATAAATTCCTAAAATAAAAGTTTTCCTTTGCCAATAAAATCTTTATCAATGTACAGAGTTTAACCGTCTGCAACAACAACCCCGTGTAACCCATCTCTACGCTGGAAGGCCTTTCAACGCTGGAGCTGTAAACATGTGAGTGATACCTGTGCGAATTTGCATACACATCTTGTATTTTATTTAAGCCGATCCAATCTCTCATGTGTTGCTCAATAAGAATTGTATAAAATAATTCAAAATTAAATAAATAAAAAAAATGTTCTTGTATTGAGAGTTTTGGTGACTGCTTGTACATTTATAATGATAGTTTTTTTTTGCAAATAAAAGTAAACAAAGAGAAAAAAAAATAAAACTAATTAAAACTTTGAACAAAAAAATTAAATAGATAAAATAAAAATAATAAAAAAAATTAAAACCTACATAGCTACATATATCAACCACTTTCGTCTATCAGCAACCACACCCAATAAGAGTAAAATTAATTTTTATGAAATTGTAATCTTTCAATATGGAAAAGTAAATAAATTTGTAAGAATTTCTATATTAAAGTTAATTAATTATACCCGTTACTCGTAGAGTAAAAGGGTATATTGTATTCGTGCAAAAGTATGTAACAGCTAGAAGAAAGCGTTTCCGACCCTATAAAGTATATATATTCTTGATCAGGGTCACTAGCCGAGTCGATATAGCCATGTCCGTCTGTCCGTCTGTCTGTCTGTCCGTCTGTCTGTCCGTCTGTCTATCCGTATCAACGCTGAGATCTCGGAAACTATAAAAGCTAGAAGATTGGCATTTTGCATGCAGATTCTAGGAGTTCCTACGCAGCGCAAGTTTGTTTCAAAAAGGTGACACGCCCCCTTTAACGCCCACAATCGCTTATAAACGATTTTAAAAATTTAAATATTTCGGAAAAGAAAAAATGCAGTTTTATTGTGATTATCAATACCTATCGAAATGTAGAAGAAATTTTTCAAATCGGACCATTCGTTAAAAAGTTATGCGTGATCAAAGTTTCTATCTCCATCTCCCTCGCACTCCCTTTACCTGAGTAACGGGTATCTGATAGTCGGGGCACCCGACTATAGCGTTCTCTCTTGTTTTTCCTGAATTGACATGGCAACTTAAACTAAATCGAATGTATCTCTAGGGTATCTTCTTGTTCGTGAACCCTTGCAGCTTTAATCATCTCTAATATATAGGCGCATAATGCCATCTCTATTCTATAATATATTTTAATCTATGTACAATTAAACATGTATACATATATCTTTTGGGTTTCTGGCAACGCCGCTAAGACGGCGTCATATTGCGAAATTCAATTCAGTGTCAAATAGGCTTCGCAACTGGCAAGAATAAAATTAATACAGTCCACATATACGCAACTCAACTTGTTCTTATTTCTGACCATATTGTTGGTCCTTCGTTCCGGATTCTTGGACAGTTAGTGAAGTGCTTTGATCCTCAGGGTAATTGTTTGCTATGGAACAATTAAAAGCATTGGTGAAAAGCCGTGCCAGACTCAAGGGCAACATCACACGTTGTCTCTCATGGGCTGAGCAAGCGGAATCTGCAACACAGGCGGAGATCTCCACGCGCATACAACTTCTCCACGATGTTTGGAAGGAGTTCAACCAGTTCGGCGATTGCATTGCTCTCCACGAGGAGGTAGAAGGTTACGTCGATCCGGAGATTGATAACGCAATTTACGAAGAAAAGTACCTAAGGGCGAACGCAATTCTCAAGGACAGAAGTGATGCTCTACAACCGAGTACATCTACAGGCATTGTGAATGGCAGCAACGGTCTGCACTCCAACGGCGACGCAATTGTAAATTTGCTACAACAAAACCAACAACTATTTGAGCGACTGGCTGCAAATCAGGCTCATTCGAGCACGCCGGTTCATGTTGGTGGTGACGTCTCTTTGGCGAATTCAAGTTCGGTACATGCGGCGAATTCCAATCTGAGTGAATTGCCAAAAATTCAAATCAAACGGTTCTCTGGCAACTACACAGAGTGGCCATCTTTTCAAGACATTTATGAAAGCACAATTCACAACAAGCAACATTTGTCCAACACCCAGAAGTTCCATCACTTGAAAACACTTATTGTTGATGAGGCTGCCAACTTGGTACGGCACTTGGCCATTACGGATACAGCTTACAACACCGCTTGGGAACGTCTGAAGGAAAGGTACAATCGTCCACGGCACATTGTAAACTCATTTTTGGAGCAGTTTATGAGCCTGCCAACAACTACAAAGGTAGATGCATCAATTCTACGGAAGGTGTCAGACGGAGCAAACGAAATTATTCGCGGATTGGATGCAGTCAACCAGATGGGACGCGATTGCTGGATCATCTATCTGGCCCTGGAGAAACTTGACGCTGACACGCGGCGTAGGTGGATTGAGCGCAGCATGGACACAGATTCCCCCACTCTCGAGGAATTCTTCAAATTTCTGGATTCTCGTTGCGAGGAACTGGAACTGAGTAAAAGGGAGTTTGCGACTGGTAGCAAGACAACAACACATGCAGAAAAACCAAAAAGGGTCACACAATCGATGGTTGCGGTCGAAGGCAGTGGCTGCATCAAATGTAATTCAACAGAACACACTCTGTATAACTGTCAGCTGTTCTTGGATATGTCTGCGATGCAGAGGCGATCCTTTGTAAAAGAGAAATCACTATGCTACAACTGCTTGCGACCTGGTCATGGAGTCAACAAGTGCAAGTCGACATACAAATGTAGGCAATGCAGGGGAAATCATCACTCCCTTCTACATGTCCAAGCGAATACACAGGCTATTGGGAATCTTGCCCAGATAGCAGGGGAGGACGAGCGAAACATAGGTGCGTCCAACAACACTACGGTGACTCTCAGTCATTTCGCCCAAGGAGAGGGCACTCAATCGGTTGTATGTTTACAGGACGAAAGATGTACGACAACAAGGGTAATCTTATCGCCATTTCTTCGGTGTTCGGATGGGTAATAACATCAAATCCAAGCAACGCTATTGCACTGACTACAACAGTAGACATAGGCGCCACGCTTCAGAAGTTTTGGCAATTGGAAAACGTTCAAAGCAGCGCAAAATTGGATCCGGAGGATGATCAGGTCGAGAAGCACTTTCTCGCCACTCATAGTCGCGATGAAAACGGGAAGTATATCATGGATCTTCCATTCAACACTGAAAACCCCGATTTCGGAGAAACTCTACAAGGAGCGCTCAAACGATTTAAATCGGTTGAGCGGCGGCTGCAACAGAACGAGCAGCTGCGAACACAGTACGTATACTTTATGCGGGAATACACAAATCTGGGGCACATGCGAGAGGTGCCACCTGAAGAAAACGCTACTGGAACTCAGTTTTATCTACCACACCACCCAGTTCTGGGTCGGAAGCTACGAGTAGTTTTCGATGGATCTTTTCGTGACGCCAATGGTAAGGCTTTAAATGACACCCTGTTTACAGGTCCCAGTATCCAGCGCGATCTATTCGCAGTGTGCCTTCGTTTTCGAATGTACAAATTTGCATTCTCAGCGGATATCGTAAAAATGTTCCGCCAGATATGGGTCAACGAAAAGCACAGAGACTTCCAGAAAATCGTTTGGAGAGAAGATCCATCCGATCCCATCAAGCATTTCCAATTGTGCACAGTAACCTACGGAACTTCATGCGCACCATTCCTGGCCGTGCGAGTGCTGGAACAACTTGCTGTAGATCATCAAGATGAATACCCAAATGCGTCGAAAATCCTGCTGGAGGATTTCTATGTAGATGACGTTCTTACTGGGTCAAACAGTGAGGATGAGCTACTTCGGAACCGAAACGAGCTGATTCAACTGATGTCTCGTGCAAATCTTAAACTCGGGAAATGGGTATCCAATTCACCATGTATACAAACGGATGATAGCGACAGACAACCTGCACAAACGTCACCAGTAAAGGTTCTCGGACTGTACTGGCATCCTGGAAAAGACATTCTAACGTACAATGTCGGTCTAGCTAAAAATCCTGATTGCACAAAGAGACAAGTCTTGTCCGACGTCTCGAGGATATTTGATCCTCTCGGACTTTTGGCACCCATTGTAATACAATTCAAAATCCTGTTCCAAAAGCTATGGCTCTTGAATTTGGATTGGGATGACCCACTCCCAACTAAACTGGCGGACAACTGGCTAAAGTGGAGAGCAGATCTGGACAATCTACAAACATTTCAACTACCACGATTTGTCGCCAACGACCCGGACAACATCGAACTCCACGGATTTTCGGATGCGTCAACCAAGGCATATGCTGCTGTGGTGTACAGCAGAGTCACGAATGACGATGGCACCATCTCGGTATCCATTGTGGCTGCAAAAACAAGGGTGGCTCCACTGAAACAACAATCCTTGCCACGTCTGGAACTTTGCGCAGCACTTCTCCTCAGCCAACTGATTCGCTCGATCACATCTGCATTGCGCCACAAAAACATAACTGTTTTTGGCTGGTCCGACTCATCAATAGCTAGCTAGCCGCCAAAGGCCAGCCAAACTTTAGACTAAACATCCGTTAGAATCCCAACACCGCGAACCCTCTTTTTTAGGCATCGCGTTCGCTTCCAAATTTTCCATGCTGATCACAGCAATCTTAATCGGGAATTAGCTTCGGAAACCAAGACTTCGGAAAATTACGAAGATAAACTTTAAAAGCTTCGATCCCGAGGCAACAAGGGAAGAGAACCAACTCAAGCTTGGGCAGTCGTGAAATAAATCTAAGAATGATTGTATTCTAATTCTAAGTGAAGTTTATTTAATAAAAATTATATTTTTAAATACATTCGGTATCGTATTTGTAATTTGCATGTATCATAGTAGCGAGTACCCTCTGTACCGAAACCAACATTGTGTTACAGTGTACTTAAACAAATACAAAAGTGCCGGCCGCTAAACTTTTGCGGACAGCCGAAATATGAATGCGCCTCAGAGCCCAACTTATGGGAAGTGCCAGTGTCAGCATATTAACATGGCCTGAGTGCAGACACATACAAGGCATGGATGTACAACTTCTCTCGCGCTCTCAGTGCTACCAGCACAAATACAATTGCGAGCATATACTTCGATATATATATGACGGCCGCTGCCGATGTTTGCAGGCAGCGCAGCCGCAAAAAGCTAGCTGTAATTCATTCATATTTTGACGATTCCTGAATAAAGATCTGCTCATGGCAGTTATAACAAAGGACAATTCTTTAAATAAAAATATAATGGCAAATATATCATTGTAGTGTAACATATAACAAAAGGAATGATACTCTCCCTTCACACATCTAACCTCTCCGAAAGGAGAAAGGTCAGAAGTATGTAACGCAGTGAACGCAGCAACGTTTCCGACCCCATAAAGTATATATATTCTTGATCAGGACCAATAGGGAAGTCGAAATAGCTATGGCCGTCTGTCCGTCTATTTCAATACCGTTTGCGAGCTCAGTTTATTGATATCTATTGACATGCATCTTTCCAAATCTTATTTTTTGATGCATACCTAGATCAGTATAAAAGAGCGTGGATAATTCGCGCAGGGTATTGACATGAATTTTTCCAAATCGTATTTTTGTATGCCAATTAATAATTTCACTTGTGAATTTAAAAAAAAAAACAAATATATTTTTTATTCACTTAATTAAAACTTTTTTTTAATATCGATTTTTATTTCACTGCTCACAAATATTGTATTTTAGAATCCAAAAACGGACTGCCAGGCCAAAGGCTGATTATCCGATAAGCAAACCTCGGTTTAAGACTAAAAGAGAGGCGGAAAATTGGCTGATCAAATTCTCTGCTCGATTGTGAAATTATGCTAAACGGATTACTCTGCAGTTTTGGTGCTTGCCGGGTGTTGTCCGGATGTTTGTGTTAACAATAGCTGGACCCACCCACCTTAGTTTATTCTAATGAAGTGGGGAAGCTAATTGGGATTGTGTGTGAAAGCTGAGTAATTGATTCCCAGCTAAGAATTGTTTATTCGAAATTGTTTATGACTTGGGTAAGGCGGCTGGGCTCTTGGGCTGGATAGCGTTCTCAATTAAGAATTGTTTAAAAAGAAGTTGTTTATAACTTGGAGAGAAATCTCCAACAACCTTGTTAATATAATAATCGATCTGATTGGTAAAGATAGCTTCCACGTAATCCCCTCGACTAAATAAGACATATATGAAACAAAGGTCCAAGTCAAAAGTGAAGAAAGCTTTAGAAAATTAACGGATCTTCTAGACGCCAAGTAAAAGAACGACTAAAAAGTAGTAAAGGTCAACAAGTTGTCATAAAACGAATCGAACCAGACGTAAGCACTGCTGCACTACGTAAACCGAAACAAACAACCGCAACCTCTCTTTAAAGTGGAACTTGTACCTGACTCTTCCTGAGCAGTTTGTGCTGCACCTGCTTTTTTACGCTTTTGGCATGTTTATCGCCTCGCTCGATCTGAGTTGAAATGGCCCAATTGGCCGAGGGCCAAGTCAAGCAAGACGGAGCCGTTGCGAACTGGCCAAGTTCGGCCGTGCCACAAATTACACTTGCGTTTTGTTTTCTCTGAAAACAAGAAAAACTTTAGCTGCAGCATCATTAAAAACTTCTTAGAATTGTTTTTCTCCTTTTTATCTGAGAGTCACATTTCATGAATCAACAACTTTATTAGCTATTCAAATACACCGACGTCTTCACCCCCCTGCATTGATTTCCACCTGCCCGAGTTCCCAGGACAACAGCTGGCCCAGGCAACCGAAGTTTTCCTAATTAAAGTGATTTATTTTATTTATTTTTATTTTCTTTATTTATTTTTTATTTATTTTTTTGTATATTTTGCGTTTGTATATTTTCCTGGATAATTAATATTTCCTTTTAAAAATATTTAATATTTTGTTTGTAGTTTTTCTCTTTTTTTATTTGGCTTCTTTTTGCCTTTGAATTTCTTTATTTTTCAGCGTTGCTCTTTTCATTGTGTTTTTGAATTTCACTTTAATTGTTTCCTAGCACAATAAAATATTTTATCACTTTCAGCTCTAGTTTTTATACCCTTGCAGAGCGTATTATAATTTCAGTCAAAAGTTTGCAACGCAGTGAAGGAGACATTTCCGACCCTATAAAGTATATATATTCTTGATCAGCATCACCAGGAGAGTCGATCTAGCCATGTCCGTCTGTCCGTCTGTCCGTCCGTCTGTCCGTCTGTCCGTCCGTCCGTCCGTTTCTACGCAAACTAGTCCCTTAGTTTTAAAGCTATCTGCTTGAAACTTTCCCAAAAGTTGTCTTTCTATTGCAGGTAGTATATAAGTCGGAACGAGCCGGATCGGGCGACTATATCATATAGCTGCCATATAACTGAACGATCGGAAAAGCCATAACTTTGGTGTTTTTAAAGTTAGGAAGTTGGGATTTTTTATGGGTTTTATTTTTGGCTTATCAATCCGACCTACCGAATTTCATAAGGATCGGACGACTATATCCTATAGCCGCCATAAAACCGATTGATCGGAAATGCCATAGCTTTGGTGTTTGTAAAGTTAGGAAGTTGGGATTTTCTATGGGTTTTATTTTTGGCCCATCAATCCGACCTACCAAATTTCATAAGGATCGGCCGATTATATCTTATAGCTGCTTTATAACTGAACGATTGGAAATGACAAAACGTTGGTGTTTTTAAAGTTAGGAAGTTAGGACTTTTTATGAGTTTAAGAATGCATCATATGAATAATTTTGGAGAATATAATTTATAGAATATTCTGCAAGGGTATATCAACTTCGGCTCCGCCCGAAGTTAGCTTTCCTTTCTTGTTTTACATAGAAACCTTTTTTATTTTTGGGTCTATGGTTTATTTTTTTTGGGAACACTTGCGAATATCTATTATTTCATTTCGACATCTTTTCACAGCGCTGGCCCCACTTTGGGCGCCAATTACATAAACGTTACCGAATATATTAAAAAATATAAATTCTTTATTTAATTTAAAATCACTTCTACAATACAATCATTCTTAGGCTAATTTTCACGACTGCCCAACCTTGAATTGAACCAACCTCTGCCCTTGTTGCTCGGAATCGAAGCTTTTAAAGTTTATCTTCGTAATTTTCAGAAGTCTTTGTTCAAGAAGCTAATTACCGATTAAGATTGCTGTGATCAGCATGGAAAGTGAACGCGATGTCTAAACTGGGGGCTCTTACTTCTTGTTTACTAGGTGCAAGTGTGCGAATGTTTATATGATAAGAATCCGTTAGAACTCATTAGCAAGCTCTGCCAAAATAAATTGTTTACATATTAATTAGAATCTTTGATAAAAGAGCGGATCTTAGTCCATTTCCAAAATTAAATTATTCCACTATCCGAAGTGTAAATTGTGTACAGGACCAGTCCAAGGACGATTCCCTGCGGGTAACCAGCACGAATTGGGCGTAGTCCAGAACGATGATCGCGGATGTCTACAGAAAACTCCTTGTTATCCAATAATAATAATAATACAATGAGCTTCCAAAGTCCCTCAGTCAAAAGCTAAGCCCTGTCAAAGGCCTGTCTAAAGCATCCGGAACATGGTTTACTACTCTGTGCACTTGCTCGATTGCACAATGGCGACTACGGACGCTTGCTTGTGTCTTTAAGGGCCTTAATAGTTAAAAGTATAAAAAGCAAAAAACTCAAAAGTCTTGGAGAAAGTGGACAGAAGACTAATCAGCCTATAAGATTCCGGGAAGCACGGGTCTTTTTCTTTTTTCGGCACCAATGTGACTAATGCACGTTTCCAAGGTGCTGGAAAATGGCCAAGGTTCAGGCAAGCATTAAAGGGAAGACAGATCTGCGTAATGACTGCGGTAGGTATAGCCTTTCCTACTTTGCCGTCAAACAAAAAATTCTGCCTTGGTCGAACTTTTCTAACCTCTTACACTGTAGCCTTCCACCTTGCCATATCGGTGGTATGCCTCGTTGTTTTCCAGACGCGTCGAAGGGCATAACCTTTTCTGGCCAAGGAAGCAATTTCTGGCTTTGAAAAAGCCCAAGATGGAGTTCAATGTCTTTGAACTCACGCGCGCGAGACCTGGGTTCGAATCCCACCGACGGACGAATAAAATTAAAAGTTTTTTCGGATAAGATACTTATCGGATTTTACTTGTAAGAACTGAAATAAATCATAATTGTACCCAATTTCTCTCTCTCTCTCTTCCCCACAGAATTACAGTTGAAATCGATATTGGCAATTCATTAGTGCAATACTAATACAAACTTTGTGACTTTTCTGAATGAAAAGCGAAGTGCTTAAATCATATATGTACATATGTATAACACACACATAAATATACATAAGTACATAAATCCTGAATGACAATTACATCATGATGAATTTCTTGTTTTTAGGGTTAATTTTGGTATGAGTGTATTAAGAATGCATCATATGAATAATTTTGGAGAATATAATGTTCATAATATTCTGCAAGGGTATATCAACTTCGGCTCCGCCCGAAGTTAGGTTGCCTTTCTTGTTTTTATTATTTTTATATGCATCTGCGACGCAAAAACTTATAATTAACAAGAATTGTACAGACCAGGCAGTTTCTAGCTGCGGGTCTTTATTTTTGTTTAACTAGGTTACATGTAAAATTTTATACATCATATATATCAGAATTTAAAAAAAAAATAAATCAGAAATAAAAAAAATTTAATTATTTAAATAAATACACATAAATGCCTAAGACAAAAAAAAATAATAAGAGAAAAAGGAGAGGAGGTCAGAAGAACTTCCTGAATTTAAAAATAAAATAATTAAATAGGCAGCTATTTGCTGAAAAATCTACACCAGTATCCTGGGATGAAAATGTAGAAATTAAGAAAGAATTAGAGAACACGTATAGGGAATTAGATGCCTACAAAAATAAAAATGATATGAAGGAGGCTAGAAAACCAAAGTGCCCTGCAGATTGTAAAGGGCCTTTCGAAAATACAGCTTGCGAGTATACGTGTCATAAGAAAAATGAAAAGATATAAAAATAAAAAGAAAATATATAAATATTTAAATATGAATGAACATTTTTTTTATGAAAAGTAACGCAATATCTAAAACAGATTTTGAATGCGTTACAGAAATAATACCCAAAATGAGTTTAATTGAAACTAAAACAGTGGACTCCACTGTCAACGTAATTAATAAAACCGAATCAAAAACAAGAGAGAACGCTATAGTCGAGTGCCTCGACTATTAGATACCCGTTACTCAGCTAAACAACTTAATATAAATATGCCTTCTTGTGTTTTTTTTTAACATAATGTGAATTATAGTGACCACAGGAAAAAAGGACAAAAAGTTCAAATTATCAATTTGATTTCGGCGATCTCTTAGTGCTGGCAGCTTTACAGCACGAGCATCAGCACGAGCATCAGCACCAGCGCTGCTTTAGCGCAGGCAGCTTTTGTCCTGCACCAGCAGCTGTGTTTATGTTTATGTTTTTCAGTGCAATAAATTGACTAGAAATATTAAACATACATACTTATATTGGCTAAACACATACATTCTTAAATAGTATTATGTATATTAAAGTCTAAATGTTTGCACAACACGAGTAACGGGTATGGCGAATAGCTTTCTTTGAAAGGAGTTATCTTTGCCGGGCAATTGCAACTGTGTACAATGTAAATACATACATTTGTATACATTTGTATATGCTTACATACACACATACGCCATTGTTTGACTCAGACCTCCAATTTGGCTAACTAGATTTGATTTGCATAGTTCTTCGGATCTAGTTCGGTATTGACAAATGAAAACCATCGCAATTTCCTTTAATAGAAATCCTTATCGAGAATTAACGTTGACTCTGTTGAGCACCTTGGCCAGCTGTTCCAAAGTCGTCCGTTAGATGGCGCTATTGTATTGCGCCGTCTACCCCAAGACATTGCACTATGGGGTTTTTGACCTGTTTTTGTGGCATTAATTAATAACTCGGTCAGTTTTGGAGATATCGACATGAAACTTTACCAATCGTCATTATTTGTCCCTAGGCACATATAGTGTGAAAATCGTTCGGATCAGGAAACATAGTCCTATAGCTCCCATAGGAACGATCGGTTAAAACTAAAAAAAAATTAATGAAATTTAAGGAGCTGAAATTTTGTTGCTCCATGCCTATAAAAGTGGATGATAATAAGTGCAACAAAAGCAAAAAGAAAAAATTTCATCAAACTCAAAACTCAACGGCAGCCACGGATACATATCGACTAACAATTCGCCAGTTTGTAGGCAAAATGATTCGAATTTGTCCAAATTGACGGGCAACTGACAGGACAAACATATCAAAATGATCCTCATATTATAAATAATTTGTTCATCAAACATTGTATAGCCTTTTCTTGCTCAAGCCGGCCCTTCTCGCTATTCCAAACAGCAACCAAGTCGGCGTTAGAGAAAGTGAGGTTATCTAAGAAAAATTCAAATTGCACCAATAGTGCGGAAAAGTGCACAATAAGACTAACAGATTTTTGCTCAGAAGGCTACAACATACACTTGGACGCATTGAAAACTAATGCAAACTTCTATTTCAAAACTCTTCCCAAAGTTGAAATTTGTTCCTCAAAATTCAGCTTAAGGTGCATTTATAAAATGACAAAATATTAGTATAAACACGCATAATCTAAACAATTAATACATTTAACATATCGTATAAGCCTGTGAGATCAGTTTCCATTTGTTTTTTTCTTTTCAAATGGTGTTTTACACGAATAAATTAATTTCAAAGAACGCTTTAAAAAAATTGCAAACTTAGCGCTGGTGCTTTCGTATGCAACAGCTGACTTTACAGCTGTTATGCTAACATATGCTGTTAAGTATTAACATTTTGAGTATGAGGCATAACAGTTTGATGTTCTGTTAATGCATTACCATTTTTTTTTTTAATTAGAGCACTTTTAAAAAAAGACTAAATGCCACATAAAGTGGTCAAAAACCCCATAGTGCATTGGTACCACGGGCCATGAAACTAGGAAATGTAGGCGCTAGCCAGGCTTAAGCGTTTAATGGGTTTTTGGGCGTTAGAGTGGGCGTGGCAAACTTTTATTAGGCCAATCGATAGGTATTGACGAAACAAATACAAATCAATTAAAATTTTCATAATATCATCAAAACTGTGGCCACAGCTTGTGGCTTGTGGGCGTCAGAGGGGGCGTGGCACCATTTTGAAACAAACTTGCGCTGCGTAGGAACTCCTAAAATCTACATGCAAAATGCCAATCTTCTAGCTTTTATAGTTTCCGAGATCTCACCGTTCATACGGACAGACAGACGGACATGGCTAGATCGACTCGGCTAGTGATCCTGAACAAGAATATATATACTTTATAGGGTCGGAAACGCTTCCTTCTACCTGTTACTTTTGGACGAATACAATATACCCTTTTACTCTACGGGTAACGGGTATAATAATAATTAAAATCATCAAAAAAAAAGAAATAGCCTATGCGAGGACCAGCACCGGTACCGCCCGAGTCCAAAGGGCCCGGAACATCAAAAAAAAAATAATAGCCTGTGCAAGGACCAGCACCAACACCGCCCGAGTCAAAAAGGCCCAGGACCTTGAAAACGAGAAGATACTAAGGACAAGGATGCAGAAGAACCTTTTTTTTTTTAGTATATATAAATATATTATAAAATTGTAAGTTTGAGCTGTACAAGAAGGCGGCCCAATTTAGAACATTTTTTTGAAAGGCAGCAAAAATAATTTGTAACAATAATAAAAAAAAAATGGAAAATAATATAATAACGTACAACCAATTTTATTTTTAAAATATTTGTGTTTTTTTGAGCTTTTTTGGCAAGACATCTTGCAACTCCACTGGGTCGACGGCGTCTCCGCAGACGACACCCGGCAGACTTATGGATTCTCGGCCGTGACAGACACGGTCGTCTTCTGTAATAACACATCTTGATTAACTTTTGACCGGCTATGACCACACCTGATTTGCTCAAGAATGGAGCACCCGTTACCCGCTTTTTTTGGGATCTTTAGGAATAATTCGTCAATACACGAAAACAAGGTCCATCCTTGTGTGGCGTGTTCAACAAACTATAAAAAAAAAAAATGAGCTTTAAAAGAAGATGGCCCAAAAAGATTATAAATATACAGGGAATTTTGTAAAAAAAAAAGTAGTAAATATATTAAATATTAAATGCGAATATATGTTTAAAAATTAATATTTTCAAAATAAAAAAAAAAATTGTAGATAAAAAAAAAATAATAAAAATGTAAAATAAGTAACCAGAATATAAGAATTTAAAAAAAAAACTATAAACTTTAACAATTTTTTTTTAATTAATTACAATATTAGTATTGTCTCCTATTATTCTTTTCCCTCCCCATGCAAAAAGCTAATGTTGTTAATAATGTTCAATTAGTTTCTATAAAAGACCTACATTTAAATATATTGTCTACCTAACAAGGATGGACCGAAAAAATAAAAATAATAAAAGGAAAGGAGGATTAAGAAAAAAAGCATTTAAAAGAATAGCCGCCATTCGAAATGAATTAGCAGCCAGTAATAATACATCATGGGAACAAGCATGTGAACTTCACGCAGAGCTAGACTCCCTTAAAAAATTTGTAAGCACTAAACTACAGAAAAATCAAGAACCTGAAAAATGTTACAAAAATATTGAAATCATCGGGGAAACTGTTGACAAAAAATATCCTCCAAAAGAGAAATTTTTGCCAGTTCTTAAAAAGGAATGCCCGGCAGACTGCCCAGGCCCTTTATTCTCACCATACTATGAATGCACATGCAAACACACAAAGCCCCAAAAAGACTAGTAAAGAAAAAAAATAATATAATAACCAAAAAATTTTTTTTTTTTAAATTTACAAATCTGTTCTTTATTATCGATACAAACAGATGCATAGAAAAAACACGGGAAAGGGAA
This sequence comes from Drosophila prolongata, assembly GCA_036346975.1. Taxonomy (NCBI): domain Eukaryota; kingdom Metazoa; phylum Arthropoda; class Insecta; order Diptera; family Drosophilidae; genus Drosophila; species Drosophila prolongata. The sequence goes on along the minus strand of JAYMZC010000271.1, from coordinate 3,129,063 downwards.
CCCATGTTCGATTATAGAGTAAGATCTATCCTCGAAACACTCCGGAGCCCCATCTCAGTGTATGAATTAGAAATTGAATATATGGAAAAATTCAATCTAAGTAATTCCCCATTAATACATTATAATAATACGTAAAAAGCTATAGTATTATCAACAATAGAAAACTGTAAGGTTTTTTCCGTCATTGACAAAAATGCATTGCTTGGCAATATAATAATCTTTAAAATTATTATGAAATATATCATATAAAGTTTATGGATTGGAATACTATTTCTGATAAATTAAAAGAAATAAGAACAAATTTCGACAAGTCATATAAATGTCTTTCGCAAAACCGAAATGTTCAGGGAACGACCATACAAAAACACGCTAAAGTTCTAGTAGACAGCTTTAATGAAGCACGCCTTATAAACTACGAACACAGAGATAAATTATCCAGTAAACACTGGACAGATATCTCAAAATTTTTATTATCTAAATTTAAAAACAATCTTAAAAATATAAAACAAAAATATAAGTTAGACATTTTAATTCCATCTATCCTTAATACACCATTAACATTTGAGGAGGAATTGAAATCAGAAGAAATAGAAGATAATGATTCCAATACGGAGGATTTAGTCGAAACAAACAAAGAAACCGAATTCCCAAAAACCGAGGACATACACAACCTGGCTATTCCAGCGGTATTAACGCTGACCGAACTGTCCAATCAGGAAAACTCGGACTCCGAAGAAAATATATCATACGAAAATTTGGAAAATAATATAATCAATATGACGGACGACTCGATTGCCAATAGAGCATACATGAAGGAAATCAGCTCGGCAATTCCAGAGTTCGATGGAAAAAAAATCCACCTGCAAAGATTCTTAACAGCATTGAAATTGGTCAATCTTACCAAGGGACCATTCGAAAACATAGCTGTTGAGGTAATCAAATCCAAAATAGTTGGATCAACATTGTACAAATAACAAAATGAAACAACTATTAATAACATAATCAGTAAACTCCAGGCCACTATAGTGGGCGATTCCTCTGACGTTGTAAAAGCGAAATTATTAAACATATACCAAAAGGGAAAAACGGCTACGTAATTTACAACTGAAGTAGACAATCTACGGAAACTATTAGAAGCTTTTTACATTGACGAAGGATTAAGTGCCGAACATGCAGACACGTTCAGCACAAAAGAAGCCATTTCTACAATGATAAAGAATTGTGAAAATGTTAAATTAAAAACCATTCTGGAAGCAGGCACATTCAAAACAATGAATGAAGCTGTTACAAAATATATTCATTGCAGCACGGAAATGACAGGAAATGCAATACAAATAAAAATAATTACTTCCGTGGTAATAACTATAGAGGAAACTATAGAGGAGGAGGCTATGGCCGAGGATATTACCAAAATAATTATAATAACTATAATCATTATGATAATAATTACAATAACCGAGGCCGAGGAAACTATCGGGGTCAAAACCGCGGTAATGGAGGCAACAACACAAACTACACCAATCAAAATGGCAGAAATAACACTGTGAGAATGGCTCAAACTAACTCGGAAAACGAGGAAGCTCCCTTAAGAAGTCAACAATAAAAAACAACACAGTTCACTCTATTACTCTTAATTTAAATATATTCGTAAAAGTAAAACATGAACTTACACAAAAACCACTCACCTTTTTGATAGACACTGGAGCTGATATTTCTCTCATTAAAGAAAATTCCGACAACTTCATTGATACGGACTTCAATAACACTATACAAATATCAGGAATAGGCAAAGGCTCAATAACTACAATAGGACTATCATTTATTGAATTAAGAACAAACAATTATATAATACCACATAACTTTCATCTAGTTCCCCATAACTTTTCAATACCGGTAGACGGAATAATTGGAATAGACATCATAAAGAAATTTAATTGTATATTGGACTTCAATCAAGATAATGACCTTTTCATTTTAAGACAATTACGTTGCTGATGCGTTATCTAGAAAAACCATCAAAGAACTAAAAAACATACAAAAGCAAATTTTACAAGTCACTACAAGAAATCAGTACAGACAGAATAAACCCTGCGCAGGGAAAAATCAAGCACAGCTGCCTAGGCAGTGTGTTGAAAAAGCTTCTATGCCCAAAATATACGACGTCCTTAACAACGACGAAGTAAAGAAAGTAGTGACCTTGCATTTAAATAATTTCAAATGCTATTTTAAGCATGGTAAAAAAATTATTGCAAGAATAAATGTTAGCGATCTATATACCAATGGTACATTTGATTAGGTCAATTTTTCCAAAGGCTTGAAAAGAAGCCGGTATATACAAAATCAGCCAACTTAAGATGGCACTGTGTGAAAAAATCTTTGAAAATATTTCAATTGATTCGTTTAAAAAAATTAGCAATAAAATATTAAAAAATTAAGAGTAGCGCTACTCAGGCGGACATACTGGAATAGCCAAAACCTTGTCAAAAATAAGACAACATTTCTATTGGAAAAACATGTCTAGGGACATAACAAACTACGTAAAGACATGTCCAAAATGCCAGAAATCCAAAATAACTAAACACACAAAAACTCCATTAACTTTAACAGAGACTCCAACTATGGCATTTGACAGAGTAATTGTTGATTATCCTATCAAAATCGTTACCAAAATCGGATCAGGGCCATGAATACGCGGTAACTTTGATATGCGACTAAACGAAATATTTAATTGCCATACCAATACCAAACAAAAGCGCAAAATCAGTAGCTAAAGCTATTTTTGAAAATTGTATTCTAAAGTACGGTCCAATGAAGACGTTCATATCGGACATGGGAACTGAATATAAAAATTCAATTATTGAAGATTTATGTAAATACCTTGGTATAAAAAAGAAAACATCTACAGCGCACCACCATCAGACATTAGGAACAATAGAACGTAGTCACCGAACACTTAACGAATACATTCGATCCTATATATCCGTTGATAAAACAGATTGGGACATATGGCTACCATACTTCGTCTATTGTTTCAATACAACACCTTCTATGACACACAACTATTGCCCATATGAATTAGTTTTTAGCAAACATCCAAATTTAAGTAAATCTTTTAATTCAACAGATAGAAAAGACCCTTTATATAACATAGATGACTATACTAAGGAAGCAAAATTTAGACTAGAAAATGCTTACAAAAGAGCAAGAATTATGCTGGATAAAAATATACAAAAAAAAAAAATCTAATTACGACAAAAACACTATTGATTTTAAGTTAGAGATAGGAGACCAGGTTTTATTGAGAAATGAAACCGGTCATAAATGTAAGGTGGGTTATTAAGTCACCTCGGTTTTATTATTAATATTAAGTATAGATTATAAGTATATGGTGGAAAAATACAAGATAACTGCGTAGTTTCTCTATTCTGCTTATTCTGCCTCGTTTTTCTGCTTCCGTTCTGCTGCTGTCGTCTCCGCTGAATGCCTCCTGTTAATCTCCTGTTCTTCTGCTGTTCTGCTGTTCTTCTGCTGTTCTGCTGTTCCTGCTGTTATTCTGCTACTACTGCTGTTCTGCTGTTCCTGCTGTTATCGGTACTACTGCTGTTCCTGATGTTATGCTGCTACTATTATTCTCTATTTCGCCTACACAGTCTTACATTCGGCCATTCCTGATTACTCATCTGTCCCAGATGACCAAGCATCCTCATTGTCCTTTACGTAACGCCACAACTTCATGTGATCACAGCTGGTGGAAGTGTTAGATGGACCTTCTACATCCGCTGCCTTCCGAACCTCATATCTGCCATTTCTCTTGACTCTTGTTATTTCATACGGTCCCAAATATTCTCCAGCGAGCTTTTTTCCTGCAACCAATTGTGTCCGGCGTATAGCGACTAAATCTCCAACTTGATAGTTGACCTCCGGTTTCCGCTTTTGGTCAAAGTGCTTCTTGTATGACTCCTGTGCACGTTGAATCTCAATCTTTGCATCTACTCTAAGTTGCTGCCGTTGCTCGTCAAAGCTTAAATACATCTCTTCCTCTTAAAGCTGAATAATACGATCAGTTGGCTTATTGTTCATCTTCACGCCAAACATTATCTCAAATGGTGACTTTTTCGTTGAAGCGTGTAAGTGGGAATTAACAGCTCTCTGCACCTCTGGTACTGCCTTAAACCACTTGGCTGGATCATCCGCCGAAATCTTAGAAATGATTGACAAGATCGTGCGATTTACCCTCTCGATTTGACCATTTCCACGGGGAACTCCGGTTGTGCTCCACACGTGCTCGATACTGTTTTTCTCCATGTGCTCTGCAAACAAGTTGGCAGTAAAAGCGGAGCCTCTGTCCGAAACCATCCGCACTGGGTTGCCAAAAATATCGGTCCACATCTCTATTTTCTTCAGCGTTTCCTCGCAGCTGGTAGTCCTTGTAGGGAAAAGCCATATAAACTTCGAAAATGAATCCACCATCGCAAATATGTACTTATATTGCTTCCCAGTGGCATCCATGGGGCCCAGATGATCAACGTGTAGCGTATGAAGAGGCTGATCACCTTTATCGATGCAGTTTAAAAATCCTTCTTTCTTGCCAAGCTTCTTGTTGTAAATGATGCATCTTACACAGTTGTTCACAACCTGCTGAACTTTTTGCTCCAAATGAGGAATCCAATAGGATTTTTGCACAGCATGAACTGTTTTTTGTATCGCAAAATGACCCGCACTGTGGGCGTCAACAATAACTTCTTTTTCCATCGCTTTCGGGATTACGAGAAGATCATTGCCGTTCACCTCCTTATAGACCAGTCCCGCTTTCATCTTGTACCCCTCATATGGACAGCTGGCTAAAATTTCCGTAATTGCCTTCAGCATCTCATCTTTTCCTTGAGCTTTTTTGATGCGCGCAGTGATCTCCAACGACACAAGCATAACGCGGTCGGGATAGCGACTGAGACAGTCAACATGCTTTAATCGTTCTCCAGGGCGATGTTCCACGCAAACTCGAAGTCCTGCAGATAAACAATCCACTGCGTGATTGCTCTTGGTACATCTGTCTTCTGTAAAGTTTGCTTGAAAGCCGAGCAATCTGTTATCAACTGAAACGGCGATCCCAGCAGATAATGTCTGAATTTCTTTACCGCCAGATACACGGCTTTTGCTTCCAGGATGTAACTGTGCTGGCGAGACTCAGCTTCTGTTGTCTTCTTGCTCCAATACTGGATTGGGTGGAGTCTGCCATCGAACCACTGCATTAATACCGCGGCAAATCCGTCTTTTGATGCATCCGTATGTAACTCAGTTTTGGCCCCTCTGATATACAATTTCAAAACGGGTTCCTTAGTCAAGGCATCCTTCAGACTCTGGAACGCATTCATCTGAGGCTCAGATTCATTCATTCATTCATTTCAAAATGGACCTCTTTTCGCAGCAGGTCAGTCAACGGGCGTGCAACCTGCGAGTAATTCAGAACAAATTTTCTAAAAAACCCAGTCAGCCCCAGAAAAGCTTGAACTGCTCTGACATTCTTCGGCACCGAAAACTTGCTAACCGCAGCAGTTTTTTCTTGTCCAGGCCACAGGTTTCCGTCTTCAATATTGTGGCCCAAGAAGTAAATCTTCCTTTGCAAGAAGTGACATTTTCGCCACTTGATCTTCAGGCCAAACGCTCCTGCTCTTTTGAAAACGAGTGCCATCTTTTCCAAGCATTGCTCTGCAGTCTCGGCGTGAATTATTATATCATCCATGTACAAATCGAGGATATTTTTGTTCATCAGCTCCTGAAACACATGGTTTACATAGCGAATAAACACCGCTGGCGAGTTCCGAAATCCAAATGGTGTTCTATTGAATTCGTTCAGTCCGGATTTAGTAATGAATGCAGTGAATTTCTTGCTTTCCTCCTCAATGGCAACGTGAAAGTTCTCCAAATCCATCACCGTAAAATAACTCGCTTTCTGCAGCTTTTCGAGCACGTCGTCGATTACAGGGACGGGAAAGCAGTCTCTCAACACCATCGAGTTCAGCTTACGGAAATCAACGCAGATACGGCGTGTGCCATCCTTTTTGTTTACCAGCACCAGACGGCTGGCAAAGTTTGATGTAGATGGGCGTATAATTCCAGCAGCTAACCATTCGTCGATCTGCTTTTCGATATCCTTCTCTTCGGCAATTGCGAATCGATTCGGTGACTGACGAAATGGAACGATCTCGCCATCCGGAACAATTCGTAGCTTGACTGGAACCTCTGCTACTGCATCCACCGCCTTGTAGTTCCTAATTAGCATCGATACCTCCTTTGCATACTGGGGGGAGCATCGATTTCATCATTTGTATTAATAATATTATAAATACTCATCTGGTTTGGTTCCTCACAAGCTTTCTCCCCCAGCGAGGAAGAAAACTGTGGCGTCATCTTCTCATCTAGTGCTACCTCAGCCAAAAAGCATCCAACTGGGCACGTGGTCTTCTTTCCTAGTCCACGAAGCTTCGAAGCACATCTCTCCAAAATAATATTGGGTATTTTGTTAAAGATGAACTTTCTCAATATAGATACATCGGCTCCAGTATCCACTAAGCACTCCACTTCGACATCGTTGATAATAACCTTCTTCATGCGACTTGCACTGCACACAACTTGGACACCAGCAGCTAACCCAGGGCAATCTCTAGACATGTGGCCCTCTTTATTGCACCTAAAGCATTTCGTGGCAGCTTTGCAGTCCTTGCGGAGGTGATCAGCAGATCCACAATTGAAACAATGACTCTTTCTGTCGTTGAACTCGTGCTGCTTCTTCTGATTCGGCGTCCATTTTCCATCGTTCGGCTGAAACGGCTTATTTCCCTTTTCGCCTACGCGTTCAAACACCTCATACTGCTCCTGCAGCTCTTTAAAAGACTTGCAACTGTAGAGAGTGTATTTGAAGTCACTCCTTAAGTTTAAACCGTCCACGATGTAGCGGATTACAGAACGTGCATCTATACTGCCAAGAGCTGCAATCTTCCTCATCTGCAGAAGGTACTCGTGAAACGATTCCTGCTTGCGTTTCTTGCGATCACGGAGCTGCTCATGAACATCCGCGCTGCACACATATTGACGACTAAATTCTGTCTGCAGCAACAAACGCATCTCTGTGTATTGATGTACGTAAGTAGAGTCCAAAAACAATTTTGCTGTGTTCGTCATTTTGGCACGTGCCTGTACATACATCTGCTTTATGTTCAGACCATAAGCTGCAGCATTTAGCTCGAAATTGTCAAACCAATTCTTGACCGGCATGGACTCTCCGTCAAACTCCGGAATGATTTTCGCGAAGCTTTCCGCCGTTATTGAGCAACCACTGCTTTGCTCTTCAGCTCCCATCTTCATGGCCAGAAGCTGGACAAGCTCCTTCAGTGTTTTCGTATTCTCGTCGATTGAAGACACTTCGGTTGTTCCGGCTGCGGTATTTTGCCCCACACCTGCTTCGACCAGATTCTGCTCGCTTTTTTCGGGTTCACTCATGCTGTGTTTTTTTCTCTGCTGCGGCAACTGATCTTGTGTAATACGGCTGTCTCCTTTTCGCAATCGGAATTTTAGAATGTTCCTTCTTTATTGGCTTCTCCCTCATCTGCTTATTCCCTTTACGATCAAACTTCTCGGCGTCAGTTAAACTTTTTTTGAGACTTCTCGGGACGGCGTCACTTTTCACTTGCGATTTCCACGTTAGGACGAGCCCCCAAATGTAAGGTGGGTTATTAAGTCACCTCGGTTTTATTATTAATATTAAGTATAGATTATAAGTATATGGTGGAAAAATACAAGATAACTGCGTAGTTTCTCTATTCTGCTTATTCTGCCTCGTTTTTCTGCTTCCGTTCTGCTGCTGTCGTCTCCGCTGAATGCCTCCTGTTAATCTCCTGTTCTGCTGTTCCTGCTGTTATTCTGCTACTACTGCTGTTCTGCTGTTCCTGCTGTTATCGGTACTACTGCTGTTCCTGATGTTATTCTGCTACTATTATTCTCTATTTCGCCTACACAGTCTTACATAAATTAGATAACAAATATTAGGCCCTCACAAAGTGGTAGAAATAAAAGAAAATGAAAACATAGTAGTAATGAGCGATAAAAATAAAAAACAAGTTGTTCATAAGGATAGGCTTAAAATTTTTCACGTATAAATACTTTGTTATCTCGTATGGCCTGATCAACCATATGGGTACACAAAAAAAAGAAGGAACAATACAACAACATTTTCCAATTATATTTCCAATTTATATTTTGTAATTTTACTTTTAACTACAATTTTATAATTTTGATCAAACTTTATTACATTTTTTTTATTGACATTTTATATTCTTACATTTTCAAATAATCCATTTTTACTACTAAGTATGACCATTTTATTGTCATACATAAATACAAATATATATTCGCACCAAAAAAAAAAAAAAATCAAAAGGAAAAAGCAAAAATATATAATTTTTTTTTTTAAACATCGTTTTAATTAAGAAAAAAAAATATATATATATAAATATATAATATTATAATAAAATAACTTCATATATTACGTTATTTTTAAAAAGAAGGGAGATGTAGTGTGCATACATACAGAGTACACACTGTACCATCGGCAACAATGTTAGCCAATTCTGCAGGATCAGCACTCTTCAAGTGCAAACGTAATTTGACCACACACGCTATCAGCGAGTGATAAGTCGCGCTAGCTTATTCCCACAGCTTGGCGACTGCAACAAATATACCCATGTATGCACATAACATTCCATTCCCTCTCTCTGGGCACCGCTCTCAGAGATAAACATAAGCTAATATATAAGGCGGTTGCGTCGCTGCCGGCTTGACCGACAGCGCCGACTGCGCAACATAGAGCTAAGCGAAGAAAAGAATATTGGCCAGCAGTCTACAGACGACGGCAAACCAAAAGAGTACAGAATAAACATATTGATAATTCAAAATAAAACCAGTGCGTTTTCATTATGACTAAAAACTGTGGACCATAAATCCTCCTCTTAACATGTAATGAGACCTTAGATATTATGAAGTCCCTGCCGGACTTCGAGGGTAAATATGAGACGTACGTCTCAAGGAGAAAAGCGGCGCACACCGCATATAAAGTGTACGAAAAATACGATGGTAGTTCCAAACATTACCAAGCTTTAGGGATACTAAGGAATAACATAAAAAGTTCAGCCGATAGGGTTCTTTCGTTGTTCGACACACCTCTGAACTTTAGGGATATAATAAGCCGACTAGACTTCACATTCGCGGACAAGCGACCGGTATATTTAATAGAACAGGAGATGTCAACGCTCCGCCAAGGAACCATGACACTCTTACAGTACTATGACGAAGTGGAGAAAAAACTGACTCTGCTAATAAATAAGACAATTATAACCTACGACAACACCGTAGTTGCTCCACTGAACGAAAAATACAGAGCGGATGCGCTACGCGTTTTTATTTCTGGAACAAGAAAATCGCTAAGCGATGTTCTTTTTTAAGCAAAACCATTTGATCTTCCTTTTGCTCTAGCGCTAGCATAGGAAGTAGAGGCTAACCATGAGCGATATATAATATGTTCGCAAGTAATTTTTCCCGTAGCACGGAGAAAAAAACTCCAAAGGTCCGGACAAAGACAACTGGACAGAGAAAGAAATCCATTAACAGAATCTAGATTTCACCCGGAGGCTAAAAACCCCCATTTTAATAAAAGGCCAAGACAGCCACTTACACAAGATCCGGTCCAACCAATGGACGTCGATAGCTCATCTCGCTTTAGACAAGCCAAATCAAAATCAACAAAGTGGTCCGTTTCAAAGACAGCCCCAAAACAGTCAGTGGCAGACAAGTCCACAAAATTTCCAAGCGAACGCTTACAATAACCAGGGACTGACAAGTAAAAGACCTAATAATAGTAGCCACCACCAAAGAATAAACCATTTAACGTTAGACAACGATTTATCGAACGAAAGCAATGACGAATACCCTACAGTAGCAGGGGAAGAAGTAGAAGATGTAGACGATGACCTTGTAGAATATGACGAAATAAATTTTTTAGGCATAACTGCCTGCTCTCATTCATAGAAAGGAATATCGCAGGGAGGAAAATCAAACTTTTGATAGACACAGGGGCTTCCAAAAATTATATCAAGCCTATGAAACAATAAAAAAACATTATTTACGTAAATAAACCATTTTCTGTAAAATCAATCCATGGTCACAACACCATAAAAAATGTATAATGCACCTTTTTAACACAACTACAACATTTTTCTTACTACCGAACTTAACGACCTTTGATGGAATAATCGGACTAGACTTACTAAAAAAAACTGATGTCGTACTCGACCTAAAAGACAAAAAATTAATAACTAATAGCAGTGCGGAAGAAATTAAATTTTAAAAATGTGCAAATGTTAATTTTACAAAGGTTGAGGATATTGAGGTTCCCCAGGAAATTTCGGAAAAATTCCAGAACATGTTGGGAAACCGCACAGGCGTATTCGCAGATCCGAACGAGGCGCTGCTTTACAATACTAATATCATTGGTACTATCCGGACAGAGAACGAAGACCCAATATATTCAAAATTGTACCCATACCCGATGGGTGTGTCCGACTTTGTAAATTAAGAAACAAAAGCCATGTTACGAGACGGCATAATCCGACCATCTCGGTCTCCGTATAACAACCCTGTTTGGGTTGTAGATAAAAAAGGGACCGATGAGCAGGGAAACACAAAAAAACGCCTAGTAATAGACTACCGAAAACTAAACTTAAAGACAATAGACGACAAATACCCTATCCCGAATGTTGTTTTATCCTGGCAAATTTAGGGAGGGCGAAACACTTTACCACATTGGATTTGAAGTCTGGTTTCCACCAGATACTCCTCGCCGAAAACGACAGAGAGAAAACGGCCTTCTCAGTAGGAAATGGGAAATATGAATTATGCAGACTGCCCTTTGGATTGAAGAATGCACCCAGCATTTTTCAGAGAGCCATCGATGATGTGCTCAGAGAACAAATGGGGAAATCATGCTATGTTTATGTCGATGACGTAATTCTTTTTTCATAAAATATGCACGATCATGTGAAACACATAGCATGGGTCTTGGACAAATTATATGAGGCCAACATGAGGGTTTGGCGTGAAAAATCTAATTTCTTTAAAGAAAGCATGGAATATTTAGGTTTCGAAGTTTCACGAGGAGGCATAAGAACATGCCCTAGCAAAGTAGATGCAATTCGTAACTACGAACAACCAACCACACTATTTAATGTCAGATCATTCCTTGGATTGGCAAGTTACTATAGGTGTTTTATTAAGGACTTTGCATCTATTGCAAAACCTATTAGTGACATCCTAAAAGAAGAGAATGGCAAAGTAAGCGCAAGTAAATAAAAACAAGAAAGGAAAGCTAACTTCGGGCGGAGCCGAAGTTGATATACCCTTGCAGAATACTCTGTAAATTATATTCTCCAAAATTATTCATATTCATACTCATAAAAAATCCAAACTTCCTAACTTTAAAAACACCAAAGTTATGACATTTCCAATCGTTCAGTTATATGGCAGCTATAGGATATAGTCGGCCGATCCATATGAAATTTGGTAGGTCGGATTAATTGGCCAAAAATAAAACCCATAGGAAATCCCAACTTTCTAACTTTACAAACACCAAAGTTATGGCATTTCCGATCAATCAGTTATATGGCAGCTATAGAATATAGACGGCCGATCCTTATGAAATTTGGTAGGTCGGATTGATTGGCCAAATATTAAACCCATAAGAAATCCCAACTTTCTAACTTTACAAACACCAAAGTTATGGCATTTCCGATCAATCAGTTATATGGCAGCTATAGGACATAGTCGGCCGATCCTTATGAAATTTGGTAGGTCGGATTGATTAGCCAAATATAAAACCCATAGTAAATCCCAGCTTCCTAACTTTACAAACTCCAAAGTTATGGCATTTCCGATCAATCAGTTATATGGCAGCTATAAGATATAGTCGGCCGATCCCGGCCGTTCCGACATATATACTGCGTGCAAAGGAAAGAAGGGTGTGTGCAAAGTTTCAATTCGATATCTTTAAAACTGAGAGACTAGTTCGCGTAGAAACAGACAGACGGACAGACAGACGGACAGACGGACATGGCTATATCAACTCAGGAGGTGATCCAGATCAAGAATATATATACTTTATATAGTCGGAAATGTCTCCTTCACTGCGTTGCACACTTTTGACCAAAATTATAATACCCTCTGCAAGGGTATAAAAATAACCGTTTACTTTGATGAACATCAGCGCCAGGCATTTGAGAAGCTTAAGAATGTTCTCGCGTCTAAAAACGTAATGTTATTATATCCAAATTATAAAAAAACCTTTGACTTAACGACAGATGCTTCGTCTTTCGGTTTGGGAGCAGTCTTATCACAGGACGGAAAACCCATAACCATGATATCACGAACTTTAAAAGACAGGGAACTAAATTTTGCAACAAACGAAAGAGAGTTGTTGGCAATTGTGTAGGCCTTGAAGAGCCTCAGAAATTACCTATACGGCGTAAAAAATTTAAACATTTTTACTGACCACCAACCACTAACTTTCGCCGTCTCAGATCGCAATCCAAACGCAAAAATTAAGCGCTGGAAAGCTTTCATTGACGAGCACAATGCACAAATTTTTTACAAGCCAGGAAAAGAGAACTACGTTGCTGACGCGCTGTCCCGACAGCACATCCACTCGCTAGGAGAAGATGCGCAGTCAGATAGTGCCACAATACATAGCGAATTATCACTAACCTACACCATGGAAAAAACGGACAAGCCAGTCAACTGCTTTCGGAACCAAATAATAATAGAAGAAAGCGGAACTGCTTCAGTTAGAACGGTCTATGTTTGGTGAAAAGACTCGACATCTCTTATATTTCTCGGATAAAGAAACACTTATGCAGAAAATATGCGATGTGGTCAATGCAATTTTTTGCGAACTGCCAGTACTGGCGTTTATCCAGCATAAATTAATAGAAACATTTCCGACAACCACTTTTCGTTACACAAACCGCATGGTGACCGACATCTTAGACAAAAACGAACAAAAAGAAATTACTTTGTCAGAACATAACAGGGCTCATAGAGCTGGACAGGAAAACGTGAAGCAGATCATGCAGGACTATTTTTTTCCCAAAATGACTCATATGGCAAATGAGATCGTCGCAAATTGTAAAATTTGCCAGAAGGCAAAATACGATCGACACCCTCAGAAACAGATTCTCGGGGAAACACCTATTCCCTCATAGACTGGCGAAATATTACATATTGACATATTTTCGACCGACAAAAAATACTTTCTTACTTGTGTAGATAAATTTTCAAAATTTGCAATTGTCCAACCAATTCCAGAACCATTGCAGACGTACAAACCGCGATCTTACAACTTATAAATTTCTATCGACGACCAAAAACAATATATTGCGATAATGAGCCTTCTATTAAATCCGAAACAATTAAGTCCCTTTTAAGTAACCGGTTTAACGTACAAATCGTTAATGCATCGCCACTTCATAGTACATCGAACGGACAAGTGGAAAGATTCCACAGTACACTGACAGAAATTGCACGGTGCTTAAAAATTGAAAGAAGTATTGAAGACACTGTTGAATTAATACTTCTCGCGGCTATAGAATACAATATAACTATTCACTCAGTAACAAATAAAAGACCCATTGACATAATACACTCATCGACCATTGAGCTTAACACAGAAATTAGGGATAAAGTCTTAAATGCCCAGAACATTCAACTACAAAGATTAAACAAAACAAGACAAGACAGAAATGTTCAGGTAGGAGATAAGGTTGATTGGCCAAATATTAAACCCATAAGAAATCCCAACTTTCTAACTTTACAAACACCAAAGTTATGGCATTTCCGATCAATCAGTTATATGGCAGCTATAGGATATAGTCGGCCGATCCTTATGAAATTTGGTAGGTCGGATTGATTAGCCAAATATAAAACCCATAGTAAATCCCAGCTTCCTAACTTTACAAACTCCAAAGTTATGGCATTTCCGATCAATCAGTTATATGGCAGCTATAAGATATAGTCGGCCGATCCCGGCCGTTCCGACATATATACTGCGTGCAAAGGAAAGAAGGGTGTGTGCAAAGTTTCAATTCGATATCTTTAAAACTGAGAGACTAGTTCGCGTAGAAACAGACAGACGGACAGACAGACGGACAGACGGACATGGCTATATCAACTCAGGAGGTGATCCAGATCAAGAATATATATACTTTATATAGTCGGAAATGTCTCCTTCACTGCGTTGCACACTTTTGACCAAAATTATAATACCCTCTGCAAGGGTATAAAAATAACCGTTTACTTTGATGAACATCAGCGCCAGGCATTTGAGAAGCTTAAGAATGTTCTCGCGTCTAAAAACGTAATGTTATTATATCCAAATTATAAAAAAACCTTTGACTTAACGACAGATGCTTCGTCTTTCGGTTTGGGAGCAGTCTTATCACAGGACGGAAAACCCATAACCATGATATCACGAACTTTAAAAGACAGGGAACTAAATTTTGCAACAAACGAAAGAGAGTTGTTGGCAATTGTGTAGGCCTTGAAGAGCCTCAGAAATTACCTATACGGCGTAAAAAATTTAAACATTTTTACTGACCACCAACCACTAACTTTCGCCGTCTCAGATCGCAATCCAAACGCAAAAATTAAGCGCTGGAAAGCTTTCATTGACGAGCACAATGCACAAATTTTTTACAAGCCAGGAAAAGAGAACTACGTTGCTGACGCGCTGTCCCGACAGCACATCCACTCGCTAGGAGAAGATGCGCAGTCAGATAGTGCCACAATACATAGCGAATTATCACTAACCTACACCATGGAAAAAACGGACAAGCCAGTCAACTGCTTTCGGAACCAAATAATAATAGAAGAAAGCGGAACTGCTTCAGTTAGAACGGTCATTATGTTTGGTGAAAAGACTCGACATCTCTTATATTTCTCGGATAAAGAAACACTTATGCAGAAAATATGCGATGTGGTCAATGCAATTTTTTGCGAACTGCCAGTACTGGCGTTTATCCAGCATAAATTAATAGAAACATTTCCGACAACCACTTTTCGTTACACAAACCGCATGGTGACCGACATCTTAGACAAAAACGAACAAAAAGAAATTACTTTGTCAGAACATAACAGGGCTCATAGAGCTGGACAGGAAAACGTGAAGCAGATCATGCAGGACTATTTTTTTCCCAAAATGACTCATATGGCAAATGAGATCGTCGCAAATTGTAAAATTTGCCAGAAGGCAAAATACGATCGACACCCTCAGAAACAGATTCTCGGGGAAACACCTATTCCCTCATAGACTGGCGAAATATTACATATTGACATATTTTCGACCGACAAAAAATACTTTCTTACTTGTGTAGATAAATTTTCAAAATTTGCAATTGTCCAACCAATTCCAGAACCATTGCAGACGTACAAACCGCGATCTTACAACTTATAAATTTCTATCGACGACCAAAAACAATATATTGCGATAATGAGCCTTCTATTAAATCCGAAACAATTAAGTCCCTTTTAAGTAACCGGTTTAACGTACAAATCGTTAATGCATCGCCACTTCATAGTACATCGAACGGACAAGTGGAAAGATTCCACAGTACACTGACAGAAATTGCACGGTGCTTAAAAATTGAAAGAAGTATTGAAGACACTGTTGAATTAATACTTCTCGCGGCTATAGAATACAATAGAACTATTCACTCAGTAACAAATAAAAGACCCATTGACATAATACACTCATCGACCATTGAGCTTAACACAGAAATTAGGGATAAAGTCTTAAATGCCCAGAACATTCAACTACAAAGATTAAACAAAACAAGACAAGACAGAAATGTTCAGGTAGGAGATAAGGTTCTCGTGAAATCAAATAGGAGGTTGGGAAACAAACTTTCAGATTTGTACTCCGAGGAAACCGTCGAAGCAGACTTGGGGACCACAGTCTTAATAAAAGGGAGGGTGGTCCATAAGGACAATTTTAGGTAATTACAATAAATCTTATTATACCCGTTACTCGTAAAGTAAAAGGGTATATTGTATTTGTGCAAAAATATGTAACAAGTAGAAGAAAGCGTTTCCGACCCTATAAAGTATATATATTCTTGTTCAGGATCACTAGCCGAGTCGATCTAGCCATGTCCGTCTGTCCGTCTGTCTGTCCGTATGAACGCTGAGATCTCGGAAACTATAAAAGCTAGAAGATTGGCATTTTGCATGTAGATTTTAGGAGTTCCTACGCAGCGCAAGTTTGTTTCAAAATGGTGCCACGCCCCCTCTGACGCCCACAAGCCACAAGCTGTGGCCACAGTTTTGATGATATTATGAAAATGTTAATTGATATGTATTTTTTTCGTCAATACCTATCGATTGGCCTAATAAAAGTTTGCCACGCCCACTCTTACGTCCAAAAACCCATTAAACGCTTAAGCCTGGCTAGCGCCTACATATCCGCCTTTCATGGCGCCATCTAACGGATGACTTTGGAACAGCGTGCCAAGGTGCTCAACAGAGTCAACGTTAATTCTCGATAAGGATTTTTATTAAAGGAAATTGCGATGGTTTTCAGCTAAAGTTGTTTAGCTGAGTAACGGGTATCTAATAGTCGAGGCACTCGACAAAGGCAAGAAGAAGCCAAATAAAAAAAGAGAAAAACTACAACCAAATATTTAATATTTTTAAAAGGAAATATTAATTATCCAGGAAAATAAAATAAAATAAAATAGCAAAATAAATAAAGAAAATAAAAATAAATAAAATAAATCACTTTAATTAGGAAAACTTCGGTTGCCTGGGCCAGCTGTTGTCCTGGGAACTCGGGCAGGTGGAAATCAATGCAGGGGGTGAAGAAGTCGGTGCATTTGAATAGCTAATCAATTTGTTGATTCATGAAATGTGACTCTCAGATAAAAAGGAAAAACAATTCTAAGAAGTTTTTAATGATGCTGCAGCTAAAGTTTTTCTTGTTTTCATAGAAAACAAAACGCAAGTGTAGTTTGCTTTTAATTAATGCCGACAAAGCAGCTGAGAATGGCACGGCCGAACTCGGCCAGTTCGCAATGGCTCCGTCTTGCATGACTTGGCCCTCGTCCAATTGGGCCATTTCAACTCAGATCGAGCGAGGCGATAAACATGCCAAAAGCTTCAAAAGCAGGTGCAGCACAAACTGCTCAGGAAGAGTCAGGTACAAGTTCCACTTTAAAGAGAGGTTGCGGTTGTTTGTTTCGGTTTACGTAGTGCAGCAGTGCTTACGTCTGGTTCGATTCGTTTTATGACAACTTGTTGACCTTTACTACTTTTTAGTCGTTCTTTTTTTTTTTTTTCTTTTTTCGCGCGGAGTCCCACGGCCCACTTACCCGCCCAACCGACCGAGGGGCGCAGCCGTGTATCGTACGGCACGATTCGCGATAAGATAGACGCGAGATAGGAAAATAAAGGTAAAGGTCCGGGGAAAAAAAGTAATAGTTAGATCAATCTTGTGCCAATGAAGCAAGTATCAATCGTTTTATGAGCGGCAGAGAGTCAAGATTTGATATTACAGGAAAAAGTCTATTATAGTCAGAACATAATACTCTGAAAGGCTCATGCAAGGCATAGTTAGATCTACAATGATTTAAAATTAGGGGAAAATAATTTCTAGTTAATCTACTTGGCACAGAAAAGTTTAGCGGGGGCAGTCAATATCACCATGTATAAGGTTATAAATAAAGATAGTACCAAGCATCGTTCTACGGTTGGCTAGGGATGGTAAATGAATCAAAAGAAGTCTACTAGAATAAGAAGGTAAGATAAGATTTGCATCCCAGTTTAGGCGCCGTAAAGCAAAAAGAAGGAAGTTTTTTTGTACAGATTCAATACGACCAATATGTATTCCGTATTGTGGACTTCAGACGGGAGACCCATACTCCAGAATCGGACGGACTAGCGAAATAAATAAAGTTTTAGTCAAATAAGGATCATCGAATTCTTTTGACCACCTTTAATAAATCCAAGCACTCCTTTGGCTTTATTAACCATGGACGAAATGTGATTAGAAAATTTTAGTTTAGGGTCCAAGAGAACGCCAAGATCGTTTACAAGAGTTATTCTATCCAAAGAGCTGCCACTTAACGTGTAAGTCGCGTATATCGGATTGGCCCGATAAAAAGTCATCAGCTTGCACTTGGAACCGTTTAAATTTAGTAAATTATCTCGGCACCAGTTTTGAAAATTATCTAGATCGGATTGCAAGTTTAAATGGCAGGAAATGTCCTTATACTGCAGGCACAACATAACATCATCTGCGTACATAAGTACGCGAGAATGACGTATAATTGAGGGAAGATCGTTAATAAATAATGTAAAAAGTAACGGACCCAGATGGCTCCCTTGTGGGACACCGGAGGTAACACGGAGAATTTAAGAAATTGAATTTTTAAAAAGGACCCTTTGTGACCTGCCATTTAGATAACTTGAAATCCATTTAAGCAGATCAACTGAAAAACCTAAAAGGTCAAGTTTTTGAATGAGAAGTAAGTGATTTACAGAGTCAAATGCTTTACTAAAGTCAGTGTAAATGACGTCTGTTTGAAAACTACTTGTTCAGTCATTGAGATTTTTCAACGACTATCATTTAAACTCGAAATAATAACGCCGATATACTTAGTTAAACGTTATAATAAGAATTTTTATTGTTGCGGATAATATTGGAGGATACAGAAAATATATGCCAATATATTGAGCGCGCGCAATGAGTGTACATGAGAGAGTGCTCTCGCTTTAGATAATTAGCGCAGATAAAGCTCTCTATCTGACGATGCTGCCGATAAGCGCTGAAGTCGAGCGGCCGAGAGAGAGAGAGAGAGAGTCGGCTTGCGACCAACGAAGGCGAGAACATAAGCAATTAGTATGTAATACGAACGCTTTGTTTGAGCTTTATCTATAAATTAGGGGGCGGCTTGGTCTGAGGAACTTGTGAGATGGTTCTGAAGCCGCCTAGCTGGGGAGACCGAGCGGGTCGCAGGTTGCGGATAGCGGACGACCTCACTCGAGGCCAACTGCGAATAAGCTGGCGGTGGAAATCAAGCACGGAATCGTGGACGGAAACCCCAGCAAATAAGCAGTCCCGGACAACCAGCGGGTATCTTGCAACGAGGCAGTACCGACGATGCGATTTGTTCAGCCGCATCTAAACAGTTGCTTTACACAAACCCAATATCCCCCACACACCACCTACCCACGTCCTCTCCCAAACAACATCTCACTCCGGGCCGGACTACGGTGTAATCCGGACCGTGCCAAGAGTCAGCCTGGCTGGGGGCCCGGATCAACAACTAGCCCAGTCTCAAACGGTGGGCTCAGGGAGATGGCGACCCCCTGTTCTATCTACCGCCTTACCCGGGTAACGCGGATCTCTGCCCGGGCGGACCTTTCCCCTTCTCCGCAGCTCGTGGGACCAACTATGGAAACAACACATAAAAACACAAACAAAAAAACGGAGACGGGAACTCCACAAAAACCCGGCGCTGCAAAGATGAACGATGGTTCCACTGCAAGCACCAGTAGGGCTCAGAAAGGGCCCCATCCCAAACTGGGGATGTCGGGGGACAGAAAGACTGTCGCTAACGCCTCTGCTATGTGCGCATCTGCGCCAAAACCAGTGGTAGGCGCAGCAAAGTCGATCGGGTCACCCGCTGGTGCAAAGAAGAATTTTACATACGCAGAGAGACGGACTGCCGCCCAAACCCTGCGCTCACATGCCAGAAGCACTGTCGCCACGCCTTCGCCCGAATGGCTAAAGAAGGTAGAGTGGGCAAGGACGGTGTTTCCCAACTATGGGCAAGAGAAGCCCCAACAAGAAGGTGCTCAGGCGAAGAGGCAACGCTCCATAGAGCTGCCCGGCCCGTCGGCGAAGAGATCGAAGATCCAGCCGTCGGTCTCCTTTGCCGAGATCATCAAAGATCGGGTCCTACTTGGACTCATAGATAGGGGAAATCCGGAGAACAGGATCCCCAAAAACAAATGGAAGGCGGTTGAGTCCAAGCTGTCACTCCTTTGCCTGCGTATGGTACGCGAGAAGCCCGGTTCAGCGCCTTGCTGTATGGACGCGGGCTGGTACCAGGGCAGTGTAAAAGTGGTGGCCTGCGATAATCAGCGATCAGCTGACCTATATAAACAGGCGGTAGCTCAGCTCGGTGCAGTCTACGAAGGGGCGAACATAGTCGCACTAGATTGGTGTGACGTCCCCAGTAGACCGCGAGCCAGAATTTGGCTCCCAGCAGCAATCGCATCACCGGAGGACATCCTCTATATGTTGCAAGAATGCAACCCACATCTCCCCACAAAAGACTGGAAAGTCGTTAAGGTGGAGGAGCACGTAGGTGACGTAAACCAAGCGATTGTGGTACTGAATAAGGAGTCTATCGCTCCCATAGAGGCTGCTCGGGGAACGCTCAACTATGGGTTCAGTGCCATACATATTAAAATATATAAAGGGGACTCTAATTCCTCGGGAAGTCCTGCCGGCAACCCAGCCGAGCAGGTGCTTGCGGAGGAAGGAGGCCCCTGGTGTGCCGGAGGACGGCTATTCAACCGACTCGTCGCTAAGCAGAGAGATGCGAGCGATGGGACCGGCAATCGACGAAGTGGACCTGAGCGATTCGGAGGCCGACGTTACTGTGGTGGAGGTTGCAGCTGGGGATGTCGCTAAGACTCCTGCAGATCAACCTACATCACAGTAAAACAGCGTCCGCTGCTCTTTTGCTTCGCCTGGCCAAAGGCGAAGCCGACGTGGTCTTAGTTCAGGAACCCTGGGTAGAAGGAGGCAGGGTTGCTGGACTGGGAACAAAAGACTACAAGCTTATGCTTGACCCCAAACAAGGTAAAATTCGAACCTGCATTTTAGCCAAACGGCATCTTAGTACATTTCTGCTTCACAAATACAGCAACGGAGACAACACAGCAATAAGCCTGGAGCTGCAAAGCGGCTCTTTTAGGATGCTATCGGCCTACATGGCTTCCGAAAAGGTAGACCCCCCAGACGCGCTACTCAGAGGACTGGTACAGGAATGTGAAGAGGTTAAGAAAGGTTTGGTGATAGGATGCGATGCAAATGCCCACCATACTCAGTGGGGCTGCCCTATCAACAACGACAGAGGTGAGTCTTTATTCGATTTCATTCTTAAATCGAACTTATTTCTTTGTAATAGGGGCAATACCCCTACTTTTATAACAAAAACGTGCCAAACGATCATAGATCTATCCCTGGCATCAGATTCACTCATAAGCACAGTCACAAACTGGGCTGTCTCCGACGAGCACTCATTTTCAGATCATAGGTTTATAGAGACCACTTTGTCCCTAGTGTCACCTGCGCCGGTCAGCTTTGCCAACCCCAGGCGGGCAAACTGGAATAAATACAAAGAAATTCTATCGAACTTCCTCCCCAGGAAGCCACCAGAAAGCACTCCTTGCACTCAGGAGCTAGATAATATAGTAAACAAATTCACAGAAGCATGCAACGCGGCATTCTCAGCTGCATGCCCGTTAGGGAAACCAAGGGGAAAGAAAAAACCTCCTTGGTGGACCCAGCAATTATCAATCCTCAGAGCCAAATGCAGAAACCTGTTCAACAGAGCGAAAGCTGCAAATGAGGACATAAACTGGCAAAGCTACAAAAAGGAACTAGCCACATACAAAAAGGCCATCAGAAAAGAGAAGAGAACTGCGTGGCAGAACTTCTGCCCGGACATTGAAAAGACAACTGATGCCGCAAGGCTCAGAAAAATACTTTCTAAGACAGCCGTATCCCTGGGCTATCTCCAAAAGGCTGACGGAGCATGGTGAAGAATCCCTAAACCTACGCTCACTTCCCAGGGAGCCTGCAAACAGGACATCCCCCAGGAAGACACACTGGAGAAGGAATAAACTTAAATCTCCTACTATCAGACCGTAATATAAACTGGTCCATTCATAGTTTTAAGCCATACAAATCGCCGGGACCGGACAATATAACACCGGCACATATTCAGCAAGCAGGAGAACTAGCTATAAACTGGCTGAGAAAAATATTCCAGACCATTCTTGCAGTAGGAGAACTACCTACAGCATGGCGGGAAACGAAAGTCGTTTTCATCCCTAAGGCAGGGAAAGCCACCCATACTACAGCGAAGGATTTCAGACCGATAAGTCTGACATCATTCCTGCTAAAAATCCTAGAAAGACTGTTAGGTCTACATATTAGAGACATCATTGACCCGACGCAGATATCAGAGGCGCAACACGCATACACCAAAGGTAAGTCGACCGAATCGGCGCTACACTTGGTAGTAAGCAACATCGAGAAATCACTCAGTATACAAGAATACACCTTGATCGCCTTCCTTGACATAGAAGGAGCTTTCAACAACGTGCTCCCCACGGCAATAACAGAATCCCTCACTGAACTAGGGGTTGAGCCAGACTAGATTAGTGAACAGAGGCACTCCGCAAGGAGGTGTACTATCACCCCTTTTATGGAATATCGCGGTAAATAAACTACTGCGGATTCTTGAAGGAGGAGGCTGTAAAATAGTGGCATACGCAGACGATGTCGCTATCATCTTTAATGGTAGGTATCCACAAACGTTATGCGATCTTATGACCGCAAAACTAAAAACACTATCGGAATGGACTACAAAGAACGGACTTGGGGTAAATCCCTCAAAAACAGAACTAGTCCTTTTTACAAATAGATACAAAATCCCAAAACTTAACCCACCCACTTTAAACAACTGTAATCTCTCTTTTAGCGAGCACGCAAGATACTTGGGGTTAGTATTAGATAAGCGTCTTAAATGGGGCCTAAACAACCAAGAGAGAACCAAGAAAGCGACCATTGCACTTTACTCTTGTAAAAAAGCAATTGGGCTAAGATGGGGTATGTCCCCTAAAATCGTCAATTGGATATACATAGCGGTAGTCAAGCCAATCCTACTATATGGAGTGGCTCTGTGGTGGACCGCTTTACACAAACAATGTATCTTAACTCCACTTAACAAAGTACAGCGCATGGCGGCCTTGTGTATGAGTGGAGCCCTTCGAACTACCCCAAACGAAGCGCTGAATGCGATCTTGAACCTCCAGAGCCTGGACTTAGCAGGAATGGAAAGGGCGAAATCGGCAGCCATTCGACTAAGGGATACAGGGCAATGGAAAGCCCAACTGTATGGTCACGCTAAGATTCTTCAGCATGACAAATTGATCCCGCCAAAAACGGATCTATGTAAAACCCGTGAATACAATCACACGCCCTTCGAAGCTCTGATCCCAGGCAGGGAAGTTTGGGATCGTGGCCGACCGGGCTCAATAGACGCAATCTGTTTATATACAGACGGCTCCAAACTAGACGGACACGTAGGTGGAGGCATATACTCCGAGCAATTAGAGATCAGGCGGTGTTTCAGACTTCCTTCCAAGCGGAAGTGTACGCTATAATGGAAGCACTTGTCTGTTTAAGGGAATTAAACACTCAGAACAGACACATAAACATATATAGTGATAGCCAAGCGGCTATTAAATCAATCTACTCGACAAATACAAACTCCCGAACAATAGCAGACTGTCGCAAATGTCTCCACGAGATGGCTAGTCAGTTTACTGTCAGCCTTATATGGGTTCCGGGCACCGGGATATCGTAGGCAACTGTATAGCAGACGAGCTAGCCAGGCAAGGCACCACCATACCTCTCCTTCCAGGAAAGGAGAATGTCGGCATGCCGATGGCTACTTGTAAGCTAATTATTAAAAACCACTTCAGCAAATTAGCCAACACTTATTGGCAAAACACACCGCAATGCCGAATCTCTCACCAGACATGGCCTGAAATAAACAATAAGAAAACATCAGAACTACTCAATTTCAGCCGCACTGAGTGCGGCATGCTAATTCGAGTACTCACAGGCCACTGGCTCGTTGGCGCACACGCCGGCAGGCTAAAAGCCCCAAAAAACGATTTTTGCAGAAGCTGCAGGGATGAGGAAGAAGAGGAAACGGTGGAACACCTACTCTGTTCATGCCCAGCCCTATGCAGGCTTAGACTGAAACACTTAGGATATCCTTTCATAAATGACCTGACCGAAATATCGCAGACTAACCTGAAGATTCTAAGCTCTTTTATTAAATCCTCCGGATGGGGGACCTGCTGATCGACCAACTTACAGGCTGACTCTTAACGGATAGGGGACCCAAAAATAGAGATCATACGGTATCACAATGGACCCACAGAGGTCTAGGTGTACCAGGCTACAGCCTGGCAGCCGTCCTAACCTAACCTAGGTGGCGGTTGCTGCTTGTCCCGACACTACTATTGAAGCCTTTTATCACAAATGAAGTGAGCTCTAGAAGGTTTGTGATTGTGGATCTACGTTTTATAAATCCGTGTTGACACGGAGAAATGATTGATCTGCAAAGGTGCTGCAAATGAGGAGTAATAATTTTTTCAAAAAACCTAGGAATAGCTGACAACTTAGAAATACCTCTGTAGTTACTGGCTTCTAACTTGTTACCTTTTTTGAAAAGAGGAATAACAAATGATTCCTTCCAAATATTTGGGAATTGGGAAGTTTCAAGAGATAAGGTAAACAACTTGTGAAGAGGTTTGCACAGGGCCTTACCGCGATACCTAAGCACGCACCCTGGAATACCATCGGACCCTGGCGAATAAACAGGCTTAATACGAAGAAGATCCAAAAGAAGAGAACTTTCTGTTAAAGTGGGACAGAATATGAGGTTTGACTTAGACATGTAAGAATAAGGCTGTAATGAATAATCTAAAGTAGAGTAAGTCGATTGAAAAAATTGGGCAAATAAATCGGCTATTGCCGACCACATTGCCGTCATGTTTTCGAACGACAGCGAGGAAGGAAAAGAATTAGATTTACGCTTGATGTTAACAAAATTATAAAACATCGATTGTTGGGTGGTATGGATCTTCAGGTTGCGTGAGTGGTGCTACTCTGGACAGAATCACACCTTCAGGATTTGATACAAAACACAAATCAAGTAGGCGACCTAATGAATTTCGAACATGGTTTACTTGAGATAGAGCAGGCCATCAATAAAATCATGCTGTGCTACAGGTAGTAAGACATTCGATCCGTCCTCAGTGGACCAAGTAACTCCAGGTATATTAAAATCACCTAGAACTATCAACTATCCCTATCGGAAAGCTTATTTGCAACGGACTTAATAACGGATAGGTGATTTAAATAATCAGGAAGTTCAGACAACGGCGGAATATATGAGCAAGTTATGTATATAAAGTTACCAGGAAGCGATAACTTTACACAAATAAAGTCAATGGTATTGAATTCATCAAAAAATAACTCCTCAGACGGGAAGTTTGAATCAACTCCAATTAAGACTCCACCTCCCCGTCTAGAGGGACGGTCATACCTATATATTGTGTACTTACTTATTGTGTACTGGAAAAACTTCGGAGCTAAAGATCTCCGGCTTTAACCAGGTTTTTGTGAACACAATAATATGAGCTGCAAAGGAAAGGCTATCAGAATACAATTTAGTGAGTTTGCTACGCAAACCTCTTGCATTCTGATAGGAAAGAAGGAGGTTAGAAGTTAGTTTTTTGAAATTGGTACACTGGTTTGGCCTCGACTAGGAAGTTTTACTCCAACGGGCCCCCTTCTTCTTTATCTTAGCCTCGAACTCTTTTACAACCATATTATCCGGCCAAAAGTCGCCCGAGCATATGGCTTCAAAAAGCTCGTTAGGGACAGTTATCTTGAAAGATGAAATGTCTCTAGCATAAGAAAACTTAAACTTTTCCACCTTTACACTATTACAATCGGCTTTAGTTTTGTCTTGTATATAAGACAATACATCAGAGGATGTTTGATCAGGGGAAAGACAAGAAACGAAAATTTGTTTCTTTAGTGGAACCACTAAAAGGGATTTTGGTGGAGCAGACATTGTTTCTGCAAAACCAGCTTGAGCCGGTTGTCCGGACTCAGTAGTCCCTTGTGGTGGAGATGCTACATTCTGAGAGATAGGTGGATCCACTAATTGTGAAACCACTACGGACAAATCGGAATTCTTAGAAGTCCCTGGTTGCATGCATTCTGTAACGGATTGTTCGGATACCGAATCTTTTTTAGCTGCCGATCTTAGTAACATTTGAGGGTTTGCTGAAATCAACTGCTGATCCGCCGGAATGCTCTGTTGATCTTTTGATTTCGGTTGCGGGGTGTTCCCCTTTTGCTCCTTACCACCAGCGGCCTTTTTGCGCTTAGGGGACTCTTCTAATAGCTTACGACTATTAAACTGCAAGTCCAGCGCAGAGAGGAGATCATCAGCTCGGCGAAAACTATCTCTAGCCACTCCGAAACAGCTAATCAGCCCCATCAGGCCGCCTTTAGTTTGGCGCATGAACGATTTCATCTCGTTCGCAACCTCAACACAAGCGTCACAACAAAACTGCAAATTGGGCCCCTTTGAAAGGTCATCACTTGTCCGGCCAGTAAAACCGGCGCACTTGGTGTGCACCATATTTTCACACAGCCAGCAAGTCATATTAGACTGGTCAGCCCTGATTACGAGGCTGCATTTTTTGCAGAAGCAGACTACATTTTTATTATTCATTTTATTTATTTACCACTGTACCAAAAAAAAGCGAATTGAAATTTATAAGCGAGCAGTTATAAGTACCGCAAGAGCGCAGAAACTGCACGCTTAGAACTTTCAAAGCAAAGAGAGCAAGAGAGCGGGAGCGTAAATAAGTTAAAGTGCATCACAAAAGAGAAACGGCGGGCATATAAGAAAAGAAAAACACAGATAAGAATTACAAAAAACTAAAACAATTTATTAGTATTAAATACAAAGTGCACTTGCGAAGCGAACGGAGTTTAAATTTATGTTTTAATAAACCCGAAGAGAATTAAAATTGTTTTGATAAAACCCACCGATGGGAATAAACGAAAACAAAAGCAAAATTCGATGCGCAGAAAAAAAACACGACCGTTCACTTTGAAAGTCAAAGACGATATTGGCGTCTAGAAGATCCGTTAATTTTCTAAAGCTTTCTTCACCTTTGACTTGGACCTTTGTTTCATATATGTCTTATTTAGTCGAGGGGATTACGTGGAAGCTATCTTTACCAATCAGATCGATTATTATATTAACAAGGTTTTTGGAGATTTCTCTCCAAGTTATAAACAAATTCTTTTTAAACAATTCTTAATTGAGAACGCTATCCAGCCCAAGAGGCCAGCTGCCTTACCCAAGTCATAAACAATTTCGAATAAACAATTCTTAGCTGGGAATCAATTACTCTGCCTTCACACACAATCCTAATTAGCTTCCCCACTTCATTAGAATAAACTAAGGTGGGTCCAGCTATTGTTAACACAAACATCCGGACAACACCCGGCAAGCACCAAAACTGCAGAGTAATCCGTTTAGCATAATTTCACAATCGAGCAGAGAATTTGATCAGCCAATTTTCCGCCTCTCTTTTAGTCTTAAACCGAGGTTGGCTTATCGGATAATCAGCCTTTGGCCCGGCAGTCCGTTTTTGGATTCTAAAATACAATATTTGTGAGCAGTGAAATAAAAATCGATATTAAGAAAAAGTTTTAATTAAGTGAATAAAAAATATATTTGTTTTTTTTTTTAAATTCACAAGTGAAATTATTAATTGGCATACAAAATACGATTTGGAAAATTTCATGTCAATACCCTGCGCGAATTATCCACGCTCTTTTATACTGATCTAGGTATGCATCAAAAAATAAGATTTGGAAAGATGCATGTCAATAGATATCAATAAACTGAGCTCGCAAACGGTATTGAAATAGACGGACAGACGGCCATAGCTATTTCGACTTCCCTATTGGTCCTGATCAAGAATATATATACTTTATGGGGTCGGAAACGTTGCTGCGTTCACTACGTTACATACTTCTGACCTTTCTCCTTTCGGAGAGGTTAGATGTGTGAAGGGAGAGTATCATTCCTTTTGTTATATGTTACATTACAATGATATATTTGCCATTATATTTTTATTTAAAGAATTGTCACTTTGTTATAACTGCCATGGGCAGATCTTTATTCAGGAATCGTCAAAATATGAATGAATTACAGCTAGCTTTTTGCGGCTGCGCTGCCTGCAAACATCGGCAGCGGCCGTCATACATATATATATCGAAGTATATGCTCGCAATTGTATTTGTGCTGGTAGCGAGAGAAGTTGTACATGCATGCCTTGTATGTGTCTGCACTCAGGCCATGTTAATATGCTGACACTGGCACTTCCCATAAGTTGGGCTCTGAGGCGCATTCATATTTCGGCTATCCGCAAAAGTTTAGCGGACGGCACTTTTGTATTTGTTTAAGTACACTGTAACACAATGTTGGTGTCGGTACAGAGGGTACTCCCTACTATGATACATGCATACTACATCTCCCTCCTTCTGAAATATAACGTAATTCTATGAAGTTATTTTCTTACTATATGTATATAAAATATAATTGAACATCTTGTTTTATAATAATATATATATATTATTTTTTTTTTATTGTGTTATTTATTTAATTTATTATTTTTTTTTCCGGATCAGAAAGTATTATTTATTTTAGTATATTTCCGTCTGTCCGTCCGTCTGTCCGTCCGTCTGTCCGTCCGTCCGTCCGTTTCTACGCAAACTAGTCCCTCAGTTTTAAAGCTATCTGCTTGAAACTTTCCCAAAAGTTGTCTTTCTATTGCAGGTAGTATATAAGTCGGAACGAGCCGGATCGGGCGACTATATCAAATAGCTGCCATATAACTGAACGATCGGAAAAGCCATAACTTTGGTGTTTTTAAAGTTAGGAAGTTGGGATTTTCTATGGGTTTTATTTTTGGCTAATCAATCCGACCTACCGAATTTCATAAGGCCGACTATATCTTATAGCTGCCTTATAACTGAACGATTGAAAATGATAAAACTTTGGTGTTTTTAAAGTTAGGAAGTTGGCACTTTTTATGAGTATTAAGAATGCATCATAGGAATAATTTTGGAGAATATAATTTATAGAATATTCTGCAAGGGTATATCAACTTCGGCTCCGCCCGAAGTTAGCTTTCATTTCTTGTTTTTTTTTAATCTTGTATAATATTTCCATTAGCTCTCTTAAATGCTTGTTTTAGTCTAAACTTAGATTCTTTAGCGTAGTCATCTACATTATATAGAGGTTTTATTTTATCTATGCTATTAAAATTTTGAGGTAAATTTGAAGTTTTACCAAAAACTAACTCATATGGACAATAGTCATGTGCCATAGAGGGTGTTGTGTTGAAACAATATACGAAGTACTGGAGCCATACATCCCAATCTGTTTTATCAACTGAGATTTATTAGCGGATGAACTCATTAAATGTTCTGTGGCTTCGCTCCACGGTTCCTACAGTTTGGTGATGGTGTGCGGTAGAAGTTATGTTTTTGTTATTTAAATTTTTACATAAATCCTCAATTATCGAATTTTTATATTCTGTTCCCATGTCTGTTATGAACGTCTTCATTGGACCGTACTTCAGAATAAAATCTGCAAATATAGCTTTTGCTACTGTTTTTCACTTTTGTTTTGAATTGGTATTGCCACAAGGTATTTAGTTAAATCGCAGATTAGGTTTACTGCATATTCATTTCCTCGTTCACATTTAGGTAGTGGACCGACCGTATCCACAATTACCCTGTCAAGAGCCATTTGTGGCGTTTCAGTTTACGTCAATGGTGTTTTTGTATGTTTGGTTGTTTTGGATTTTTTAGCATTTTGGGCATTTTCTTATATAATTTGTTATAAATCGGGTCATATTTTTCCAATAATAATGCCTTTTTATCTTTGCTTATGTTTTAGCTATGCCTGTATGACCTCCTTGTATTGGATCGTCATGGAATGTAAACAGTAATGTTTTTTTCTCTTTATCATTATTTGATAATAGGGTCACCGGCTTGAGTAGCGCTACTCTTAGAGATTGTAATATTTTATTGCCTATTATTTTAAAAGATTCTATTGATATAGTGTCAAATATCTTTTCGCTCGGTGCCACTTTGAGTTTGCTCATATTAAGTATACCGGCTTCTTTTTCAAGCCTTTGAAAGAACTGACCTAAGTCGAGAATTCCATTGGTGTACAAATTAATTAAATCCTTATTCAGGATTTTACTTAAGACGCGCGGTACTGCGCGAATGAGAAGACTTAGGTTTCGAGAGGCGATGACCGTCGCGATTTATTTCCAAAATTCAACTAAATACTAAGTACATAAATTCTTATAACGAAAGCTAGCCCTATGCCCTGAAAGTGCTGACCCGGCGCCCCGTGTCTGGTGTTGGGTAGCCGTCGGTTGCGTTGCAGTGCATTGCCCGCTGACC
This sequence comes from Drosophila prolongata, assembly GCA_036346975.1. Classification (NCBI taxonomy): domain Eukaryota; kingdom Metazoa; phylum Arthropoda; class Insecta; order Diptera; family Drosophilidae; genus Drosophila; species Drosophila prolongata. Next base: position 3,098,579 of record JAYMZC010000271.1, on the reverse strand, counting down.
GAAGCTTGGGCTTCTGGTTCCGTCGTTGTGCAATATCCGCAGGTGTCGCTGGCTATGCATTATTCTCATGCCGGCTACGCGTGATCAGCTTGGCAACTTCTCTGTTGCCGGGTGACCATGTTAACTCCTCCCCCGCTAGATGAAGGACGTCCTCTTACTTCTTGAAACTGTCAATAATAACTTGAAGGTCATGCTGGCGACGAACTCGCTGGCGTCGTAGAGCTTGAAAATGATAAAGCAAATGGCGAAGAAAGCGATCGCGGCCACTCCAGATATTATAGGCCGGTTTACCAGTCTCTTTTCCATTTCGCCAATGTATCGTAGGTTTTCCATGTTTAATTTCTGTAAGTATGGTAAACTCAGTATTTCCTGATGGTCTGTAATGTTAAGGACCGTTGATGCAGCTGGTGCTGGGAATTTTTTTACGTAGCTCTTCAAGTTTCGGTATAAGGTGTTGTTTACTTTTACCTCCTCGTCGAATGTAACGAGGAACGTTCCAGTTACCAGTTGTCCATTGACCGTAGCTGTTCCGTCATTGAGAATAATAACGCCGTCATCGATGATTGTTAGTGGCTCGAGATGACTGGTGCGAGTTTAACAATGTGCGTAGCCTCCTGAGTGGAGTTGTTGTGCGCATGTTGCATAGGGCAGAATTTTGTCGTAAGGGCAGCGCTGCAGTTTCCAATCGGCATGATTTTGTTACCGCAGTCAGCTACTCTATTGCCTTCAGCAAAATTAAGAATAGTGCCGTTGTGTTCAACGGGGTGCAAGATTATTTTCTTACAAGTTAAGTAGGGCTTAGGATATTTTAATATAAAGTGTAAAAAGTTATTATTTAATAAAACTCTAATTTGAGCTACTTCCATTAAATCGGTTATAGAAACATTTGTGGAATGTTCATTGATTAAATTTTGTAAGTCGTTTGAGTCTAAAATCGCGGGGTTGATTATTCCAATTTTTGCAAGAGTAACCGACAACATTAAGGCTTCGAGTTCGGAAATAATAATTCTATTTCTTGGTAGCAAGTTCTCATATAAATTTTCTGTATTTATCTGTTTTGCTTTTGCATTTTTTACTAAAATGTTACCGTGTTCGTTAGGATGTTTATTTGTTCCTGGGTTTTTGTGTTAATATTTATTTGTCTATTTTCTGATTCTATGAGTTCTTTCTGCCTAAATTTAATGTTCTCAAAGTCATCAAAATCTGGAGTACCGGATACGATTTTTAATGCGGTGCTTAATAAATTTATGCCTCTAGCGTGTCTATGATGAACATTTATGGTATCTATGAGAGTCTTAATGTGTCGTAAATCTGAGTCTAATATCTGCCTCATATGTGACTGGGGGAAATGGTTTCTCATTTCTTCTGTTTCTTTAACTATTTCCGAGTACATGGTTAAGTTGGTTGAGTGTTTGAGGTATTGGAAATCTCTCCAAACAGTCACATGCCCGTCTATGATTGGTATGTAATTTAAGGTCGTGTAGTCGGTCATTTTAGCTGCTATTGGTACGGCGAGGAGTAGAATCATCCAAATCCTAGTGTGTCGAAGATAAAATAAAAAGAAAAACAATAGAGAACGATATAGTCGAGTGCCTCGACTATTAGATACCCGTAACTCAGTTAAAAAAGTTCAAATTATCAATTTGAATTCGGCGATCTCCTAGAGTTGGCAGCTTTACAGCACGAGCATCAGCACCAGCGCTGCTTTAGCGCAGGCAGCTTTTGTCCTGCACCAGCAGCTGTGTTTATGTTTATGTTTTTCAGTGCAATAAATTGACTAGAAATATTAAACATACATACTTATATTGGCTAAACACATACATTCTTAAATAGTATTATGTATATTAAAGTCTAAATGTTTGCACAACACGAGTAACGGGTATAGCGAATAGCTTTCTTTGAAAGGAGTTATCTTTGCCGGGCAATTGCAACTGTGTACAATGTAAATAAATGTATATATATATATATTTTTTTTTTTTTTTTTTTACTTTGCGTATAAAAAATAAAATTGTGTTTTGCTTTTAATATAAAATACTTGTATAAAACAATAAATTAAGTATAATGTGCAGGTAATACTTGCGTTGATCTCTAAAGTTATTAATATACTTTGTTCTTATTGCACTTAAATGCGCGCGCTGTAAGGCCATGGCTGGATAAATGAGGAGGAGCCCGCCGGCTATATAGGTGATCCTTGATCCCACGCACCAGAAGGCAATGCAGCCCACAACGGGACCAAGAGCACGAGCTAGAGCTCCCAGGGAGCGGAATATGCCCAATACTGAACCTTTCTGATCATCGTTGCCATACTTGGATACGAGTGTGGTCAGGCAGGTGACCGCGAAGGCGGTGGAGATTGCAAATAGGGTCATCAGGTACAGACTAAAGATGGCATAACCCTTGATCTAGGCCTCGGGCAGTCGACGAACCACTGAACCCTGTAGCAAAGTCATTATGACGCCTGTCGTCAAAAACATCTTGGCCTGATCCATCGAAGTGTAACCAAATTTATGGTACATCAAAAAGGTGACGGTGAACTCCGATCGCCAGACCAAAAACCAGCAGAGAGGGCAGCACAAACCAGGCGCCTCCAGTTTTATCCGAGAATATGGCGAACAGAGCTCCAATCATGGGACCCACAATAAATCCGACGGCAGCAGCGGCAAAATAATGGTGAAGGCCAGGAAATCGAAAAGTAATGGTACGAAGATTATACAAGTAGAAGGCAGCTTGATGGATCTGCTCAACCCCAGCTCCTGGGTCAGAGCAGTAAGTTGGACACCGAAACTTTTTAGATCCATACCCCGCGAAAGAAGCTTGGTTTTGGTAACGATCGTAAAGGCAGCAAAAATATATCAGAAGCAGAATATGTCCACAGAAAAGGTTGTCCTGGATCCAAGGAAAATGAGTCGGTCAGTCAGAAGCCGAAATTTGTTAGTCAACAACAAACATCAGGTGGTATTCCCGAGGGTATAAGCGCCTGCACACCCAGAAGCTCTGGAGCACATTCCAATCCCCTTTAATGAGGATACGATATTGTGGCGCTTTGGTGATAATCTAATGACGATGACAGCAGCACCACGATCTCGATCATCAGGGTGGTTGGCAGAGTATACAGCATATCCATAAACATGGAAAAAATAAATGGCTGGTAAAATGTGTCTTTGAGATCAGGATGCAGAAAGACGCGAGGTAAACTTTGCATTTTGAGCTGGGGGCATGCAGGCTTAAAAGTACTGGTTTGAGTGGATCTACGCTCAACAGAACCATTGGGCTCTAAATATGCAGGACATCTTGCACCTCTCCTGGTCCTTTGTCTCATCGTCACCAGTACATGAGGCACACTTTGGCAAGAGAGAGCAAACATTTTTAGAATGAAAGTCGAAGTTCTACTTGAACCACCTGGAATTGAATTATTCGGATATTATATACATCTATATTGTTTCGGTTCGCCTTTCCATTCTCACTAGGGGGGTTGTATACATTTCGAGTGTTGTGTCCCAAAGCTTTAAGTCTCGCAGTAATTTCGGTTAATTTGGTTAATCACCAATGCCGTCATCCATAGTAACCCTACAGGAGGATTTACCAGTCGTCTTGAAGCGAAAACCAGTGGTCCAAATTGGTCCAAATTTTATGTTTTTGAAGATATTTCGCGCAGTTTTACACAGCTATTGACATCAATTTTTCCAAGTCTTATTTATTTACGCATACCTTGATAAGGGTAAAAGCGCTTGCCGATCGGACGTGTATATCTTATAGCTTCCATAGGAATATTTTTAAAAGCTGTGAAAATATCCATTTTTTCTATTTATATGTCTGCAAGGGTATTAAAACTTCGGCTTACCAAAGCTAGCTTCCGTCCTCGTTTTCAATTAACATTTTTTTCAGCATCCAAATTCATTAGAGAAAGCGCTTTCAACGGCGGATCTAGATGGTGGTGAGTGGAAATTTACTAAATTATAGTTTTTAAAAAAACTTTTCTGGAAATGCAAGTACTAAAAAGATATAAGAAAAATATAAAGAAAATTGGGAAGGAAATCCCAATGTTGGATTATGACATTTAGTCATATTAAATAAAGTAAAATAAGTAAAGAAAAAGGAACTGGAGAGTAAAGATCGATCGAATCTCTTTAGTTGTCCGTTCCACCCAAGTTCGAACGCATGTTCGCTTGCATGTGTGATGTTTTTGCTATTCAAATATACTGTTCGGTCACGCCGCAGTCTAATTAAATTCTTAAAGTTTCAAATCTTTACGTAAATTAAATTCTCGATGTTTGCTTTTGCCTTTTCTATTTGCGCGGCAACTCTTTCATTTGCTGTAATTGCTACTCCTTTTTGAATTCCTTCGCCGATCGCTGCCTGGCCCTTTGTCCACGGAAAGCATCTACTTAAGTTAGTTCGATTTTGTACTCGCTCGATAAAGGCACGGTCGCAGATCGCCTGCCTATTCTCTCTTTGTCTTAATTTTCCTTCGTTTGATTGATCGCGCATATACATAACCTGCAAGTTCTATGTACATAAGCTGCAAGCGGTAACACATACACCCCGCTAGAAAGTCATATCGCACCCGCTCCCACGCGTCGTATAGAATATTTTGGTTTCCTCTTTGTGCCTTCGGTGGGTTCAGCACGCGCTGCACAGTGGAATTTAATTATTTTGCGAGTGACAAAAACTGAAAATAATCAAATAAATTTATTAAAAATGTCAACCGAAACAACTTTAGCTGCTCCAGTTCAGGGAGTGAAGCATCTTAAATTGAAGGCTGAATCAATGCTTTCTAAGGTGAAATCCTCTGAGAAGGCCCTGATTGTTGAGAAGCTCCAAGCGATGAGTGAGGAAGAATTAGATCTTCGTGTTAAGCTCTCAGAGGAGAATAAGGCTGCATTTGCTCAGGTCCATGACAGTCTTGAGGAGCTGGATTTTAACGAAATAGGCAGCCAGGTTAGCGATGATTTTGAAGAGCTTATCATATGCTAAGTCGAGAATTGGGTAAGCGTCAACGTCCAGCATTTCGAAGTTCTACGCTCAGGCCAGAGCCATCTCTGGATTTCCATTCTGTGCCGGCTAAAATATCTCATTTGCCTGAATTGAGATTGCCTGAATTTTCTGGTGGCTATACTGAATTGGCCGACTTTTAATCCATGTTTAAAGCTATCATCGACAATGACGTGGAGCTCACTAACATTGAGAAGCTGCAGCTTTTAAAGTCTTGCCTGAAGGGTTCCGCCTTGGATACAGTGCGCTCATTACAAATTTGTGATAGCAACTATGCTGTAGCTTTGGATTTATTGAATAACCGTTTTAATAATAAGCGTCTAATTTTCCAATCTCATATAATTGCAATTTTGGGTCTCACTCCGCAGCGAAGCTGAGAGATATATCTGATGAAATAAATGCTAATCTACGTGCTCTTCAGTCCATGGGTTCGGTTGAGCAAATTTCAAATTGCATTCATGTTCATGTTTTACTCCAAAAATTATATAGCAAAACTCAGGCCCCTTGGGAAGAATCTGCGGCTATTGATGAAATTCCCTCGATTGATCAATTTACTACATTTTTGTCCAAGCGTTGTCAAAAATTGAAAAATTTAGAGCATACAGCAGCATCGTACTCATATAGTTCACAATCAGGAAGAAGCCGCAACAAAAGCATTTTAATTGCCACTAACACTTTTGGAAATGGATGTCTTGTGTGTGACAACAGTGGCCATTCAATTTATAGCTGTGGTCAATGCGCCAATTTTTCAGTATTCGAAAGGTAAAGGAATTAGCGCTCTGTCTTAATTGCTTAAAGAAGGGGCATCAAATGCGTAATTGTAAGTCAAGCTGCTGTCGAACTTGCAGGTCCAAGCATCACACCCTTTTGCACCATGGCACTTAGTCATCTACCCAAGTTCTGCGATCTCCAGCTGCAGAACAAAGTACGCCAATTGCAATTACTTCAAGCAGTTGCAGTTGCATAAAACGAAGTCTACCGTATCAGTTGCAGGTCTTGGAGATGCTCGATTTGACTCTGAAGGAGTTTCCGTTTGCAATAAGTTTAAGACTCATACCTCTGATTACTTTGCATGCCTATCTGCTCTTGTTGCTCCAGCGATTACCGACAATCAATCCAGTTTGACCGTTAGACCCGATGGTTGCAAAATTCCATTCCGAATCCTGATTTCTATAGATATCGGCGAATAGATTTCCTTATTGGCGCAAGCATGTTTTTTGAGTAGATTAAGTTGGCTGGGTTACCCCTATTGCAGAAAACTAGGCTTGGTTGGATAGGTGGAAATTCTACTCTCAAGGCAACTGCATTACACGGCCAAGCTGTGTAGCGTGAATTGGTTGCTGCTGAAGTTTATATGGATGAATTAGTCCGTCGCTTTTGGGAAGTTGAAAGCTGTGGTGAAGGCGTGGTCACAGCCACCAAAAAAGAACTAGAGTGCGAGGCTCATTTCCAGACCCACTTTCGTCGCTTAGACTCTGGTGAATATTCCGTACGATTACCTGCAAAGAACACTCTAGAATTACTGGATGAATCGTACAATCAAGCTTATCGTCGATTTCTAAATTTGGAGACCAAGCTAGAGCGCAAGCCAGAAGTCAAGGTCCAGTATTCTGCATTCATTCGTGAATATTTGCATTTGAAACACATGTCCGTCGTGCCCAGAGACTCTTTGACTCCAAATATTTTCTGCCGCACCACTGCGTTTTCAAAGAAGACGGCACCACGACTAAATTGCGAATCGTTTTTGATGGGTCTGCCAAAACGTCAAGTGGGCATTCTCTGAACGAGGTTCTCATGGCAGGACCTACCATTCAACAGAAGCTGTTCAACACGCTGTTACAGTTTCGGACTTTCCCTGTTGAATTGACTGGTGACATCTGCAAGATGTATCGGTGTGTTTGCGTGACTGAACCCGATAGCTATCATCAATGTATTCTTTGGCGTGACTCACTGGACCAGGAGGTGCAGGTATTCAAGCTTGATACCGTGACTTATGGTACTAAGCCTGCAGCCTTTTTATCCGTTCGAGAGATGCATCAATTGGCGAATGATGAGAAGAGCACATTTCAAATCGGTTCTAAAATCATTTTGCGGTACTTTTACGTTGATGATCTGATCACAGGAGGCCAATCAACACAGAAAGTCCTCGAAATCATGTCTCAAACAACAAACTTGCTTGCACGAGGTGGCTTTAAGGGGGTATATACCTTTTTTTGTCGAAAAAAATAGGAAAGTTTTTTTTTTATGTATGTAACTATTGTTTGGGAAAATGAATGATTATATTTTCTGAAAGTTTAGATTGTTGACAATGATTATGAAAAATATTTTGAAAAAATATTTAATAGTTTTTAAGGTGTGGCTGTTTCCCTTAAACGCCTTTTTTTTAAAGAGCCTTGCGGTGATAATTCCCCAGGACGAATGGGTCAACTGAAGCCGAAAAAATAAAAATATTTCATTAGTTTAAAGTAGTATCATGTACTTGAACGAACGTTTTAAAAAATTTTTTTTTTTTGTGCATACGGGAACGTTTTATTCAAAAAATGTCGTTTTTGGACGCTAAAATTCTTACAAAACTATCTATTTCGGCAAAATAAAAATTTTTACATGAAAAAACGATCGTTCAAGGACTAAAAAAATTCATTACGAACATTTAAGAATTACATTTAATAATTGAAGAAAATCGGTTCAGTAGTTTTTCGTCAATCCATATCACCGCAAAGTCATTTTTCAAAAAACACCATCTCGAGATATTCGCGCTTAAAGTTTCAAGTTTGGGTTTGGGCGGGGACGAGGCGCGCGGCTAGGAGCGCTGTAACTTTTTTTCTACTGCTCTCCATGAAAATTTGGGGAAATGTTCTAAAGAAGTTGTTCTTTAAGATAAAGCAAAAAAAAAATTTTCGATTTTTTAAAAATGAAAAAGGTATGTATATACCCCCTTAAGCTCAGGAAATAGTGTTCCAACAAGTTCCTGACTCGGAAAAAGAAACATTCCTGAAGTTTGACGATGGCAGCGACTTTACCAAGACACTGGGTCTTGCTTGGGACCCTGCAGCGGATGTCTTTCGTTTTTCTTTTTCTCCCATACAGGTCTCTCCAAAGCCATGTAAACGACTGGTGCTTTCCACAATTGCTCGGGTGTATGATCCGCTTGGTCTCATTGGTCCTGTAGTTGCCAAGGCCAAGATCTTCCTGCAACAAGTCAGGAGAGAGAAGTTGGAGTGGGATGAGAGCTTTCCTGAGGCACTCAACACATCATGGTTGAAGCTGTCATCTGACTTGGGTCGTACTCAGCAAATGAAGTTTCCTCGATGTGCGCTGCATCCAAGTGATGCTATTGAGATCCACGGATTCTGTGACGCTAGCATCGACGCATATGGAGGATGTATCTATCTCGTTTCAATAGCTGATGGTAAACGAGAAGTGCATCTATTTCACTCAAAATCTCGTGTGGCACCTTTGAAGACTCTCACGGTTCCCAAATTAGAGTTGTGCGCAGCTTTATTACTGGCTCAACTGATGCCGGACGTACGCAACATGAATCTCTTTGATTGCCCGTTTTATTGCTGTTCAGATTCTGCTTTAGCTTTATCATGGATAAGCGATGAACCTTCACGTTTTCATGCTTTTATTGCTAATCGAATATCATTAATTCAAGTGCTATCCAGTGGCATGAATTGGCGCTGTGTACCGACCGACTGCAAACCTGCCGACATCTTGTCAAGAGGTACTTCCCCGAGCGAGCTTCTGGAATCTGCCCTTTGGTTCAGAGGGCCAGAATTTCTTCTCAAGGATCAGTACGATTGGCCTGAATCATGTATGCCTGTGAAGACTCTTCCCGACTTCAGAAAGCGCAGATGTTCCAGCAACATTTTCAGACCCCATTTGTGAGGCTTAGCTTGATTGTATTGCTTATATGACGATTGACCTGGAAACACAATTTAAATTGAAGATATATTTTCTAATAAAATTTAAATTTGAATACCTTTGAACGCAATGATTTGCTCATCAACGCTTTGATGCTCTTCTTAGGGTAGTTTACCGAAACTTTCTTTGAGAATGTCTAGTAAAGGGCGTATCTTGTACAGCTTATCATAATTCACATCTCCTTTTTTGGATTGTTTAGTGTTATCGTTGAAATGTAAACATTGTTTGATTTCTTCAAACCTTCCTCGTGGCATTGAATCCGATATAGCAGTAAGCTTAAACTCTTTTGAACAAGCCATTTTCAGTTGCGGAACTTTTATTACTCCCTTATCAAGTCAATTACTTTGATATCAAAAAAGGTGCAGAAAAATTCTACAGGTGTCACCACGCTACCGACTTGGAGTTTATCATCTGCTTCCCAAATACTTTTTTCTCAATGTCTTGGGATCAACTTTTTCTTTGATAAAGTTGTCAATATGTTCAATCTCTATTGATTCTCCTTTGTCCACGATATCTGTTAAATTCTTCTCCAGCACTGCAGAGATATCTTCCATTTCATCACCACTTTCTTCGTCAGTGGAGGCATCCCAATCGAAGTTGATAATCCTCTCAATGTCATCATTTGACAAACCTTACTCTTTCGGCCTCATACTATACTCATACTATACTATACTCTATACACAATATATAATATATGTGTATTGCAATGGCCCAAAGTTGCCCACAAGCAACTTTACAACTTTGAAAATTCGTCACCTCGTTATTATTGAAAATTAATTAAATTAAATCTTAGCAAAGTTTTGCTTATTATTGATTAACAATATTTTATGTATACTTTTAGCCTTTTTATATATATTTTATTAGTTAATCAGTCACTTTAAATATTCTTCAGAATTTCACAACAATTTTTTTCACGACGCACGTCTAGTCTGTTGAGAACTATTTCGTCAAATTCGATTTTTTTTTGCGTTTTGTTTTCTCTGAAAACAAGAAAAACTTTAGCTGCAGCATCAACTTCATAGAATTGTTTTTCTCCTTTTTATCTGGGAGTCACATTTCATGAATCAACAACTTGATTAGCTATTCAAATGCACCGACATCTTCACCCCCCTGCATTAATTTCCACCTGCCCGAGTTCCCAGGACAACAGCTGGCCAGGAAACCGAAGTTTTCCTAATTAAAGTGATTTATTTTATTTAATTTTTGGTATTTTCTGTCTCTTGTAGCCTTTTGTTTATTTTTATTTTCTTCATTTATTTTGTTATTTTATTTTATTTTATTTATTTATTTTTTTTTTTATATTTTGCGTTTGCATATTTTACTGGATAATTAATATTTCCTATAGATCCACATTCCCCGATGTGTCCCTTTCCGACCACATTTGAAAATCGTACATCATGGGTTCTGCGTCGCCTCGCAGAAGGCGTACTGCGCCGCCATTTACGTCCGAGTTGAGGCTGGGTCCGCGGAAGTGGTGAACTTACTAACGGCAAAAACGCGGGTGGCCCCTGTAAAAACGGTGTCACTCCCGCGGCTCGAGTTGTGCGGAGCCTTGTTATTGTCCGAAATGGCCAACGCCGTTCTTCCGAAGATGCCCGGGCAGGCGTCCGCCCTGCACTGTTGGACGGACTCTACGATTGTTCTCGCCTGGTTGCATAGGCCAGCGTGCCACTGGACAACGTTTGTGGCAAATCGTGTGACCAAGATCACCCAGCTCACCGAGGTGGAGAAATAGGCACACGTCCGCTCCGAGCATAATCCGGTAGATCTCGCTAGCCAGGGGGTAGCGCTTCAAGACCTCGCGGACAAGCAGCTGTCGTGGCATGGCCCTGCTTGGCTGCAAAGGCCTTTCTCCGAGTGGCCCGATCAAGGCTATGACCCCCCTGTGATTGAACTCGAGAAGCGAGCAGTCAAAGTCCATGTTGGGAAGGCTCCCCCTGAAGACATTCTTCAGCGTTTTTTCACACTCGACAAGGCGCTGCGAGTCCCCGCTTACGCTCATCGATTCATCCAGCGCTCGCGAAAGCTCATCTCTTCGTTTGAGGTCCTTTGGCAGCTCCTGAAATTGCGTCGGCCAAGCGTCTCCTGATTACCCTCACGCAACGCTGGCACTTCGTCCTTCAAATTGGCTGCTTCAGCCAAAAACGGGCCGTGCCAGCATGCAGCCTTGTTCAAAACCTGAACCCGTTCCTTGATTCCCAAGGGCTCATGGGAGCATGCGGCCGAGTCACGGCCAGTATGACAAACGGCATCCCGTCATCCTTCCATACGACTGCCATCTGTCTCGACTCCTCGTCCAATTTACGGATGCACGGCGGTAATCATCTGATGATCCGACTTATCCTTTCCAAGTTCTGGATGCCGAGGGTGAGGAATTTGTCCGTCATATATTCGTGCAAGGTATGCGTCATCCACAAAAAGAAGTTGCAAACGCAACCCATGGGAGACTTACCCAAAGAACGGACGTCCTTCTCGCGTCCTTTTACATATACTGGTGTAGACTATGCCGGTCCTTCGACATCAGAAACTACACGGGACGAGCCTGTGCTTCGCCACGGCCGACCTTACGACTGAGAAGTTTCCCGCCGCTTTGGCTCGTTTCGTGTCCCGAAGAGGATGCCCCCGTCAAGTTCAGCCGGATAATGGGTGCGGCTGCCATACTCTCCGCGATTTTCTCCAAGCTCTCAAAGAAGCTGTGCAGGGTGCCTATGGCACCTCTCTGGCAGTTCATTCCACCGGGATCCCCCCACATAGGAAGCTTGTGGGAGGCAGGCGTTAAGAGCTTCAAGACCCTGTTTTATAAGTCTACGGATACGCGAAAATACGCATTCGAAGAGCTATCCACGCTTCTGGCTAGGATCGAAGCATGCCTGAATTCGCGGCCGCTCGCTCCGATGTCCGAAGACCACGCTGACCTGTTGGCACTTACGCCTGGGCACTTTCTTGTTGGAGGGCCCCTCCTCGCCATGGTTGAAACCGAGATAAAGAGGGACACCACATCATTTATAAACCGCTGGCAACACCTGAAGGCTTTTCATCAGCAATTTCATCTGCGATGGAATGAGGAGTTCCTCAAGGAAGTAGGGGACTCATTAAGCGTCCCATTGCGAAGGTCGTCCTTCTTCCGATGGAAGCGTCCGCCTGCCCGCAATAACTAGTCGCCCCTCCACTCCGGTGTTCTAATTCATCGTTCCGATTCGTAGCTCCAATTCATCTTCAACCCGTAGCTCTTATCAGTACTGATCCAAATTGATTATCTGTCCTATTCCGCCAATCACACGATGTCTCCACGTCCACGCAGCGCCATAGCATTGGAAAACAGACGTTAGGTATACAATCCTACCGTTGCCGAAACTGCAGCGGGATCCATCCGCTCCGGAAATGTTGTCGGTTCCTCCGTCGGAGTGCCGAGAAGAGGCTCCGGGCTGTCCTTGCCAACCGGTACTGCCCCATCTGTTTGGACCACAAGCACTCCGACGGAGCGTGTCGACAAGATGATCGCTGCAAAACGTGCGGCCAGGATCACCACACGCTCCTACAGCTCCATCTCGCAGAGCACCGTTTGCCACTCCACGACATTCTTCAGCCGCTTCTCGGCCCTCGTCCACCACTCCACGGCACTCTTCCGCCACTTCTTGGCCCTCGTCCGCCACTCCGCGGCATTCTTCAGCCGCTTCTCAGCAATTTTTTGCCACTCGCTGTCGTCGCTCTGTTCCTATCGCCCCTCCTGCAGCGGCACAGTTTCAACCTCCTTCCGACTGGTTGTGTGCGCTTAAATACTGGGCCTCGAGTCTTCAACACTGCGGCGCTCATCGACCCTCGTACGCCTACGAGCTACATCGACGCTTCGCTAGCTTTGGCACGAAACTAGTATTATTAGTTTGTGTTGTATGTATTTTAACATAGTAAGTCCGTTTCTACATTGTCCTTTTTCACTACATGCGATCTTGTTTTCTACGCCCCATGGGGAAATCTGGATTTTCTTGATTAGGCGGGTTGGCATCTATTTCTGTACGTTATTTTTGATTGAACTTGGTTAGGATCTTTTAAACTTGATAAGTGTTTAGTCGGGACCCCCGCCCTAGTCCTTAGTCGTGACGGAATAAGTGCGGTGTCGCAGATGTCCAGGTTGGCTTCAGGGTATACTTCGCCAGCATTGGCGATAGCAACTTAATGATGCCCTGATACCACTCTGCGTCTGTGCAATCAGGTGGTGGTCCTTGGTTTCTCTTGCTTCGGCTGACGACGCCAATGATCTATCGGTCCTTCACATCTTCTGCAAAGTACCTGAAGAATGTGTCACGGATCTTTTTCGCTTATTGGAATTCTCGGGAGTCTTATCGACTATTTTATGTCTTATTATATCTTTTAAAAATCCTCCTAAGATGTATGGTCTTTCCTGATGGAGTTGATGGCCAGACGCTTCAAAATGCAGAGTGCTTTCCTTCCTTGAGAGAGTCCTGCCTGTTATGGAGGCATCTTTGTGCTCACCTTTGGCTGACTGCCAGATGAGGTGAGCTGGTAAGCCCCCAGAATTGGTGAAAGTGCACTCGTGATCGCGGTGAACTTTTGGGGTCAACTGGCTGCATGGTAATCTGGCCTAGTGTTGACGTAATTAACGCATTGGTGTGGTGCTTTTGTACGACGCTGGTTGCGCTCCCCGACTTTTGAGAGTGCCTTAAGCCAAACAATTCATCGAGGGTGTCAAACACATCTTTTAACCGTATTAAGTATTTATTTAAGATCCAAAACATAATTTATTTATTGTGTTTAGATTATTACCCGTTACTCATAGAGTGAAGTTATTTTTTGTTATTTCATGGAAAAAGTCAACCAAGCCCCTTAAGCCCTTAATTTAGTATTTTTAGAGCAACAAATATCTCGACGCTTTGGGCGAAAATCGGGGTTTTTGACTTTTAAGTGCCTTAAAAAATCGAAAAAAAAAAATAAAAAATATAACAATTTTACAGCATTACCTGAGGAATCTTTTCCTTTAACTAATGCAATTTGATTTTTTCATTTCATATGATTCTGTGACCAGTTATCGTGTACACCGCAAAACCTGTGTTCTTCGAGGCGCCGCCGGAGATTGACTGTATCTCAATAAATTTTTAATATTTTTGGATGAAAAAATTCACACGTGTTGTTTAAATGTTGCCCTATCATATGAAAAAAGTTGAGCTAAGACTATCCGTATCGCCAATAAAAATTCTTAAAAAATTACTGATGTTGCACCGTGTTAACTATACCGCCCCCTTAAATTAAATGCTGAGGAAATTTTTTTATTTTTGATAACAATATTAAAAAATTATTATCATTATGTTGGAACATGTTTTTCGTTCAATCTTTATTGTCCCACTAAAACATTAAACTATTTATCTCATAACACTTTTTTGAGTTTTCATTTAATTTGTAATGCTTCCATGGAAATAAATTATCACATTTCTTTTTTGAACCATAAGTTATTGGAGAAAATGCAAAAAAACAAAATAAATCCATTAAATATGTTTGCTTGCTTGTTTGTTAAACGATTTATTTTTTTAATTTTATTATCAAAAATAAAAAAAATGTCTCAACATCTAATTTTTGGGGCATGGTTGACTTTGGCTTTGAACCGAAATTTTACTTTTCTATTTACTTGCGGCCTTAATTAAATTTTAATATTAAATAAAATGGCTATATATGAGTAAAGATAAATGTGTAAAGATAAATTTTATAGACGTCGTTGATATTTATTAGTTTTCTATTTTATTTTAAATTTTTTTATGCCAGCAATATGATATTGTCTTCCGGTTTTCCAAACATTAATACCGCACATCTCCAACTATTTGTATATATAATTAAAAACAAAGGAAATATGTTTTTCAATTATTGTTACGATTGTTCCTGTGGCTGTTATATGGTAATAATAAATATGTTATATAGCTCAGCAATTGTCGGGCAAGCCATTTAAATTTTTTTTTTCCAGAAATGTGTTGCTTTTTAATTATTACAATTAATTAACATTGTAAAATAATTACTTAAGTAATTATTAAATATACTAAAAAAGAAACCAAGAAAAATCAGATTCGACTGTTTTTATAGCTTCCAAGAACGAAAATTAAAATTGTAAAACCCCAACTTCTTCACACGAGTTCATAATGTGAGCCCTGAAAATGCCCATTTTGTATACATACACTTTTTAATATAACAGTTAGAATAAATCGTTTCCAAAAATAAATATAATAATACAGTTAATCTAGGTGTTTAATCCGCTGCCTAATTGAAGGCAGCCAAAGGTGATATTTGCCCTTGTGCAAATGCCAGTGATTGTTGTTGTTGCCGCCTCTGCCCCTATGCAGATGGCGGAGCTCGATCCAAAAACTACAAACAACGCAGTCAATGATATTTCCTTCACGAAGTTTTGTCTTAGACTATATTCTGCTTTTGGTTACACATTCGGTTGGGCTATGCATAACAATAAAGCTTATAATTTACCGTCTTCATTGTGGATCATAATGCTTTACAGTAAAGGGTAATATTTTAGCATACAATTTCAACTAAAATAAAGAGGCAAGCGTGAACATACTCCGCCCGTTGAAAGGACGGTCGTTCTTTCAGATACACGTGAAATAGGCAGGGGCGCAACTTTACGAATTGGTCGACGAATGACGCCCTTTGCCGCTTTATATCGATGACTCGGACTCTTCCGTCCGCTCCAGAGCAAGTATTGGTAACGCGTCCCAAGGGCCATTGCTGAGGTGGAGCGTTATCTTCATGGATCATGACCAGCTGCCCCGGAACTATGTTCGCCTTTGGAAATAGCCACTTGCTGCGGACCTGCAAGGTGTGCAAGTAATTTCGTCGCCAAAGCTCCCAGAATTGTTGCTTGATGTGGGTGACCCGTTGCCAACGTGTCAAGTGCGATAGGTTGCATTCTTCTAAACTTGGCTCTGGAAGTGCCATTAAAGACGTTCCGACCAAAAAATGCGATGGAGTGAGGGCTTCTCCATCGTTTGGATCTTCTGAAAGAGACGCGAGGGGTCGTGAGTTGACAGCCGCTTCAGCATCAACTGCGACAATTTGGAGTTCCTCGTACGTCAAATGCGAATGACCAGTGTTTTTTACCAATAAAAGCTTCATGGACTTTACCGCAGCCTCCCTCAAGCCTCCAAAATGTGCTGCGCGGGGTGGAATGAAGCTAAATTCTACTCCATTGGATGAGGTGAACATTTGTAGGACCTTCAACGCTTGCTGGCTGAAGGGATGCTTTTTTAATTCCTCTAATTGAGCGCGGGTTCCAACGAAGTTGGTTGAGTTGTCCCAGAATATCCGACTTGGCAAACTTCTCCCCCCCATTAACCGCTTTAAACAGAGAATAAAAGTATTAGTTGAAAGGTCAGATACTAATTCTACATGCACTACTTTGGTGGCAAAGCAAACAAAGACCGCCATGTATGTTTTGTATGGAGACTTTCCGGGACTATAATACGACGTCAGAAATGGACCACACAGGTCGACTCCAGAGACAGCAAAGGGTTTTGTGAGTGACAACCGGTCAGCAGGAAGTGATCCCATTATCTGGTCCAGCAAACGGGTCTTGTAGTGATAACAATGGACACAGTTGCGCACCACTTTGCTAACCAGTCGGCGAGAATTAACGATCCATACTTGGAGACGTAAGATTCCGATTAGAGCCTTGGGCCCTTGCGACAGGCAGAGGTTTTTGCTTTCAGGAATCTTGTTAAGCGCCCGCAAAACGTCGCCTGTGACTCGAAGAACACGATGATACGATGAGATTCGATTCAGAATTTGATCAAGGATGTTTTCTTTAGATCAGGTGCATTTGAATGATGAAATTTTTCGTTTTTCAAGATCCGCATCTATGGTTTTGATTTTGTCCAACGGCTGCGGCCAAAGATGTTCTTCCAAGTTAAGAAAGGTTGCTCCTATGAAACAACATGTATTTTGAAGTTCGCTGGCCTTGCATCCACGAGATATGTCAGCCGGGTTTTCTTTTCCTGGCATATGACGCCAAGAAGCGTTCGATGATTTAGTTTGAATTCCTGAGATCCGATTAGCTAAAAAGCAATTTAATTGAGAAGAGTGCATAGTGAGCCAGTGTTATACGATTGTGGAGTCTGTCCAGAAAACAACTTTTTGCATGCTGCTGAACTTATGTTTTATTTTGTTCCATGTATCGTATAGAATAGGTGCAGCACATAGCTCTAATCGTGGAAGAGAAAGTACTTTAATTGGGGCAACCTTTGACTTTGCTATGAGTAAATGCGATTCTACTGATCCATTTTGAATTGAGCGCAGATATATACAACAACCGTATGCACGCTGTGAAGCATCTGCGAAGCCATGTATTTCGCAGTTATGCTTCGGTGAAAAACCCACATATCGGTGTATGGCGATTTGGTTTAAATTGTGCAGGACAGGATAAATAGATTGCCAACGATCTGTTAATTCTTAAGGCAGTGTTTCGTCCCAATCCAAATGACTCATCCACAGCTCCTGCACAAATATTTTGCATCTTATAACCACAGGTTGTGACGGTTCGTCGTTGTCGGGTAGCTCAGGGATGGCCAGGATTCGTCACAAGAATTTGTTTGTGTCAGTCGTGGTTGCTGAAAGAGAGTTCCGACCCAGTCCAGAGTAGAAGTCGTGGGGAATTACTTAGTAATTGAATTAGAACTAGGTTTTTTATTTCAGTAAGTATCTTGGCAATTTATGAACAACTAACGAATTCTCCGGTTTGGCGGGATGCCGCCCTTGCAGCTTTCGCTTCCTTCTCACGCTTAGAATACCTGGTCTCGGGAGTCGTCCAGCTGCTCGATAGGACCAGCACGGGTTGGGTTACCTGAAATGAGAATAGGAATCGATTCAGTGCTTGGGGACCCGAAAGTCGACCGCAAGAGAGAGAGTGTTTGCTTGGGGCCCCGGAGGTCAGCCACAAGAGAGAGAATTTGTTGCTCGGGGACCCTGAAGTCAGCCACAAGAGAGAGAATTTGTTGCTCGGGGACCCTGAAGTCAGCCACAAGAGAGAGAGAATTGGTTGCTTGGGGACCCTGAAGTCAGCCGCAAGAGAGAGAGAAGTTGGTGCTTGGGGACCCTGAGGTCAGCCGCAAGAGAGAGAGAAGTTGGTGCTTGGGGACCCTGAGGTCAGCCGCAAGAGAGAGAGAATTTGGTGCTTGGGGACCCTGAGGTCAGCCGCAAGAGAGAGAGAGGTTGGTGCTTGGGGACCCTGAGGTCAGCCGCAAGAGAGAGAGAAGTTGGTGCTTGGGGACCCTAAGGTCAGCCGCAAGAGAGAGAAGTTGGTGCTTGGGGACCCTAAGGTCAGCCGCAAGAGAGAGAAGTCAGCCGGTGAACCGTGCTGTAAGGAGGTGTGATCCTAAAATCAGCCGTCTCCTAGGGATACCTTCATCTCGGCAAGCCGGGAAGGTTAGAGGGAGGAGGAAGTAGTGCGGGAACTAAGTGTGCCCGTCGTCTGTGGGATTTGCCGGGCTAATTGTGACCATCTCTCTCTCGGTCTAGTGTGCCCCTATATGCGCGATCGTTGGCGCGCGCGCGTTCTCGGTTTGAATTTGAAATTAAATACTTCTTTTGTTTCATGCTTTTATTCTTATTTATTTAATTCATTTAATTCATTATTATTCATTTCATGCATATATTCTATTTTATTGTGCGCGCAGCGTCACACTCCCCCCCCGTCATGGATTCGAGTGGTGTCGTAAAATTGTTACGTAGTTCCCCCTATTTACAATTACTCTCCAAATCTTCTCTCCATCTTTCACCAGCCAGCGCTGCTGCTTTCCGGGTTTCTTCCCTACCAGCTTCTCCTTAATGTCGTTTTTGGCTGTTCTGAACAGTATTGCTCCCTCCGGTAGCGTCCAACCCTCGTCGTTAGACTCCTCCTCGTGGAGCTCTAGAATGTCCCTATCCGGTGTCTCGGTTGCCCGGTCTCGGTTGCCGGTGTCTCGGTTGCCCGTTTGGCTGTTGCCTTGCCTGGACTGGATACTCCCGGTTGGTGCCGTGGCTTTCATTTTTGCCGGTGCTGTCCGGTGCAGTTGTTCCTACGTACTGTTTGATGTTTCCGATGTATACTCTCTTTGTTTTTCGGGTGTTCTGGTCTCTCACTGTCATGATCACTGGTGACACGAAATTGGTTACCTTCCAGGGGCCGTCGTACTTTGGTGCTAGTTTTTCGTTAAATTTTTCTGCCGCTTTTGACAGATAGTGTGTCTTGCACCATACCAAGTCCCCGACATCTGGTTTCCAGTCCCTTTTCCGTAGATTGTAGTGATGTTTTTGTTGTTCCGCGGCTTCTTCTGTATACTGCGTTGCCTCTTTTCGTACACCTTTTAACCTGTTCCATCTTTGTTCTATACTTTCCTCCTGTAACCCCGATCCTTTTGTTACTTTGTCGAACATCGTGTTTGGTAATCTTAACTCTTTGCCGAATACTAGCTGTGCCGGGCTATATTTTGTAGATTCCGATACACTACTATTGTATGCTAGCATTAGTTCTGGTAAATGTTCGTCCCACGTGGTCTGATCCTCTCCTGCTAATTGTGCGATCATCGTTTTAACTGTTCGATTCCTTCGCTCGGTAGGGTTCTCCTGGGGCGTGTACGGTGCCGCCAACTGTTGCCGTATCCCCCATTTTTCCATGGCCTTTCTTGTTTTTCCTCCTGTGAACTGGACCCCAGTTCTCTGATTGTCCGAGATCAGAGTTTTTGGTGATCCAACTCTCGCAATTACCCTTTCTCTAAAGACTCGTAGGAATGCGTCCGCTGTAGCCTGTCTGATTGCTGCGAGTTCTACCCACTTCGAGAATTTGTCCACGATTACTAATAGTGTGGTGTGCTTTGATCTGGGTAGAGGTCCCACGAAATCCACACATATGGTTTCCCACGGTGCTTCTGCCACTTTTGTCAGCATCTTCCCAGCTTTTTCTGTCGCATTTCCGAATGTATTTCCTTACGTCCTTGTTCATTCGTGGCCAGAAATATCGGTTCTTTACCCTCCTCAGTGTCTTGAGCATGCCTAGGTGTCCTGCTTCTGCTGTACTGTGGTTTTCCGTTAACACCTGTTGAATTTCATCTTCAGTTATGCACAATTTCCATGGTTGTGTGTCTCTCCGATTGCTACCCAGTTTATATAGCCTGCCTGCCTCTATTTTGAATTCCGTGTTTTTTGGGTCTCGTTCCAGTTCCTTGTATTTTTCCTCAATCCATGTCTCCGTGTACTGTATTGTTTTTAACTCGTTCTGTGGTGCTCTGGATAAGGCGTCTGCTACCGCATTCCATTTTCCCTTTCTGTACTGGACTTCAAACTGGAATGGTTGTAGGCCTAACGCCCATCTGGCTACTCTTCCCGACGGGCTTTCTATTGAGTTTAGCCACTTCAAAGCCATGTGGTCTGTTATCACTATGAACCGATAGCCTTCGAGGTACATCTTATGCTTGTTGATGCCCCAATATATTGCTAAGCATTCTTTTTCAGTTGCGCTGTAATTTTTCTCTACTTTACTCAACCTCCTGCTGGCAAACGCTATCACATGCTCCCCGTCCTCTCCGTCCTGCGTTAAGACCGCGCCTTCGCCTAAGTCACTGGCATCCGTTTGCAGTTTAAATTGCCTTGTGAAATCGGGGCATGCCAGTACTGGTGCCTTTGTTAGGCTCGTTTTCAGTTGGTCAAACGATTCCTGTCTTGGTCCATTCAAATTTTTGTCCTTTCCTGATTAAACCTTGCAACGCTCCTGCCTGTTCGGTGAAATTTGGTATGAACCGTCGGTACCATGACGCCATTCCTAAAAAGCTGTGTACTTCCTTTGTGGATCTCGGTGCTGGTAAGTCTCGAATTGCCGCTACTTTGTCCGGGTCTGTCCGTATGCCCCGATCGCTTATGACGTGTCCCAGGTACTTTAGCTCCTTTTGGAAGAAGTGGCATTTGTCTGGATTAATCCGCAGGTTCGCGTTCTGTAGTCTCCTGAATACCTCTGTTAGCTTCTCCAGATGTTCACGTTTGCTCCGGCCAATAACCACTATGTCGTCCAGATATGCAAATGCAAACGGTTCCATTTCTGGCCCTATTATTGAGTCCAGTGCTCTTTGAAACGTTGCGGGAGCTGTGGTTAGCCCAAATGGCATAACTTTCCACTGGAACAGTCCACGTCCGGGGACTGTGAATGCCGTGTATTGTCTACTATCCCTATCCATTGGGATCTGCCAGTATCCTGGCTTGAGATCTATTGTACTGATGAACTTTGCCTCTCTTAACTGGTCCAATATGAAATTCATTCTTGGTACCGGATAGGCGTCTTTTTCTGTCTTGTCGTTCAGTAGTCGATAGTCCACACACATTCTCCACTCGTTGTTCTTCTTTCTCACTAGCACTACTGGCGCGCTGTACGGGCTACGTGAGGGTTCTATGAGTCCCAGTGCTCGTTCACCTGTTCATTGATGATTGCCTGCTGTTTCGGATTTCGAGGATAGTACCTCTGTTTAATCGGTTTATCATCCTTGAGGTAAATCTTATGCTTTGTTATATTACTTGTTCCCTGCATTCGTTCAAATACTTGCCTTTGTGTCTCCAGAAAGTCCTGCACTTCCTTTTCGGATGGTTCCCCTGTCGTGTCTTCTTGCTCTGTACTCGTCTCCGGTTGTTCTTCTTCGCCTCCGGGCTCTCTTATTTCCAGCTCTAGATTTCCACACCTCAGCGTGCTGTGTACCCCTGCCAAAAAGTCCATCCCTAGCAGTATTCCTCCTGCTACTTCTGTCAGTATCATAAACGACACACTGAACAATTTTCCTCCAAATTGGACTTCTGCTGTGAACTCTCCTATCGCCTTCTGCGTCGTTCCGTTGGCCATTGTTATCTCTGCACGGGCTCCACACCATTTGCCCTGGTGTTTCAGATATTGATATCTGTTTCTGCTTATAGCGCTCCTGGATGCTCCTGTGTCCACGATTCCTTTTGCTGTCCTGTTTCCGACCCTTATCCGGGCTAACACAACTGTTCCCCTGCTGCTGGATCTTTTATTGCCGCCTGAGCTGCCAGCTTCATCTGCTCAGGCCTCCTGCGTTTCCCGGCCCTGCCCTGCAGCACTCCGTGGTACCCTCGTACCGTATTTTCCACAGACCCAGCAAAACAGCCTCGGTGGATTTTTGCACGTGCGTGCACCATGTCCGGTTCCTCCGCAGCGCATGCATATCTCTGGTCTTAGCTGCTGCACAGGTTGGATTGCCAGTGCCCGGTCCTCTGCCTCTATTCCTTCTACCTCCTCCGCTAGTTTGAGGAACTCTGTCAACGAGTTGAATCCTGCCCTCCTAGCGTACAGCTTTATCTTGCTCCTGCTGTTTTTGTACACTCGGTCCAGTTTGGCCTCTTCTGAGAGTTTCGTGAATTGCATCAGTTTTCGTAGCCCCATTGCGTATTCTCTTACGGGCTCCGTTTCTCTCTGTTTCATCTGTGCAATCTGATTCTCCAACTGTTCCTCATACCTCGGCGGCAAAAAGTATTCTAGAAGTTCTGTTCTGAGCTGAGTCCATGTTACGATCCTGCTCGGCGTGGTGTTCCACCAATCACTCGCGATCCCCTCCAGGATGAATGGCATCGTCTGTATCAGCTGGTCCTTCCGTATTCCGTATCCGCTTGCCCACTATTCCATTTTGCTTAGGAACTCCAGTGGGTTTGTTGTTCCTTGGTACCGGATGCCCCATCCGCGTACCCGGTCTATAACTTCTGTTTGCATTTTTATTTCTGTCTTTCCTTCCGTTTCGTCCCCTCGACTTGCTCCTTTGATGTCCATTATCTCCTCCCTTTCCCTGGTTACCTCGATCGCCGGAATTGTTTCCTTCGCCGGTCTTTTTTCTCTCCTATATTTTTCTGTCAGTTCTGCGAGTCTTTGTCTGACCGTTTCCGTATGATCCGTTTTTTTGGCGAACGCTGCCAACAAACGTCTTAAGTCTTCACTTTTTTCTGCCGTTCCTAATCCGAACTCTTCCGTGTATTTCGTTAGTTCGCTCTTTGGTGCCAGATATACCCAGCTCGACATTACTCCGCTGGTGTCGGTTTATCTCTTGCAACCACTTTAACCTGTTCGGGCGCCACTGTGACGGTTCGTCGATGTCGGGTGGCTCAGGGATGGCCAGGATTCGTCACAAGAATTTGTTTGTGTCAGGCGTGGTTGCTGAAAGAGAGTTCCGACCCAGCCCAGAGTAGAGAATTTGTTGCTCGGGGACCCTGAATTCAGCCACCAGAGCGAGAGAATTGGTTGCTTGGGGACCCTGAAGTCAGCCGCAAGAGAGAGAGAAGTTGGTGCTTGGGGACCCTGAGGTCAGCCGCAAGAGAGAGAGAAGTTGGTGCTTGGGGACCCTGAGGTCAGCCGCAAGAGAGAGAGAATTTGGTGCTTGGGGACCCTGAGGTCAGCCGCAAGAGAGAGAGAGGTTGGTGCTTGGGGACCCTGAGGTCAGCCGCAAGAGAGAGAGAAGTTGGTGCTTGGGGACCCTAAGGTCAGCCGCAAGAGAGAGAAGTTGGTGCTTGGGGACCCTAAGGTCAGCCGCAAGAGAGAGAAGTCAGCCGGTGAACCGTGCTGTAAGGAGGTGTGATCCTAAAATCAGCCGTCTCCTAGGGATACCTTCAGCTCGGCAAGCCGGGAAGGTTAGAGGGAGGAGGAAGTAGTGCGGGAACTAACTACGATATATAGAAGCGGACTTTGATTGAATGATCTAGTCCACCCAAAAGAATGACTTTGCTGCTTACCACCGCTGGGGAGATGTCTCTGCACCCTTAGACGGTTGGCTGCTAAGTGCCTTTCCATGGCCCGTGGCCCGTCTTATATAGGGCTCGGCGAGATTTAGTGTGCCCGTCGTCTGTGGGATTTGCCGGGCTACGTGTGACCATCTCTCTCTCGGTCTAGTGTGCCCCTATATGCGCGATCGTTGGCGGGCGCGCGTTCTCGGTTTTGAATTTGAAATTAAATACTTCTTTTGTTTCATGCTTTTATTCTTATTTATTTAATTCATTTAATTCATTATTATTCATTTCATGCATATATTCTATTTTATTGTGCGCGCAGCGTCACAAGGTCCTAACAAGCCTATGTGATACACGCGTGCAATAATTGAGAGAATGTTCCTTTTCGTTATGTTCGGTCATGCCGCAGCCTAAATAAATTCTTAAAGTTTCTAATCTTAACGTAAATTGAATTCTCGATGTTTGTTTTTGCCTTTTCTATTTGCCCTGCGTGCCATCTCTTTCAGTTACTGTAATTGCTACTCCTTTTGAATTCCTTCGCCGATCGCTGCCTGGCCCTTTGTCCACGGCAAGCATATACTTAAGTTCAGTTTCGATTTGTACTCGCTCGCTGAAGGCACGGTCGCAGATCGCCTGCCCATTCTCTTCGTTGATACTTTCGCTGTTAAAAAGCACAGACAAATCGGTCTGCCTGCCCAACTAAATAATCTTAAACATAAACATTAAACTTTGTAATTGAGGCCTTGGTGTCATTTAGAATAAAATTAGTGCATATTTAATTGAAATCTTGTGCGGTTTTATTTTAATTGGGCACCATCAAAGGTTAGCGTTAGTGAAAAAGCTCACTGACCCAACATTTTGGTGACCCCGACCTAATCTAAAAACAATAAAAACTAAAGTTCTACCAAACAAATATTTTAATTTTCGTTCGTTTGATTGATCGCGCATATACATAACCTGCAAGTTCTATGTACATATGCAAGCGCAAGCGGTAATACATAAACACCGCTAGAAACTCACATCGCACCCGCCCCGCGCATCATAGAGAACATTTTGGTTTCCTCTTTGTGCCTTCGTTCCCGCTTTGAAACGTTTTACAGCGGCGACCAAACGATTTTGTTCGCGAGTTCGTTGCACCCCCTTCCACCGCTATATTGCCGTTCATGTGCAAATAGACGCACATACATTCCGTTAGTTTTTCTGTGGTCAAGAGTTTTGGTACAGCACGCACTGCACAGTGGAATTTAATTATTTTGCGAGTGACAAAAGCTAAAAATAATAAAATAAATTTATTAAAATGTCAACCGGAAAAACTTTAGCTGCTCAGTTCAGGGAGTGAAGCATCTCAAATTGAAGGCTGAATCAATGCTTTCTAAGGCGAAATCCTCTGAGAAGGCATTGACTATTGAGAAGCTCCAGGCGATGAGTGATAAAGAATTAGAGCTTCGTGTTAAGCTCTGAGAGGAGAATAAGGCTGCATTTGCCCAGGTCCATGACAGTCTTGAGGAACTGGATTTTAATGAAATCGGCGTCTCGCGATAATCTCGCGATAATTTTGAAGAGCTCATCATATCAATACAAATCATGCTAAATCGAGAATTGGGTAAGCGTCAACGTCCAGCACTTTAAAGTTCTACGCTCAGGCCATAGCCATCTCTGGATTTCCATTCTGTGCCGGCGAAAAGATCTCATTTGCCTGAATTGAGATTGCCTGAATTTTCTGGTGGCTATACTGAATTTGTCGACTTTCAATCCATTTTCAAAGCTATCATCAACAATGACGTGGAGCTCACTAACATTGAGAAGCTGCAGCACTTAAAGTCTAGCCTGAAGGGTTCCGCCTTGGATACAGTGCGCTCATTAGAAATTTGTGACAGCAACTATGCCGTAGCCTTGGAGTTATTGAATAGCCGTTTCAATAATAAGCGTTTAATTTTCCAATCCCATATAACTGCAATTTTGGGTCTCCCTAAAGTGGAAATGCGGTCCGCTGCGAAGCTGAGAGATATATCTGATAAAATAAATGCTAATTTACGTGCTCTTCAGTCAATGGGCTCGGTTGAGCAAATCTCAAATTGCATTCTGGTTCATGTTTTACTCCAAAAATTAGATAGCAAAACTCAGGCCAATTGGGAAGAATCTGCGGCTATTGATGAAATTCCTTCGATTGATCAATTTACTACATTTTTGTCCAAGCGTTGTCAAAAATTGGAAAATGTAGAGCATACTGCAGCATCGTACTCATATAATTCACAATCAGGAAGAAGCCGCAACAAAAACATTTTAATTGCCACTAACACTTTGGGAAATGGATGTGTTGTGTGCGACAACAGTGGCCATTCAATTTATAGCTGTGGTCAATTCGCCAATTTGTCAGTGCAAGAGCGTATTCGAATGGTGAAGGAATTAGCGCTCTGTCTTAATTGCTTAAAGAAGGGGCATCAAATGCGCAATTTTAAGTCAGGCTGCTGTCGAACTTGCAGGTCCAAGCATCACACCCTTTTGCACCTTGGCACTCAGTCTTCGACCCAGGTTATGCGAGCTCCAGCTGCAGAACAAAGTACGCCAATTGCAATTACTTCAAGTCCTTCTACCTCTTTGCTGGCTCAGAATGTGGATTCTGACATTGTCTTTCTTGCAACTGCAGTTATAAGCGTTCAAAGTCGATCAGGTGCGTGGATCCCATGCCGTGCGCTGCTAGACTCGGGATCTCAAGTCCACATTGTGACTTCCCGACTCGCTCACCAGTTGAAGTTGCATAAAACGAAGTCTACCGTATCAGTTGCAGATCTTGGAGATGCTCGATTTGACTCTGAAGGAGTTTCCGTTTGCGTTAAGTTAAAGTCGCATACTTCTGATTACTTCGCATGCCTATCTGCTCTTGTTGCTCCAGCGATTACCGGCAATCAACCCAGTTTGACCGTTAAACCCGATGGTTGGAAAATTCCTTTGAATATTCAGCTGGCCGATCCGGATTTCTATAGATCTCGGCGAATAGATCTCCTTATTGGCGCAAGCATGTTCTTTGAGCTATTATCTGTAGGGCAGATTAAGTTGGCTGCTGGGTAACCCCTATTGCAGAAAACAAGGCTTGGTTGGATCGTTACAGGAGGTGGATCTTCTACTCTCAAGGCAACTGCATTACACGGCCAAGCTGTGCACCGTGAATTGGTTGCTGCTGAACTTCATATGGATGAATTAGTCCGTCGTTTTTGGGAAGTTGAGAGCTGTGGTGAAGGCGTGGTCACAGCCACCAAAGAAGAACTGGAGTGCGAAGCTCATTTCAAGACCAATTTTCGTCGTTTAGAATCTGGTGAATATTCCGTACGATTACCTGCGAAGAACACTCTGAAATTACTGGGTGAATCGTACAATCAAGCTTATCGTCGATTTCTCAATTTGGAGAGCAAGCTAGAGCGCAAGCCAGAAGTCAAGGTCCAATATTCGGCATTCATTCGTGAATATTTGGATTTGAAGCACATGTCGGTCGAGCCTAGAAACTCCTTGAGTCTTTGCAAATATTTTCTGCCTCACCACTGCGTTTTCAAAGAAGACAGCACCACGACTAAATTGCGAGTCGTTTTTGATGGGTTTGCCAAAACGTCAAGTGGACATTCGCTGAACGAGGTTCTCATGGCAGGGCCTACCATTCAACAGAAGCTGTTCAACACGCTGTTACAGTTTCGGACTTTCCCTGTTCCATTGACTGGTGACATCTGCAAGATGTATCGGTGTGTTCGCGTGGCTGAACCCGATAGCTATCTTCAATGTATTCTTTGGAGTGACTCACCGGACCAGGAGGTGCAGGTATTCAAGCTTGATACCGTGATCTATGGAACTAAGCCTGCAGCCTTTTTATCCGTTCGCGCGATGCATCAACTGGCGAATGATGAGAAGAGCACATTTCCAATCGGTTCTAAAATCATTTTGCGGGATTTTTACGTTGATGATCTGATCACAGGAGGCCAATCAACACAGGAAGTCCTCGAAATCATGTCTCAAACAACAAACTTGCTTGCACGAGGCGGCTTTAAGCTCAGGAAATGGTGTTCCAACGAGCGCGATGTCCTTGATAAAGTTTCTGACTCGGAAAAAGTGACATTCCTGAAGTTTGACGATGGCAGCGACACTGGGTCTTGCTTGGGATCCTGCAGCGGATGTCTTTCGTTTTTCTTTTTCTGCCACACAGGTCACTCCAAAGCCATGTAAACGGCTGGTGCTTTCCACAATTGCTCGCGTGTATGATCCGCTTGGTCTCATTGGTCCTGTGGTTGCCAAGGCCAAGATCTTCCTGCAACAAGTCTGGAGAGAGAAGTTGGAGCTTTCCTGAGGCACTCATCACATCATGGTTGAAGCTGTCATCTGACTTGGGTCGTACTCAGCAAATGAAGTTTCCTCGATGTGCGCTGCATCCAAGTGATGCTATTGAGATCCACGGATTCTGTGACGCTGGCATCGACGCATATGGAGGATGTATCTATCTCGTTTCAATATCTGATGGCAAACGAGAAGTGCTCAAAATCTCGTGTGGCACCTTTGAAGACTCTCACTGCTCCCAAATTAGAGTTGTGCGCTGCTTTCTTACT
This sequence comes from Drosophila prolongata, assembly GCA_036346975.1. Lineage (NCBI taxonomy): Eukaryota > Metazoa > Arthropoda > Insecta > Diptera > Drosophilidae > Drosophila > Drosophila prolongata. The sequence continues at coordinate 3,070,332 of JAYMZC010000271.1, read as the reverse complement.
GGCTCAACTGATGCGGGACTGCCCGTTTTTTTGCTGGTCAGATTCTACTGTAGCTTTATCATGGATAAGCGATGAACCTTCACGTTTTCAAGTTTTTATTGCTAATCGAATATCTTTAATTCAAGAGCTATCCAGTGGCATGAATTGGCGCTATGTACCGACCGACTGTAATCCAGCCGACATCTTGTCAAGAGGTGCTTCCCCGAGCGAGCTTCTGGAATCTGCCCTTTGGTTCAGAGGCCCAGAATTTCTTCTTAAGGATCAGCGCGGTTGGCCTAAATCTTGTATGCCAGTGAAGACTCTTCCCGACCTCAGAAAGCGCATTTTGGTCGGCGTCGCTAAAGAAGTGGACCTATCTTCAAAATGCAAGTTCGTGAATTCTTGGCAAAAGATCACCCACACCTTTGGATACGTATACAAATTTGTTCGCCGCATAAGACGTCCTGGTCTCGATTTCGAAGATGTAAAAATGGGCACTCAGATGCTTATCAGATGCATCCAAATGAGCAGCCTGGCTGATGACTACTGTAGGCTGCATTCTAAGCGACAAATTACATCATCCAGCCCGTTGGCCTCACTTTCTCCATTCATCGATAGCTTTGGGCTGATGCGAGTTGGTGGCAGACTACAAAATTCGTCCTTGGATTACAATGCGCAGCATCTTGTCATACTACCACGCCAGCATCCAGTTACAAGTGCTATCATACTGGACTTGCATCGGAAAAACTTGCATTCTGGTCCGCGAGCGCTGCTCGCTAACATGCGTCTTCAATTTTGGCCGAGAGGTGGCCAAAAAACAGTATCATCTGCAACGTCCAAGTGCGTCATATGCTTCCGAGCTAAACCACAATTATCTCAGCATTTAATGGCTGACCTACCTAAGGATCGTGTAAATGCAACATCAACGTTCATGGTTACTGGACTGGATTTCTGCGGGCCATTTTGCTACAAAACCGGAGTTCGAAGCAAGGTGCCTGTGAAAACGTACGTCTGCGTTTTCATCTGTTTCGCCACGAAAGCGATCCACCTGGAGCTTGTTCAGGATCTTTCAACACAAGCGTTCTTGGGAGCATTGAAGCGGTTTATTCTCACCAGAGGCAAACCTGCCCGGATATGGTCAGATAATGCTACGAACTTCGTTGGAGCTAAAAACGAACTGGCTGAGCTGAAGAATCTATTCCTGTCTGGCCCACACATTCGATCTATAGAGGAATTCTGCCTAGAAGATTCAATTGAGTGGCGTTTTATTCCACCACGTTCGCCTCACTTTGGTGGCCTCTGGGAGGCTGCAGTAAAAACGGCCAAATTTCATTTTTATCGTTCGGTTGGCCCATCTCTATTATCATTTGATGGATTGCGTACACTCGGCTGCCACATTGCAGCAATTATCAACTCACGACCTTTACTACCTCTTTCAGAGAATCCAGCAGACCTTGAGGTGCTAACTCCTGCACACTTTCTTGGCACAGTTCCGCTGGTGTTGTACTCTGAGCCTGACGTCACAAAGCTAAATTTCAACCGTTTGGACCGCTGGCAGAGAATTGCTTATTTTCAAAAAATCTTCTGGTCACGGTGGCGTGAGGAGTATCTGACCCTGTTGGCGCATCCCCAAACCTGCGCTACAAGTCAACGATGTCGTCCTGGTCCAAAACGAGAACTTGCCTCCTCTTAAATGGCCATTAGCCAGGGTCATGGAATTGGTGCCTGGATCTGATGGAGTTGCTCGTGTGGCAGTAATACGAACATCAACTAGAACCACTCGAAGAGCTGTCCGCAAGTTGTGCGTCTTGCCGAAGCAAGATCTGGTTGAAAGCCCTGGTCTTCCAACGGGGGGAGAATGTTCGGTCATGCCGCAGCCTAAATAAATTCTTAAAGTTTTTAATCTTAACGTAAATTGAATTCTCGATGTTTGTTTTTGCCTTTTCTATTTGCCCTGCGTGGCATCTCTTTCAGTTACTGTAATTGCTACTCCTTTTGAATTCCTTCGCCGATCGCTGCCTGGCCCTTTGTCCACGGCAAGCATATACTTAAGTTCAGTTTCGATTTTGTACTCGCTCGCTGAAGGCACGGTCGCAGATCGCCTGCCCATTCTCTTCGTTGATACTTTCGCTGTTAAAAAGCACAGACAAATCGGTCTGCCTGCCCAACTAAATAATCTTAAACATAAACATTAAACTTTGTAATTAAGGCCTTGGTGTCATTTAGAATAAAATTAGTGCATATTTAATTGAAATCTTGTGCGGTTTTATTTTAATTGGGCACCATCAAAGGTTAGCGTTAGTGAAAAAGTTCACTGACCCAACACGTTATTTTTATTTTTATCGTACGGCACGATTTGCGAGAAGATAGACGCGAGATAAGGAAATATAGGTAAAAGTCCGAGGAAAAAAGTAATAGAAAGATCAATTTTGTGCCAATGAAGCTAGTATTAATCGTTTTAAGAGCGGCAGAGAGTCAAGATTTGAGATTATAGGAAAAAACCTATTCCAAAACAATACTCTGAAAGGCTCATGCAAGGCATAGTTAGATCTACAATGATTTAATATTAGGGGAATATAATTTCTAGTTAATATACTTGGCACAGAAAAGTTTAGCCGACTTAACAAGTCGGGGCAGTCAATATCACCATGTATAAGTTTATAAATAAAGATAGTACCAAGCATCGTTCTACGGTTGGCTAGGGAGGGTAAATTAATCAACAGATAACTACTAGAATAAGAAGGTAAGTTAAGATTTGCATCCCGGTTTAGGCGCCGTAAAACAAAAAGAGAAAAGTTTATATTTCGTATTGCGGACTCCAGACGGGAGACCCATACTCCAGAATCGGACGGACTAACGAAATAAATAAAGTTTTTGTCAAATAAGGATCATCGAATTCTTTTGACCACCTTTTAATAAATCCAAGCACTCCTCTGGCTTTATTAACCATGGACGAAATGTGGTTTGAAAATTTTAGTTTAGGGTCCAAGAGAACGCCAAGATCGTTTACAAGAGTTATTCTATCCAAAGAGCTGCCACTTAATGTGTAAGTCGCGTATATCGGATTGGCCCGATAAAAAGTCATCAGCTTGCACTTGGAACCGTTTAAATTTAGTAAATTATCTCGGCACCAGTTTTGAAAATTATCTAAATCGGATTGCAAATCTAAATGGCAGGAAATGTCCTTATACTGCAGGCACAACTTAACATCATCTGGGTACATATAATTTATGGAGGATCGTTAATAAATAATGTAAAAAGTAACGGACCCAGATGGCTCCCTTGTGGAACACCGGAGGTAACAAGGAGAATTTCAGAAATTGAATTTTTAAAAAGGACCCTTTGTGACCTGCCATTCAGATAACTTCAAAATCCATTTAAGCAGATCAACTGGAAAACCCAAAAGGTCAAGTTTTTGAACAAGAAGTAAGTGATTTTCAGGGTAAAATGCTTTACTAAAATTAGTGTAAATGACGTATGTTTGAAAACTACTATTATAGCGTTAGTTTCTGGCAAATCGAACCGAAGGCAAAATTCATCCAATTGGGGCCTCCACGACATTCCTAAAGTTTTTGTGATATCTTTGCTGTCTAACTTGAATCGATGTTCTTTGATATTATCATCCAACTTGCTAAAATTTCATTTTGCTTACTCTAATCTGGCACAAAACAAAATGCCAGTAACTTGATCAATCTTCAATTTTAAATCCTCAATGCAGTCAGCTCCTGTAAGGAGGTCATCGACATACATCTCGTTAGATTTAATTTCGGATCCTATAGAAAATTCTTTCCTATCTTTCTCTGCTATGAAATGCAAACTTCTGATGGCGAGAAACGGTGCACCAGCAAGCCCATATGTGACAGTATTCAACTGAATTTCAAAGGGTCAGAAATATTGTGCCTCCACCAAATTAACTAAAACTTGCGGTCCTGGGGATCCACAACGAATTGCCGTTGGGGGATTACATAATGAGTTGATTTGAGTCAAAACTTTCCAAAGGTTGCATGTGCCCCAGCTCAATATATTCTTGCATGAAATCAGAATACATTTGTTTCTTATCGCTCTATTTGACAAAATCGTTGCAATTTTCAATGAGCTTCCTAATTGGTGGGTAGATTTTGAGAAAGGAAGCCGAATTTGAACTCGCCCATTCTCGAGAAAAGCAGAGTTTTCACAGAAGTGGCGTTCACATTCTTCCTCCTCAGTTATGTACTAGTTTTGAGATGGTTCTGGAAACGATTCGATTTCCAAAAACTTTTTATGTTGCACATAAGAACATTAGCCTTCGCCCTAGATTGCGGAATGTAAACAACTTGTCCCCCAATAGTCCATCCGATTGCAGTGTTGAGTAGGCATGGTAGCCCAGGCTCCAGTGATAACTTTCCGCCAGTGAGCAATTCGAAGAATTCCTGGGTGCTTAATAAAATATCATTTTTTTGTGGTTTAAAAAACAAGGGGTCAGCCAAATCTATTCCGTCAGGGATTGACCATGTTGATGATTCTATACAAGTGGCAGGTTGTGTCAATGCTATTGTCTTGGTAACAGCAAACTGCAATGACCATTCGTCAGCAGACAAACGTGAGCGTATGGTCGTCGAGACTCAGAATTGAAGTTTTGCTCTAACATCTCCTATACCAGAAACTTCAAAATGTTGACGTTTTCGCTGAAGTTCTAATGTGTTGGCCAAAGTATCTGTGATAAAGTTAATTTCCGAGCCAGAATCAAGCAAGCCCTTGCCGTGTATAACATTCCGTATTTATCCTGGAGAAGAACTAGAGCGGTCGGGATAAGCGATCGATTTAATTTACGAGAAAGACATGCAACTACTTGTGTAGAGCAACGAGGTTGCTCGTTTGTCTGTTCTACATTTAGTTGAGAGGTTTCCTGTGTTTCACTGCGATGTAACGAAGAATGGTGCAACCCACGATAAGTCCTACAGCGAAATTTCGAAGGACAGTCAGCTGCGATGTGGCCTTTATGAAGACAGTTCAAACATAGCGCTGCCTGTTTGACCCAAGCATGTCGCTTATCATTTGGGAGTGCAATAAACGAAGGGCACGATCCTAGATTGTGATTTGTAGAATCGCATTTTACACAACTGTCCCTAGCCGCTAGGAAAGCATTTTTGTGGGGGTGATTTAGTTTTTCCGAACGCTTTTCACACTGCTTGAACTCCTGGCCTGCCTTTGCGCTGCATTCTAGAAACTGACAATGCCTGCCTAGTATGTTGTAGAAACTATCCCAAGTTGGAAATTGCTCATAGTTCTGACCTCGATCTGAATCGATTTTTTGCAAGACGAGCTGAATTAAAATGGCTTCAAAGGCATTTTGTTTGGTGCCAAGAGAGAGAAGCGAACCACGCAACGGTGCAACTGTATCTAAAATTTCTCGAAGGGATGAAGAATCAGATTTTCTCATTTGAGGAATGGCGAAAAGGCTAGATACATGTTCAAGTAATATCAACACCTTTTTATCGTATCGTAATTTTTTTCCGATACTTGAAATGCAGCCACTACTCGCAGGGCCAGAAAGACATCCGAGTAGATACGTAAACTTGTCAATATCTGAGAGTGAGACATCATCATGAACCATATGATTGAAGGCTGCAATGAAATGATTGTATTTTCCGTCGAATTTTGGGAGTTTTCGTTTTTGGAACTGGCTCCTAAGCAGGTGGAATTTATCAAGACGGAGTCCTCAGGGCCGTAACGCTTGTTAGCATTTGCACGTTTTAAAAGCGTAGATTTTGTTTCTATAAATTCTGCCCCAAACTGATCGCGAGAATCTTCTTCCAAGTCTATTTCTTCAATTTGCTGTTGAACTTGACACTATTGCCTAAAGTGCGATTCCAAAAGGGTCAAGTACCACACTGCCGATGAAGCGTCCATTGCTGTGTCTGCAACCGTTCGATCCGAAGTTCGTTGCATGTTTCGTAGCAGCAGACTTATTTTGCGCCTAAGTGCAGCTAGCTGTTCTTCTACAGTTGTTTGGTGATCTTTGATGGCCAAGGTGTACCGGTGACGTAATAATGTGATGCCGAAGAAGTCCAAGTTGAGAAAACTTTCCAACTGATCTGCTTAAATTGTAGCTGCTACTAGATCCCTTGTGATCCCTCGCAGCCGAGTTGTTAATGTTTATTTCCAATAAATTTCTAGCAGTTCAGACTTACAATCTGACCTAAACGCTTGTTGTGAAAATCTTTTGGATTTAAATAGCGCTAAGTGCAAAGTAATGACATTTTTTCGGGTGAACCCACAATATGCAACGTATACGCTAGGTGGTTGCGCGTTGTCTGGAATTACGCATGTTGATGACCTTGGCGTCCTCCTTGACCCAAAACTTAAGTTTTGTGATCATATTACTTCTATGGTGAATAAAGCCAGGGGAGTACTTGGATTTATTAAAAGGGGGTCAAAGGAATTCGATGATCCCTATGTTACAAAGACTCTGTTCATTTCACTAGTCCGTCCAATCCTGGAGTACTGCTCTGCAGTTTGGAGTCCTCAGTATGGTGTACATATAGACCGGATAGAGTCTGTGCAAAAGAACATTTTATTATTTGCTCTACGGGGCCTTAACTGGAATGCAAGCCTTATTTTACCATCCTACTCTGGTAGACTTCTCCTAATTAATCTACCATCCTTAGTAAACCGTAGAACGATGCTTGGCACAACTTTTATCTATAAACTTATTCACGGGGATGTGGAGAGTCCCCAGTTACTGGGTCGCATAAGCTTCTCCGTGCCTAATAGAATTATCAGGAACTATGTTCCTCTTACATTAAATATTTGTAGATCTAACTTTGATGCATGAACCGTTTAGAGTACTGTGTAACGACTATAATAGACTATACCATATTATTTCTACTACCGACTCTTTGCCAAGCCTAAAATTATGAATTTTATCTTACTTAGCACAAAATTAGTATTAGTATTAGTCTCGTACGTATTTCTAATCTTAGTCTGTCCGCTTCTACATTGTGCTTTTAACTTCTCGCGATCTCGTTTTTACGCCTATTAGGCTGCGCGCGTAACAAGCACTGCTTGGTGTCGCAAGGGCCACTTGTTTTCTCTGATCATAGTGCATCAACGTCCGAAAAAAAAAACCCCCGGCTTATGTTGTGCAGGTGGCAAAATGAAATTGCCCGTTTTGGCTCATCCACCGGAGCCATTGTATTCGCTACTATATGGAAATTCAGCCCAAACAGCTTCCTAAAGCATGCACAAAAATATAACGGATGCTTTCAAATGACGTCATTTGGAGCCGAGGTTGTTCATCAACCAGGCTACAATCCGAGTTATAAGGTAATGGCGTCGCTTTATTATCTAATTTTTTCAAAATTGGATCCCAACATTCAGATTCAAGGACAAATTCACCATCGAGCGGGCGCTTTGTTACCACCACCAAACAAATATCATAAATTCCTTCAGATCTACTTCATTGGTGATTCGGAAGATGAACTAAATCAGCGTTGTGCAATTTTCACTGCAACTAAACGTGAAATTATTCAACAATTGCAAAATCTTCTGCATGAGCGTAATGAATTGGTCAGATTGTTCAAAACCGCATTGGATACAATGCATTCTGACGACCACAAAATCATTATCAGCGCTGACAAAAGGTCCACTGGAAGCCATGCAAGACAATTTAATGCTCCCACTATTAATGAAGTCGCAGTGGTGATTGTTGGCGAGAATGTGGAATCACGCGATATTGTTCTCAAGCGTCGGGATGATGGCCGATTGCAGCGAGTTTATGAGACTCATCGGTCATATGATGCACTTCAATACCCGTTGATGTTCTGTCGTGGAGAAAATGGGTATCACTTCAACATAAAGATGGTTAATCCAACGACACGTTTGTTTACAAGTCATTATTTCTTTTTGATTCTACAACTTAGTTTGAATTCAAATTTTAGGAGAAGAAACGAATAAGAAGGTCAGCACTATGAATTTTTATGCGTATCGATTAATGATTCGACTAGATGTTGACAATCATCTGTTGAGATACCGCCGTTTGTTTCAACAGTACTGTGTCGACATGTACGTCAAAGTAGAAACGGAGCGTCCCAAATTCATTCGTTTCAATCAGTCGAAGTTGCGCTCAGGCGAGTACATCCACATGCGTGACGCCATCGCTACTGAAGGACACGCGGCCAGCATCGGTTGTTCGACCATTCTCCCAGCTACTTATGTTGGAAGCCCGCGCCATATGCATGAGTACGCTCAAGATGCGATGACGTATGTCCGTAATTACGCACGCCCGGATTTATTCATCACGTTCACATGCAATCCGAAATGGCCCGAAATTATGAATCGGTTGCTTCCAGGACAAACATCTAGCGATCGACCTGACATCACTGCACGAGTATTCAAGCAAAAGATCACAGTACTTATGAATTACATCGTTAAGCAGAAGGTTTTTGCGCAGTTCGTTGTTGGATGTACTCTGATGAGTGGCAGAAGCGTGGCTTACCACATGCGCACTTTCAGCTTTGGATGTTCGACAAGATCCTACCAGATCAAATTGATTCGTTTTTTTCAGCCGAAATACCAGAAGTTTCACTCTGGGGTTATATGAAGTCGTGAAATTGGGGCGAGACAAAGTTCGCCGTGTGCTCTAGTTTATATATATTTTTTTGTGTTCTAATTGAAACAGCTTTGGGACATAGTTGACCAAAAATCAAGGATCTTTATAATAATATCTTGCAGAGGATATTAAAATTTGTTATACACGCTTTTTATGTAGTGAAGAAAAAAATTCTGAGCCCATAGAGTAATATAATCTTTACCAACATATAAGCACATAACTCACGTTATAGTTGTTTGTGACGCTGCGCGCACAATAGAAGCATTTAATTTCAAATTCAAAACGAGAACGCGCGCGCGCCAACGATCGCGCATGTAGGGGCACACTAGACCGAGAGAGAGACGGACACACTTAGCCCAGCAAATCCCACAGACGACGGGCACACTAAATCTCGCCGAGCCCTATATAAGACGGGCCACGGGCCATGGAAAGGCACTTAGCAGACTACCGTCTAAGGGTGCAGAGGCATCTCCCCAGTGGTGGTAAGCAGCAAAGTCATTCTTTTGGGTGGACTAGATCATTCGATCAAAGTCCGCTAATATACATTGTAGTTAGTTCCCGTACTACTTCCTCCTCCCTCTAACCTTTCCGGCTTGCCGAGCTGAAGGTATCCCTAGGAGACGGCTGATTTTAGGATCACACCTCCTTACAGCACGGTTCACCGGCTGACTTCTCTCTCTTGCGGCTGACCTCAGGGTCCCCAAGCACCAACTTCTGTCTCTTGCGGCTGACCTCAGGGTCCCCAAGCACCAACTTCTCTCTCTTGCGGCTGACCTCAGGGTCCCCAAGCACCAACTTCTCTCTCTTGCGGCTGACTTCCGGGTCCCCAAGCAAACAATTCTCTCTCTCTTGTGGCTGACTTCAGGGTCCCCAAGCAACCAATTCTCTCTCTCTTGTGGCTGACTTCAGGGTCCCCAAGCAACCAATTCTCTCTCTTGTGGCTGACCTCCGGGTCCCCAAGCAAACATTCTCTCTCTTGCGGTCGACTTTAGGGTCCCCCAGCACTGAATCGATCTCTCTCGCTCGTGGCTGACTTCAGGGTCCCCAGGCACCCTATTCTCATTTCAGGTAACCCAACCCGTGCTGGTCCTATCGAACACCTGGACTGCTCCCGAGACCAGGTACTCTAAGCGTAAGAAGGAAGCGAAGGCTGCAAGGGCGGCATCCCGCCAAATCGGAGAATTCGTTAGTTGTTCATAAATTGTCAAGATACTTACTGAAATAAAAACCTAGTTCTAATTCAATTACTAAGTAATTCCCCACGACTTCTACTCTGGGCTGGGTCGGAACTCTCTTTCAGCAACCACGCTGACACAAACAAATTCTTGTGACGAATCCTGGCCATCCCTGAGCCACCCGACAACGACGAACTGTCACATGTTTTTTTAACAAATTTAAAGAATACATTTTTTATTTTAAAAAAGGAGATCCCAAAATCTATTTGCTTTCCCTTGGTTCAAGCAGCACCTGGCCTACTCTGACAATTTCCACGATTACAAAAAAAAAGAGTAAAATAAAGGCAACTGTTGATCATGTGATATTTTAACATGGATCTTAAGTTGTCTAAGTGGTAAAACTCAACGAGTCCTCTTTAATTTGATTCAGGCGTCCCTCAAGTGAGCCACCTTGGCCCACTTTTCTTTCCATTATTTATTAAGGGTCTCCCTCTACTCTTGGCAAAGTCGCGTGTCCTCATGTACGAATTTCCTCCAGTGCAGACTTAAAATCCGACCCAAATCCTTTGAAAACATTACGTTATGAAAATCTTCTTGATTTAAATAGCGCTAAGTGTTAAGTAACGACTTTTTTTCGGGTGAACCCACCTTATGTGACGTATACGATTGGTGGTTGTGAGTTGTCTAGAATCACGCATGCTGATGACCTTGGCGTCCTTCTTGACCCAAATCTTAAATAAATAAAGCCATTTGAATGCTGGGATTTATCAAAAGGTGGTCAAAGAAATTCGATGATTCCTATGTTACAAACAGGAATAAACCGATCTTGTAGCGTAGAAATAGAACATGTGGTGTGTTTTATTCTAATATAATATAATAGAATAATCGAATAATAATACCGTTATTTAAACTGTCAGTTTCATATCGTCTTTGACTTTCAAAGTGAACGGTCGTGTTTTTTTTCTGCGCATCGAATTTTGCATTTTGTTTTCGTATATTCCCATCGGTGGGTTTTATCAAAACAATTTTAATTCTCTTCGTGTTTATTAAAACATAAATTTGAACTCCGTTCGCTTCGCGAGTGCACTTTGTATTTAATACTAATAAATTGTTTTAGTTTTTCGTAATTCTTATCTGTGTTTTCTTTTCTTATATCCCCGTCGTCTCTCTTTTGTGCATGCACTTTAACTTATTTACGCTCCCGCTCTCTTGCTCTCTTTGCTTTGAAAGTTCTAAGCGTGCAGTTTCTGCGTCTCTTGCGGTACTTATAACTGCTCGCTTATAAATTTCAATTCGCTTTTTTTTGGTACAGTGGTAAATAAATAAAATGAATAATAAAAATTTAGTCTGCTTCTGCAAAAAATGCAGCCTCGTAATCAGGGCTGACCAGTCTAATATGACTTGCTGGCTGTGTGAAAATATGGTGCACACCAAGTGCGCCGGTTTTACTGGCCGGACAAGTGATGACCTTTCAAAGGGGCCCAATTTGCAGTTTTGTTGTGACGCTTGTGTTGAGGTTGCGAACGAGATGAAATCGTTCATGCGCCAAACTAAAGGCGGCCTGATGGGGCTGATTAGCTGTTTCGGAGTGGCTAGAGATAGTTTTCGCCGAGCTGATGATCTCCTCTCTGCGCTGGACTTGCAGTTTAATAGTCGTAAGCTATTAGAAGAGTCCCCTAAGCGCAAAAAGGCCGCTGGTGGTAAGGAGCAAAAGGGGAACACCCCGCAACCGAAATCAAAAGATCAACAGAGCATTCCGGCGGATCAGCAGTTGATTTCAGCAAACCCTCAAATGTTGCTAAGATCGGCAGCTAAAAAAGATTCGGTATCCGAACAATCCGTTACAGAATGCATGCAACCAGGGACTTCTAAGAATTCCGATTTGTCCGTAGTGGTTTCACAATTAGTGGATCCACCTATCTCTCAGAATGTAGCATCTCCACCACAAGGGACTACTGAGTCCGGACAACCGGCTCAAGCTGGTTTTGCAGAAACAATGTCTGCTCCACCAAAATCCCTTTTAGTGGTTCCACTAAAGAAACAAATTTTCGTTTCTTGTCTTTCCCCTGATCAAACATCCTCTGATGTATTGTCTTATATACAAGACAAAACTAAAGCCGATTGTAATAGTGTAAAGGTGGAAAAGTTTAAGTTTTCTTATGCTAGAGACATTTCATCTTTCAAGATAACTGTCCCTAACGAGCTTTTTGAAGCCATATGCTCGGGCGACTTTTGGCCGGATAATATGGTTGTAAAAGAGTTCGAGGCTAAGATAAAGAAGAAGGGGCCCGTTGGAGTAAAACTTCCTAGTCGAGGCCAAACCAGTGTACCAATTTCAAAAAACTAACTTCTAACCTCCTTCTTTCCTATCAGAATGCAAGAGGTTTGCGTAGCAAACTCACTAAATTGTATTCTGATAGCCTTTCCTTTGCAGCTCATATTATTGTGTTCACAGAAACCTGGTTAAAGCCGGAGATCTTTAGCTCCGAAGTTTTTCCAGGTAAGTACACAATATATAGGTATGACCGTCCCTCTAGACGGGGAGGTGGGGTCTTAATTGGAGTTGATTCAAACTTCCCGTCTGAGGAGTTATTTTTTGATGAATTCAATACCATTGAATTTATTTGTGTAAAGTTATCGCTTCCTGGTAACTTTTTATACATAACTTGCTCATATATTCCGCCGTTGTCTGAACTTCCTGATTATTTAAATCACCTATCCGTTATTAAGTCCGTTGCAAATAAGCTTTCCGATAGGGATCAGATGATAGTTCTAGGTGATTTTAATATACCTGGAGTTACTTGGTCCACTGAGGACGGATCGAATGTCTTACTACCTATAGCACAGCATGATTTTATTGATGGCCTGCTTGACATATCTCTATCTCAAGTAAACCATGTTCAAAATTCATTAGGTCGCCTACTTGATTTGTGTTTTGTATCAAATCCTGAAGGTGTGTTTCTGTCCAGAGTAGCACCACTCACGCAACCTGAAGATCCATATCACCCAACAATCGAACTTTCATTTGATACGGGCAGAGTTATAGAAGAAAAATCAGAAAAATCCAAACGAATGCATTGTTTTCGCAAGGCAGACTTTCTGAGGCTAAATAATTTTATTTCTGGCTTTAATTGGTCTGATATTTACTTATGCATTAATATGTCCGATGCAGTTAAGGTTTTTTACACTGCAATAAACTCATTTTTTATTTCCTGTGTTCCGTGGTACTATCCGTCAACTTCCAATAAATCACCTTGGTTTAGCAAAGAGTTGACACACTTAAGAAATGTAAAGTCCAGACTTTTTAGGAAATATAAAAATACCGGTTCTCAATCTGTTTTTACAAGATATTTAAGTGCTCGGTCAAGATTTACCGTGCTTAATGCTCAGTGTTATAATAGTTACTTAAGCCGTTGTAAGGTCCAGTTCTCTCAGGACCCGAAACAGTTTTATAATTTTGTTAACACCAAGCGTAAATCTAATACTTTTCCTTCCTCGCTGTCGTTCGAAAACATGACGGCAACCACAGATCAGGCAATAGCCGATTTATTTGCCCAATTTTTTCAAACGACTTACTCTACTTTAGATTATTCATCACAGCCATGTCCAAGTCAAACCTCATATTCTGTCCCACTTTAACAGAAAGCTCTCTTCTTTTGGATCTTCTTCGTATTAAGCCTGTTTATTCGCCAGGGCCCGATGGTATTCCTGGGTGCGTGCTTAGGTATTGCGCTAAGGCCCTGTGCAAACCTCTTCACAAGTTGTTTACCTTATCTCTAGAAACCTCCCAATTCCCAAATATTTGGAAGGAAACATTTGTCATTCCTCTTTTCAAGAAAGGTAACAAGTTAGAAGCCAGTAACTACAGAGGTATCTCTAAGTTGTCAGCTATTCCTAAGCCCTTCTAGAGCTCACTTCATTTGTGATAAAAGGCTTCAATAGTAGTTTTCAAACAGACGTCATTTACACTGACTTTAGTAAAGCATTTGACTTTGTAAATCACTTACTTCTCATTCAAAAACTTGACCTTTTAGGTTTTCCAGTTGATCTGCTTAAATGGATTTCAAGTTATCTAAATGGCAGGTCACAAAGGGTCCTTTTTAAAAATTCAATTTCTGAAATTCTCCGTGTTACCTCCGGTGTCCCACAAGGGAGCCATCTGGGTCCGTTACTTTTTACATTATTTATTAACGATCTTCCCTCAATTATAAGTCATTCTCGCGTACTTATGTACGCAGATGATGTTAAGTTGTGCCTGCAGTATAAGGACATTTCCTGCCATTTAAACTTGCAATCCGATCTAGATAATTTTCAAAACTGGTGCCGAGATAATTTACTAAATTTAAACGGTTCCAAGTGCAAGCTGATGACTTTTTATCGGGCCAATCCGATATACGCGACTTACACGTTAAGTGGCAGCTCTTTGGATAGAATAACTCTTGTAAACGATCTTGGCGTTCTCTTGGACCCTAAACTAAAATTTTCTAATCACATTTCGTCCATGGTTAATAAAGCCAAAGGAGTGCTTGGATTTATTAAAAGGTGGTCAAAAGAATTCGATGATCCTTATTTGACTAAAACTTTATTTATTTCGCTAGTCCGTCCGATTCTGGAGTATGGGTCTCCCGTCTGGAGTCCACAATACGGAATACATATTGGTCGTATTGAATCGGTACAAAAAAACTTCCTTCTTTTTGCTTTACGGCGCCTAAACTGGGATGCAAATCTTATCTTACCTTCTTATTCTAGTAGACTTCTTTGATTAATTTACCATCCCTAGCCAACCGTAGAACGATGCTTGGTACTATCTTTATTTATAACCTTATACATGGTGATATTGACTGCCCCGACTTGTTAAGTCGGCTAAACTTTTCTGTGCCAAGTATATTAACTAGAAATTATATTCCCCTAATATTAAATCATTGTAGATCTAACTATGCCTTGCATGAGCCTTTCAGAGTATTATGTTCTGACTATAATAGACTTTTTCCTGTAATATCAAATCTTGACTCTCTGCCGCTCTTAAAACGATTGATACTTGCTTCATTGGCACAAGATTGATCTAACTATTACTTTTTTCCCCGGACCTTTACCTTTATTTTCCTATCTCGCGTCTATCTTATCGCGAATCGTGCCGTACGATACACGGCTGCGCCCCTCGGTCGGTTGGGCGGGTATGTGGGCCGTGGGACTCCGCGCGAAAAAAAAAAAAAAAAAAAAAAATATACCGCAGTCTTGCCTCCCAGTTTCTTTGATCTCTCCAATCGGATAAATCAAGTCGGGAGCTTTGTCTTACAATTCAGCACTTCGCATTATGGCATTTAGATTACAACATTATCTCTCTAACAAATACTGATACTGAGAACAAATACTGAAATACTAAGTGGTAAATTTAAATTGCCATAACATTGAGCGTTATGTTGATTCGTTTCACGACATCCCCACCGAGGTGAAGCAACCGCCTTCACCACATCTAGAAGAGCCAATCTGGAAATGGAGCGCATAATAAACATAGCTATATAGGCATCTGCTCCTAGGTACATTTCCTCCAAGACGCCTTTCCTCCATTCTCGGCAGTGGATGGCCGGGTCACAGATGTAAAGGACACATAGGCTTGACATGCTCGCACCATTTCTCTCTGCGCACAAGCGTCCAAAACCAATCTCTTATCATTCGTACGATACGCCACTGCTTCCTTGTGGTGCACTTAACAGGTTGCTCTCCGCGTCCTCCAGGAAGGTCCGCAACATCAGCTACTCCACTCAGCAAGTTGTTCGGCGTTAGCAGGGCCTCCTGATCCACCATCACTAATAGGTGGGTAAGCAGACGAGAATTGACAATATTCTTCGCTTTATTAAGGAAGCCCTTCAAAACGTGTTCCTTAGGAGCCACCTCCTACACAGTATGCGCGAGCAATAGACCATTCTTTCCTAGATGCGTCGCTGCTAAGTTGAAGATCCATTCGATTCCTTTGACGGACAACTTTTACTGGATCCTTTCTGATCGGCTCCTATAAAATTATTATGAATAGAAAATACTCGGCGGCATTAATTCGTCCACACGGTCGTATAATTCCATCGTGGTCGACATAGGGTGACAGTCCTCCTTTGGTCAACTCATACGGCACCGGCTCGTCTCATTGAACTCCTCTACATAGTCCTCTCATAGTCTACATAGTGGTACTTATTAAAAGCCTGCGTTGCGCCGTCGTCTCCGTGATCGCGCTTTGGAATGTTGGCCAGTCCTCAGGCTGACCTTCGAACACTGGAAGATCAATCAGTTTGCGCACCGTCCATCCAACTAACGGGCTCGGCGAACCAATCCCGTAGGAACCAAACGATTGCGTAGGTAGCATCAGGTTGCGTAGAGGGTCTAGTGGTGCTTGCTTATCTCTCTAACAACATCGATAAATACTGATACTGATAACAAATACTAAAATACTGGGCGCTACATTTAAGCGTAACGTTACTCCATTCCACGACACCATGCTCGGTACTGCTTTTATTCCTAATCTTATTCATGGGGAAGTGAAGAGGCCCTGAGTTACTGTGTTGCCGAAACTTCCCTGTGCCCAATAATGTTAATAGGAACTATATTCCTCTTACTTAATATTATTGTAGATCTAACAATAATATGCAAATTAATCTAAATTATGTATGTAGTGTATTGTTGAGGTGGTCCCTCGTAGTGGCTACAAATAAATGTGGTCGGTTGGTGACTGCGGTGGAAGGGTGACTGCCCTTCTTAACCAGCTGACCTAGGGACTCAGACAGTGTAAAATAATTAACGTTTCGGCGGCTTGTAAGAGTTATTTTTAAAAGAACTTGTGTTCTTTATTGTTTGGGTATCCAAAATGAATTGAATTAATAAATTAAACTTAAAGCTAATAAGAGACTCACAGCACGAGCGTGCGGTCAAAATACTACATCAGCAAGTTTGGCCGGAGTTAAGATAGGGACAAGTCCATTGACTTATGTTTACTTATGTTAACTAATCCCCCCTTTAAGACTAAGGCCGACGCAATATCAGCAATGACATTCTTCATTTTGGCTGCAAATCTTCTTGCCTTGAAGAAATGCAGATTGGTCATAACAGAGTATTTCAACAATGAGTGCTACGCGGTACATTAGGTTGGTGTCAATGTCTTTGTCGAACTCCTTAATGAGCTCCACGTTATGTTTGTTCAATCGTCGAAGATAAGGGAGACTGATTATATATAGTAATATTAAGCAGCGGTGACCTCGCAACTCCTGGAGCTTTGGTTTGGGCCTCGTCATGATTAACATAGAGGGTTTCGTTGATGGAGACTCGATCTTCGAACGTAACGAGGTGAGTACCGTCTACCCAGACTTCAGTACCACTGCCCTCTCTGACCTTGGCTGTTTGGTCGTTAACGATGATAATTCTTTCATCGAACCAAGTGAGTATAGTGACTTTTTTAAAAGCAAACTTAATTTTTGGAAATCTCATAATAAAATTTAAGGAGTTTATGGTTTGCAATATCTTTACAGCCGATATGGACAAATGGTCGCCGGTGGGGGTATTAGTGGGTTCCTCAAGTCAAATTGACTTCAGGTCTGTGTGATCAAGTATATTAGGACTGACAATGTTAACTTTGACTAGTGTAATAACAAGCATTAGGTTCTGCAATTCCAACATTAGCATTCTATTTCTGGAAAGCAGAATTTCGTACAAATGACCTTTGTCGACTTGTGAATCTTTCGCAACTTTGAGAATCTGGTTTACTGTGGCTGTCCATTGGTTGATTTAATTTTGAACTTTAGTACTAATCGATACCTGTCTGTTATTTGCGTTTGTTAGCTGCATTTTCGAGAATCTTGTTCTCTCCATATCACCGGCTTCCGGTGTTCCTGTTACTACCTTTAGTACTGACCCCAGAAAGTCTAAGCTTCTAGCGATCCTGTGGAGCATGCCTAATGATTTCAGTAGGTCTCGTATGAGCGCAGTGTCCAACAACTATCTCATATGTGACTGTGGAAACATGTCACACATGTCTGCTGTTTCAAGTATTCGCGCGTACTCCGAAATGTTTGCCGTGTGTGTTACGTATGCAAATTCTTCCCATCTAGCAATTTGCCATCAATGACGCCAATGACAGTAATAGTAGATGATAAATCCGCACCTGTGGAATGAACCTTAATTGCACGTTTTTCCGAGAAGGCTTTTTTCCGTCACCACATTTAACCTAACTTAAACAAAGTATGCCAATGGGGCCTAAATAATTAAATGAATTGCCAAGCAAAAGGAGAAAAGATGAAAAAACGTAAAAAAAAAATTATTCTTTGTGGACCACTCTCCCCGGGTCCGATTCTACGACTATATCATCACACAGTGGTGTGAGGGTTCTGTTTGAATTAACCAAGACATTCTCGCCGACTTCGAATACCCTGTTTTGTCGGTAGGCATTTTTCCTGGTCCTGGCTGTATTCTGGGCCTTTATGATTTTTTTTTTGGACTTCCGACTGTGGGCGTCTAGGTGCACCTGAATAATGTCGACTGGCCGTTTGTCGATAACCGAGTGAATAGACTTGTTATATAATATTTGGCGGTGACCAATAAAATTATTTCCACAGTGTCGGTACTCCCCTGGTCGATTTTTAAACATCGTGGAGGTTCTAACAGGGTGCTGGGGGCGTACATTTGCAATGCTGACGCCAAATTGGTTGTTCAGTAAGGCTGAGATGGTGTAAGAATTTAATGATGGTTTGTTATCGCAATATACTACTCTAGCCCCAGGGAAAAAATTCATAATTTGTAGTATGGCCGGTTTAAGGTCTTCAATTGTCCTTGAGGTGACATGTTGTACCACGGCAAACTTCGAAAACTTGTCGATGCAGGTAAGCAAGCATTTTTTGTCCGTGGAGAAAAGTCAATATGTAGTATTTCTTCTACATGGGAAGGAATCGGCGTCTCGCCGAGATCATATATTTTTGGGTGCCTTGTTTTGCAATTCGATACGGTTTCGGTAGCTAGCTCGCCCATTTTTGAAAGTACTACTCAGAGAGTACCTGTTTCACAATTTCTTGGGCCGACCTGTGGGCCTTATTGTGTTCGACGGTGAGGATTTCCCGTCTCTCAGCGACTGCAAAAATATTTGTCACACGATTTTTACAGTGCCAAAATTTGCCTCCTCCACAGTTATCTGATTCTGGAAGCAATTCAAGGGCTTATCCGTTGTTTCGATTGTGTGGGTCAGGTAGAGTTCACTGTGTATAGCTTCCTGTTTCCCCATGACAATAAGTTGTTGCCTTGAAAGTGCATCAGCAAAAAGATTTTCTTTGCCGGGTTTGTAGAAAATTCGCGCCCGGACTCTTCAATGCGCGTTTTCCAACTCTTAATTTTCGGTTGCGGACTGGATTCCGGTCCGGCGAAGGTTAAGGGCTGGTGGTCTGTGAAGATATTTATATCTGTTGTAGGGGGGCGATCCTTCCACAAAAAGAATTGAAGGCACAAAAGAATTCCCACGGCGCAAGAAAGACGAAAATGAAAAAGACGGGGGCGTCGTGGTGTAATTCAGTGTGTATTTTATTCGGCTGCATACATGAGGACTATTGACTTAAAACCTAAGGCCGCGCTCCCGCCCGCTTTACTCCGCTGAAGCGAGAGCGGGAGATCGGCAGCGGCTATCCGAGGAGTTCGGATGCGAAACCCGATGCTCGCACTCTGGAGCGCGGACGTTGCGAGAAGCGAGCGAGGGGAGCGCAAGAGTGGCGAGAGCGAAAGCTCGGAGAGCTTAGTGAACAGCGGCGATGCAGTGGGCCACTGACCTAAACATTCCGCCCCCCTTGCAACTACTCGGGTTGCAACATAGCCTGGTTGCTCTTCTCACGGCTGGTGGAAGGCTCCGGACACGACCCACACAAACACGGTGCTCTGGGCTACTGGTGGTGCATCCTGAATTCAGGAAGCCCGACCGCATCACGCTCGGATACATATCCGCGTCCAGGATGATGGAGATCGTCGCGGGGAGATAGAACCGCTCGTCAGCCAGCGCAATGTCCCCGAAGTGGGTCCTTACCGCGTCGCTCAGCTCCCGGATTGGAGTGCGGATGCGCACGTGAGGCTCTATTTTAAAAATTACGTCGAGCCGGACAGCGCTGTCGATTCTGGCCCCCACGGTTGCTGAACAAATCTGTTCGCCTCCCACGTTGGTGGTCGGCAAGCGGAAACTCGACGCTAGCGAAGCGTCGATACAGCTCATAGGCGTACACGGGTCGATGAGCGCAGCAGTGTCGAAGACTCGACTCCCGGTTTCTAACCGCACCAAAGCCGTCGGGAGGAGATTGATGCTGTGCCGCTGCAGGAGGGACGTTAAGGACGGAGCGGCGACCGCGGGCTGCGTGGCGCCCCGACGAGTTCCAGAGAATTGCCGCGGAGCGTCGGATGAGTACCGTGGGATGGCGGACGAGGGCCGAGGAGCGGCTGAAGAATGCCGCGGAGTGGCGGACGAGGGCCGAGGAGCGGCTGAAGAATGCCGTGGAGTGGCGGACGAGGGCCGAGGAGCAGCTGAAGGGTGCCGTGGAGTGGCGGACGAGGGCCGAGGAGCGGCTGAGGAGTATCGTAGAGTCGTAACGGAGCTCTGCGACCGGCGAGCCGGGCGGGACTGCCGTGATGACATCGGTGGTTCCGTGAGATGTAGAAGAGTATGGTGATCCTGGCCGCACGTTTTGCAGCGATCACCTCGTCGACATGCTCCGTCGGAGTGCTCGTGGGCCAAACAGCGGGGGGCAGTACCGGTTGGCAAGGACAGCCCGGATCCTCTTCTCGGCACTCAGACGGAGGAACCGACAACATTTCCGAAGTGGATGGATCCCGCTACAGACTCGGCAACGGTAGGATTGCATACCTCGAGTTCGTCTGTGTTCCAATGCGATGGCGCTGCGCGGTCGTGCAGACATCGTGTGAGATCTGATTGGCGGAATAGGACAAATAAAAAATTTGGATCATTATAGTCATACCGGGCCTTCAGGGGAGGATCTCTTTTTAGGCGCTGCTCGTTACGCAGAAATTGAGACAGAGCAAAGAATCGTGAAGATCGAGCTCGGAACCACTATGCTCGGGATCGCGCAAGGGAGCGTATTTGCCACGATTGTCCCTTCTTGTAGTCGGGACAAAATTGTGTTCACAGACGGAATCAGACTCGGGGACTATCTGTGTGGGCACTTCCTCCACCTCCCAGAATTTGGGAAGGAGATGATCCAACGAGTTGTCGAGTGCGCAGGTAACTCGAGTGAAGAAGGCGGACACATTGCGGGGGGCCGCTGGAGATATGGGGCCTGTCAACACCCATCCAAAAATGGTAAATGATAATTCCTTCATCGAACCGAGTGAGTATAGTGACTTTTTAAAAGCAAATTTAATTTTTGGAAATCTTATTATAAAATTTAAGGCGTTTATGGATTGCAATATCTTTACAGCCGATATGGACAAATGGTCCCCGGTGGGGGCATTAGTGGGTTCCTCAAGTCAAATTGACTGCAGGTCTGTGTGATCAAGTATATTAGGACTGACAATGTTAACTTTGACTAGTGTAATAACAAGCATTAGGTTCTGCAATTCCAACATTAGCATTCTATTTCTGGAAAGCAGAATTTCGTACAAATGACCTTTGTCGACTTGTGAATCTTTCGCAACTTTGAGAATCTGGTTTATTTTATTTTTAACTTTAGTATCATGATCAAAATGATCATTGAGCTCCCATATTGCGCCGTTTGCACCATCACCCAGCTTTTTAATGCCATCACAAAACTTGGCCACTTTCCAGTGAGATGGAAAAAATCGATTATAATAATGATAGCAAAGCCAGGAAAAGACCACACAATTCCCACGTCATATAGACCTATAAGCCTACTCTCATGCTTATCTAAACTCTTTGAAAAATGTGTATTGATTCGGATAAACACATACCTAAGAATCCAGGAAGGAATTCCGTCACATCAATTTGGGTTTCGTGAAAAGCACGGAACAATTGAGCAGGTCAACCGGATAACATCAGAAATTCGGAACGCGTTCGAAAAACGAGAGTACTGTACTGCCATATTTTTAGACGTCTCTCAAGCATTTGATAGAGTTTGGCTAGAAGGTCTTATGTTCAAGATCAAGACAATGCTCCCCTACAACACCCATAAGCTTCTAGAGTCTTACCTCTACGACAGAAAATTTGCTGTTCGATGCAACACTGCTATAACTGACGATTTCACTATTGGAGCTGGAGTTCCTCAAGGAAGCGTGCTTGGGCCAACATTATATGTCCTCTACACAGCAGACATCCCAACAAGCACACGACTAACAACATCTACGTTTGCTGATGATACAGCCATTCTCAGCCGCTCAAAATGCCCGATGCAAGCAACTGCGCAGCTCGCTCTTCATCTGGTCGATGTAGAAAAGTGGCTATCAGATTGGCGAATTAAAGTGAACGAACAAAAATGCAAGCACGTTACGTTCACCCTGAACAGGCAAAACTGCCCGCCGCTCATGTTAAACCATACTCTACTCCCGCAAGCAAACGAAGTGACATATCTAGGAGTACACCTCGACAGAAGACTCACATGGCGCCGGCACATTGAAGCCAAAAGAACACACCTAAAGCTAAAAGCCAGTAGCCTTCATTGGCTTATCAACGCTCGGTCTCCCCTTAGTCTTGAATATAAAGTCCTGCTGTATAACTCGGTACTAAAACCTATATGGATGTACGGCTCTCAGTTATGGGGGAATGCCAGCAATAGCAATATTGACATAGTCCAGCGAGCTCAGTCGAAGATCTTGAGAACAATCACCGGGGCACCGTGGTACGTTCGCAACGAAACCATACATCGCGACTTAAACATTCTACCAGTCAAAGAAGTGATCGCAGAACAGAAGGAAAAGTACTTTACCAAGCTATCGTTGCACCCTAACCACCTGGCGAGAGGTCTTACAAGGTTGATCAACCAATCACGCCTTCGTCGCAATGACTTACCCACCCAACGGTCGACTTGAGGCACGCGCAACCAGAATGCAGTCTTATTATACTGTTAGTTAAATTTTAATGTTAAGATTCGTAAACTTATTGTTAGTCTCAAAATTAAGAGAAGATTCAATAAATAAAAGCAAAGTTAAATAAAAAAAAAAAAAAAAAAAAAAAAACTTTAGTACTAATCGCTACCTGTCTGCGTTTGTTAGCTGCTTTTTCGAGAATCTTGTTCTCTCCATATCACCGGCGTCCGGTGTTCCTGTTACTACCTTTAGTATTGACCCCAGAAAGTCTAAGCTTCTAGCGATCCTGTGGAGCATGCCTAATGATTTCAGTAGGTCTCGTATGAGCGCAGTGTCCAACAACTGTCTCATATGTGACTGTGGAAACATGTCACACATGTCTGCTGTTTCAAGTATTCGCGCGTACTCCGAAATGTTTGCCGTGTGTGTTACGTATGCAAATTCTTCCCATGTAGCAATTTGCCATCAATGACGCCAATGACAGTAATAGTAGATGATAAATCCGCACCTGTGGAATGAACCTTAATTGCACGTTTTTCCGAGAAAGGCTTTTTTCCGTCACCACATTTAACGTAACTTAAACAAAGTATGGCATTCGGGCCTAAATAATTAAATGAATTGCCAAGCAAAAGGAGAAAAGATGAAAAAACGTAAAAAAAAAATTATTCTTTGTGGACCACTCTCCCCGGGTCCGATTCTACGACTATATCATCACACAGTGGTGTGAGGGTTCTGTTTGAATTAACCAAGACATTCTCGCCGACTTCGAATACCCTGTTTTGTCGGTAGGCATTTTTCCTGGTCCTGACTGTATTCTGGGCCTTTATGATTTTTTTTTGACTTCCGACTGTGGGCGTCTAGGTGCACCTGCACAATGTCGACTGGCCGTTTGTCGATAACCGAGTGAATCGACTTGTTATATAATATTTGGCGGTGACCAATAAAATTATTTCCACAGTGTCGGTACTCCCCTGGTCGATTTTTAAACATCGTGCAAGTTCTAACAGGGTGCTGGCGGCGTACATTTGCAATGCTGACGCCAAATTGGTTGTTCAGTAAGGCTGAGATGGTGTAAGAATTTAATGATGGTTTGTAATCGCAATATACTACTCTAGCCCCAGGGAAAAAATTCATGATTTGTAGTATGGCCGGTTTAAGGTCTTCAATTGCCCTTGAGGTGACATGTTGTACCACGGCAAACTTCGAAAACTTCTCGATGCAAGTAAGCAAGTATTTTTTGTTCGTGGAGAAAAGTCAATATGTAGTATTTCTCCTACATGGGAAGGAATTGGCGTCTCGCCGAGATCATATTTTTTTGGGTGCCTTTGGCTTCCGCGCATGTTTTGCAATTCGATGCGGTTTCGGTAGCTAGCTCGCCCATTTTTGAAAGTACTATTTAGAGAGTACCTGCTTCACAATTTCTTGGGCCGACCTGTGGGCCTTATTGTGTTCGACGGTGAGGATTTCCCGTCTCTCAGCGACTGCAAAAATATTTGTCACACGATTTTTACAGTGCAAAAATTTGCCTCCTCCAGAGTTATCTGATTCTGGAAGCAATTCAAGGGCTTATCCGTTGTTTCGATTGTGTGGGTCAGGTAGAGTTCACTGTGTATAGCTTCCTGTTTCCCCATGACAATAAGTTGTTGCCTTGAGAGTGCATCAGCAAAAAGATTTTCTTTGCCGGGTTGTAGAAAATTCGCGCCCGGACTCTTCAATGCGCGTTTTCCAACTCTTAATTTTCGGTTGCGGACTGAATTCCGTGTAGTGCAGTGTAGTGGCGCTTGGCAAAAGCAAAAATATATAAACGAAGGCAACTTCAAAAGACTTATTTCTGATTTGTTAAGTTGCCCAGTATGGTAACAGTGCACCTATCTGTGTTACCATTTCGTTATTATTTCACAATAAAAAAAAAAAAAATAAATAACTTCAAAGACCACTACAGAATCGAAAAGAATCATCCCTAGAAGTAGGCAATAGACAATAGCATGGTGTCCAAAAGTGTTCCCTGTAAACTGCTTATATTAGATTAAAACTTATATTAAACTGCTTTATTATAAAAATGATTTATTTGCACAATTTATTTAAAATTCAATATTAAATAATTTTGGCCGAAATTCATCATTTTTTCCAGATTCTTGTTGTTTTCCCTATACACTGTGAGAAACAAAAATAAAAGAAAAATTTATAATATTTTTATTATTATTTAATATATAATATGGTAAATATTTAGAAAATTCATACAATTTAATTGCCCTTCCCCATTCATTTATATATTTCACTTTCTTAAAAACTTATTATCTAGCATTATATTATCTATGATTGAACTATATTATATTATTTACTATATTATATTATGTACACCTATATATATATTTAACCCTTTACTTCCACTTTATGTTCTTTGCATAACCGACTACATTGACTCTGTTAGACTCGTCATAAATGATAGGCTTTTGATTCTAAAAATGGTTTAAGTCCAGACTTTTAAGATGGTTGTTTTTTTTCAATTTGTTTTTTTGTACTGCTAGACTTACTATATAGAAGGGGTTCGAGCCTTAAAAATGATTTGAGTCCAGGTGATTAAAATAGTACGTATAGTATTCTTCTCGTATATTCTGTAATTCAGCTACCAATGGAGACAGGTTATTGTGGATTTATTCTACAGACTAGCCTTTGGAAAAATCGCTGGTATCTGAGTGACAACTTCTAGCAGTGAGGTGAGCTTGAGCCTGGGTTATTACGTGGAAAAATTCTACGACCTAGATAGCTTATTCAAACCGCAGAAGCTCACTACAATTGTCTTCTTCTTTATTCATCTATTCTTCGTTTCTTTTTATACCCTTGCAGAGGGTATTATAATTTTGGTCAAAAGTGTGCAACGCAGTGAAGGAGACATCTCCGTCCCTATAAAGTATATATATTCATGATCAGGATCACCTCCTGAGTTGATATAGCCATGTCCGTCTGTCCGTCTGTCTGTCCGTCTGTCTGTCCGTCTCTCTGTCCGTCTGTCTGTCCGTCTGTCTGTCCGTCTGTCCGTCTGTCTGTCCGTCTGTCCGTTTCTACGCAAACTAGTCTCTCAGTTTTAAAGCTATCGAATTGAAACTTTGCACACACCCTTCTTTCCTTTGCACGTAGTATATATGTCGGAACGGCCGGGATCGGCCGACTATATCCTATAGCTGCCATATAACTGATTGATCGGAAATGCCATAACTTTGGTGTTTGTAAAGTTAGGAAGTTGGGAATTTCTATGGGTTTTATATTTGGCCAATTAATCCGACCTACCAAATTTCATAAGGATCGGCCGACTATATCCTATAGCTGCCATATAACTGAACGATTGGAAATGCCATAACTTTGGTGTTTTTAAAGTTAGAAAGTTGGTATTTTTTATGAGTATTAAGTTGCATCATATGAATAATTTTGGAGAATATAATTTACAGAGTATTCTGCAAGGGTATATCAACTTCGGCTCCGCCCAAAGTTAGCTTTCCTTTCTTGTTACACATGTTCCAGTTGACAAGGGAAAGTATTGGCTTCCAGTGAATCTATTCAGATTTTTTTTTGACTATTTACATAATTGGAAAAATTTATTTTTAAGTATTACTGGCGCAAGTTTATATCAGGTCTTACAATATAAAAAAAAAAAAATAAATAAATAAATAGGAAATATATTTCTATAAAATTAAAATATATTACTCGGGTTGGTAAATCATTTTAATTCAGTATAAATAAAAAAGTTTTCAAACAGCAAAAGAAAATAAATAAAAGATAAAAACAATGCCGGCAAGACACTCTCCAGAAGATGTTAGCGCAGCAGCAGGAGATGGGCGTCATAATTGTAATATTTGTGCCCAAACTATAGAGTTTCAAGCGCAGCTATATATAACATCCTGCAACCACACGTTCCATCGCGTATGCTTTACAACTCGATTAGGAAACCAGAAAACTTGTCCCATATGCCAGGTGTCCTTGCAGACTTATACCATGAGTCTAGTAGACGAGGGTGGTGCAGCTAATGCCAGTCGGCAAGGAAGAGAAGGGGTTGGAGAAACTAGTACTCGAGAGAATCAGCAACAGCAAATGAGAGGTTCTATTAGCAACAATCCGGAATCACTAGCTGCAAACATGCAACAGGTGATTGGCAACGCAATCGCTGGGGCTCTCGAAGATCAAATGCAGCCCTTAACACGAATTATTGAATCAAATTTTCAAAAATTAAACGTGCGATCGGAGGGCGATCGTTTCTAATATACAGGACGGAGTTCAGCTCAGTTTTGACACCGACACCGACTCCTGGGGTAGACGAGCGTAGGCAGGGAATTATGGGTCGAGAGTTGTTTTCACATTCTGGATCCCAACCTGCTCATGACCTAAGACGCGATCGTATAGGACAAATAATAGCAAATTGGAAAATAAGGTTTTCAGGACATTCCGCCGTCCCAGTCGACGAATTTATCTACCGAGTAGAAGCACTTACGTTGCAATCATTAGATGGAAATCTTGCATTAGTAGCGCGGTATGCTAGCAATTTATTCGAGGGAAGCGCTAATGAGTGGTTTTGGCGATATCGCAAAACTGTTACAGAGGTAACTTGGCCAGGGTTAAAGTCAGCACTTCGTGCTCAGTTTAAGGTCGGGAGAAGTGATCTTGAGATTCGGAATGAATCTTTTGATAGCCTACATGAAGCTATTACTTCTATGGCCGACAAATTATTGCAACCATTGTCCGAATCATCTATACTAGAAGTTGTGAGGGCAAATCTCCTACCGGAAATTCAACATGAAATCCTATATGTTCCGATTTCGTCTATAGCTCAATTGCGACAAGTAGTCAGAACACGAGAGCGATTTCTGCATTCGGTAGCAAGAGGTAGCGCAGGTAATGTTCGACCCATTCCTCGGCGGCAAATTCATGAAGTTCATGAATGTGAGGGTTCTGTTTGAATTAACCAAGACATTCTCGCCGACTTCGAATACCCTGTTTTGTCGGTAGGCATTTTTCCTGGTCCTGACTGTATTCTGGGCCTTTATGATTTTTTTTTTGACTTCCGACTGTGGGCGTCTAGGTGCACCTGCACAATGTCGACTGGCCGTTTGTCGATAACCGAGTGAATCGACTTGTTATATAATATTTGGCGGTGACCAATAAAATTATTTCCACAGTGTCGGTACTCCCCTGGTCGATTTTTAAACATCGTGCAAGTTCTAACAGGGTGCTGGCGGCGTACATTTGCAATGCTGACGCCAAATTGGTTGTTCAGTAAGGCTGAGATGGTGTAAGAATTTAATGATGGTTTGTTATCGCAATATACTACTCTAGCCCCAGGGAAAAAATTCATGATTTGTAGTATGGCCGGTTTAAGGTCTTCAATTGCCCTTGAGGTGACATGTTGTACCACGGCAAACTTCGAAAACTTGTCGATGCAAGTAAGCAAGTATTTTTTGTTCGTGGAGAAAAGTCAATATGTAGTATTTCTCCTACATGGGAAGGAATTGGCGTCTCGCCGAGATCATATTTTTTTGGGTGCCTTTGGATTCCGCGCATGTTTTGCAATTCGATGCGGTTTCGGTAGCTAGCTCGCCCATTTTTGAAAGTACTATTTAGAGAGTACCTGCTTCACAATTTCTTGGGCCGACCTGTGGGCCTTATTGTGTTCGACGGTGAGGATTTCCCGTCTCTCAGCGACTGCAAAAATATTTGTCACACGATTTTTACAGTGCAAAAATTTGCCTCCTTCAGAGTTATCTGAATCTGGAAGCAATTCAAGGGCTTATCCGTTGTTTCGATTGTGTGGGTCAGGTAGAGTTCACTGTGTATAGCTTCCTGTTTCCCCATGACAATAAGTTGTTGCCTTGAGAGTGCATCAGCAAAAAGATTTTCTTTGCCGGGTTTGTAGAAAATTCGCGCCCGGACTCTTCAATGCGCGTTTTCCAACTCTTAATTTTCGGTTGCGGACCGAATTCCGTGTAGTGTAGTGTAGTGGCGCTTGGCAAAAGCAAAAATATATAAACGAAGGCAACTTCAAAAGACCACTACAGAATCGAAAAGAATCATCCCTAGAAGTAGGCAATAGACAATAGCATGGTGTCCAAAAGTGTTCCCTGTAAACTGCTTATATTAGATTAAAACTTATATTAAACTGCTTTATTATAAAAATGATTTATTTGCACAATTTATTTAAAATTCAATATTAAATAATTTTGGCCGAAATTCATCATTTTTTCCAGATTCTTGTTGTTTTCCCTATACACTGTGAGAAACAAAAATAAAAGAAAAATTTATAATATTTTTATTATTATTTAATATATAATATGGTAAATATTTAGAAAATTCATACAATTTAATTGCCCTTCCCCATTCATTTATATATTTCACTTTCTTAAAAACTTATTATCTAGCATTATATTATCTATGATTGAACTATATTATATTATTTACTATATTATATTATGTACACCTATATATATATTTAACCCTTTACTTCCACTTTATGTTCTTTGCATAACCGACTACATTGACTCTGTTAGACTCGTCATAAATGATAGGCTTTTGATTCTAAAAATGGTTTAAGTCCAGACTTTTAAGATGGTTGTTTTTTTTTCAATTTGTTTTTTGTACTGCTGGACTTGCTATATAGAAGGGGTTCGAGCCTTAAAAATGATTTGAGTCCAGGTGATTAAAATAGTAGGTATAGTATTCTTCTCGTATATTCTGTAATTCAGCTACCAATGGAGACAGGTTATTGTGGATTTATTCTACAGACTAGCCTTTGGAAAAATCGCTGGTA
Source organism: Drosophila prolongata (assembly GCA_036346975.1). Lineage (NCBI taxonomy): Eukaryota > Metazoa > Arthropoda > Insecta > Diptera > Drosophilidae > Drosophila > Drosophila prolongata. The sequence goes on along the minus strand of JAYMZC010000271.1, from coordinate 3,040,796 downwards.
TCTGAGTGACAACTTCTAGCAGTGAGGTGAGCTTGAGCCTGGGTTATTACGTCGAAAAATTCTACGACCTAGATAGCTTATTCAAACCGCAGAAGCTCACTACAATTGTCTTCTTCTTTATTCATCTATTCTTCGTTTCTTTTTAAACATGTTCCAGTTGACAAGGGAAAGTATTGGCTTCCAGTGAATCTATTCAGATTTTTTTTTGACTATTTACATAATTGGAAAAATTTATTTTTAAGTATTACTGGCGCAAGTTTATATCAGGTCTTACAATATAAAAAAAAAATAAATAAATAAATAGGAAATATATATCTATAAAATTAAAATAAATTACTCGGGTTGGTAAATCATTTTAATTCAGTATAAATAAAAAAGTTTTCAAACAGCAAAAGAAAATAAATATAAGATAAAAACAATGCCGGCAAGACACACTCCAGAAGATGTTAGCGCAGCTGCAGGAGATGGGCGGCATAATTGTAATATTTGTGCCCAAACTATAGAGTTTCAAGCGCAGCTATATATAACATCCTGCAACCACACGTTCCATCGCGTATGCTTTACAACTCGATTAGGAAACCAGAAAACTTGTCCCATATGCCAGGTGTCCTTGCAGACTTATACCATGAGTCTAGTAGACGAGGGTGGTGCAGCTAATGCCAGTCGGCAAGGAAGAGAAGGGGTTGGAGAAACTAGTACTCGAGAGAATCAGCAACAGCAAATGAGAGGTTCTATTAGCAACAATCCGGAATCACTAGCTGCAAACATGCAACAGGTGATTGGCAACGCAATCGCTGGGGCTCTCGAAGATCAAATGCAGCCCTTAACACGAATTATTGAATCAAATTTTCAAAAATTAAACGTGCGATCGGAGGGCGATCGTTTCTAATATACAGGACGGAGTTCAGCTCAGTTTTGACACCGACACCGACTCCTGGGGTAGACGAGCGTAGGCAGGGAATTATGGGTCGAGAGTTGTTTTCACATTCTGGATCCCAACCTGCTCATGACCTAAGACGCGATCGTATAGGACAAATAATAGCAAATTGGAAAATAAGGTTTTCAGGACATTCCGCCGTCCCAGTCGACGAATTTATCTACCGAGTAGAAGCACTTACGTTGCAATCATTAGATGGAAATCTTGCATTAGTAGCGCGGTATGCTAGCAATTTATTCGAGGGAAGCGCTAATGAGTGGTTTTGGCGATATCGCAAAACTGTTACAGAGGTAACTTGGCCAGGGTTAAAGTCAGCACTTCGTGCTCAGTTTAAGGTCGGGAGAAGGGATCTTGAGATTCGGGCGTCTATGTCTCAACGAAAGCAAAAGTCTAATGAATCTTTTGATAGCCTACATGAAGCTATTACTTCTATGGCCGACAAATTATTGCAACCATTGTCCGAATCATCTATACTAGAAGTTGTGAGGGCAAATCTCCTACCGGAAATTCAACATGAAATCCTATATGTTCCGATTTCGTCTATAGCTCAATTGCGACAAGTAGTCAGAACACGAGAGCGATTTCTGCATTCGGTAGCAAGAGGTAGCGCAGGTAATGTTCGACCCATTCCTCGGCGGCAAATTCATGAAGTTATTTCCTCCAACGAATCAGAAAATGAGGTGGAAGAATGCGATATTGATGATCAAGAAAAAGCAGCTATGACATTATCCTGTTGGAACTGTGGGATCACTGGGCATAGGTATCAGGAATGCACAGGTGAAATAAGAGTTTTCTGCTATGGTTGTGGGAAACCAGAGACGTATAAACCGAGCTGCAGCAAATGCAACGGATCAAAAAACGCGTCAGGGCGTGCACTGTTAACCAATGCACGCAAATTCAACACCAGACGTACAATATTCACCAGCTTTACCATTGCATCAAACAATACAGACCCACAAGGAAATAGATCTTATCCAGACAAGCCCAAATAGAGCACAGTCACGTAGAATCGCGTTTAGAGAAAGATACAATCTTAATCGAAGAGCCATTCTATCCTCAGTGGTGGACACCTCGAAGGACTATAGGCCGTTCGCGGAAGTTACTATATTAGGTAGAACGCTCAGTGGATTGATGGATACTGGGGCAAGCATTAATTGTATAGGAGGACGGTTTGCTCGAGATCTGCATTGCCAAAATGTAGAATTAGTGCCTGTGTCAGCTAAATTTCGCACAGCAGATGGGACAAGTCAGTCAATCATCGGGAGGATCACCACAGCTGTTTGTTTTCGAGGAGAGACAAAAGAATTAAAGTTTTACGCTGTACCATCACTGCAGCAGGACCTTTACTTAGAGATTGAGTTTTGGAGAAGTTATAACCTTCTTCCAGTTTTCCTTGCAAATAAAGAGGTCCAACCAAATGTATCTACGTTAATCAGAGATGATAACTCTTGTCTGAAGCTGTCCGAAAGCGAAACAACGGACTTATCTAAAATTATTGCACAATTTCTTTCCTTTGCCAATAAAGGCCTAGGTAAAACCACCTTGATAGCACACGATATTGACAAGCAGCGGCATTATGCAGTCTCCCCAGCAATTGAAAAGTTGATGTACCAAGAATTGGATAGGATGATAGCTCTAGGGGTCATTGAGGAGTCAGATAGTCTAGTAAAGTATATATATTTCTAGCATTGACCTTAAGGATGCCTAATGGCAAATTCCCCTCAAGGATAGCGCAAAAGAAAAGACCGCCTTTACGATTCCCGGAAGGCCACTGTACCACTTCACGGTCATGCCTTTTGGCTTTTCGAACGCCCCTCAGACTATGTCAAAACTAATGGATAAAGTAATACCACCCGAACTTAGTAATGAAATCTTCATTTATTTAGACGACCTGTTAGTTATTTCGGATAAATTCTCTAAGCATCTGCAAGTATTAAAAGCATTAGCAAATCGCTTACAAAAGGCCGGTCTGACTTTTAACGTTGACAAAAGCAAATTCTGTCTTAAAGAAGTAGGGTATCTTGGTCATGTTATTGGTTATGGAACCATAAAGACAGACCCTGAAAAAGTATTGGCGATTGAAGAATTCCCAGTTCCGCGGTCCGTAAAGCAGGTTCGTCGTTTTCTTGGAATGACAGGATGGTATCATAAGTTCATCCAAAATTACGCTGGTGTAGCTGCGCCAATTTCAGATACATTGAAGCACAAACGGAAATTTCTTTGGACTCAGGAAGCACAGGAATCTTTCGAGTGTCTTAAAAAGTTACTAATCGAGGCCCCAGTCCTACACAGTCCTAACTTTGAACGACCCTTTTCGATACACTGCGATGCCAGCCATACAGGTGTTGGTGGCGTGTTAATGCAATAAGACCAGGACGACAATGACGTGCCAATCGCTTATATGTCTCGAAAACTAAACCAATGCCAACGGAGTTTGTCAGTAACTGAAAAGGAGTGTTTGTCAGCGGTCATGTGTGTTAAAAAGTTTCGAGCATATATTGAAGGTCAGGAATTCTCGGTTATAACGGACCACGCTTCGTTAAAATGGCTGATGTCTCAGTCAGACCTAAGCTCCCGACTAGCTCGATGGGCTCTTAAGTTGCAATGTTTTGATTTTAAAATCTTCCACAGAAAGGGTAGCCATAACATCGTTCCTGACGCGCTTTCTCGCGTTCACACCGAAGATTTGTCCGCTATCGAGATAAATAAATTGATCAATTTACAATCTGAGCACTTTAATTCGGGGGAATATAAAGACATCAAAACAAAGATAGTCGAAAATCAATCTCGAATGCCAGATGTCAAGGTCATTGATCAGTATATTTATAGGCGAGCAGAGCATGATCAGAAGAACAAATATCCGACGGCGTTTGCTGGATATTGTGGGTACCCAAACCTCTTGTAGTTGGTGTTCTGTCTGCACACAGTGGTATTAATAAGATCCTCAAGTTCGGAGCTATTCCTATTGGCCAAACTTAGTCGTGGATGTGAAAGAATATGTGAACAGCTGCAGTATTTGTAAAAGCATGAAACATCCCAACCAAACTCTACGACTACCAATGGGAAAAGTGGACGGGACGCAACGACTTTTTCAAAGGATATACGTTGACTTTCTAGGACCATACCCTCGGAGTCGAGCGGGTAACATTGGTATTTTTGTAGTTTTGGACCATTTTTCGAAATTTCCTTTTCTGAAAGCCGTAAAGAAGTTTACAGCAGAGGCGATAATACACTATCTTGAAGAAGACCTTTTTCATTGCTTTGGGGTTCCGGAAGTCATCGTGTCGGATAACGGCGTTCAATTTAAGTCACACCTCGCTACTCCAGAAATATAAAATCAAACATTCTTACACAGCTGTTTATTCACCTCAAGCGAACGCATCCGAAAGAGTGAATAGATCGGCCATCGCTGCCATCAAATCGTATTTAGACACTGACCAGGCTAGTTGGGATGAGAAACTAAGCCATATTTCCTGCTGCGAGGTAGTGTACACTCGCCTATTAAAAGTAGCCCGTATCAAGTAGCATTTGGCCAAAGCATGATAACCAATGGTGAGACATATCAGCTTCTAACAAACCTACAAATGATAGAATATCGTTCGATTCAATTTAACAGGGATGACTCATTCGAGCTTATTCGAAAGACTGCACAAGAGGGAATAAAACAGCAGCAGGGCCGAAATGAGAAAACCTACAACTTATAAGCAGGGAAGTTCAATTTCGCCCGGGGCAAGAAATCTATAGAAGAAACTTTCAGCAAAGTAACTTTGCAAAGGGCTTTAACGCCAAACTGGCCCCTACTTTTGTAAAAGGAAGAATTCGAAGACGCAAAAAGCAAAAATATATAAACGAAGGCAACTTCAAAAGACCACTACAGAATCGAAAAGAATCATCCCTAGAAGTAGGCAATAGACGATAGCATGGTTTCCAAAAGTGTTTCCAGTAAACTGCTTATATTATATTAAAACTTATATTAAACTGCTTTATTATAAAAATGATTTAGCTCTAAAAAAGGGTCTAGCTAGTTTTCCTGGAATAGGGACGTATGGGAATAATCGGGATAAACTGAGTCGGCTCCGATATTGGAAGGTTATAGACCGAAACCAGAAACACTCGAGACCCCGATTTCCGGCCTTGGGGGGTATATAAAGCCGCCAGAACCTCAACCCAGCGTTTCCAATTTGAGTTACCAAACGAAGCGAACCGTTCCAGAAGGTTTTCCACAAACAGGAAAAGGTTAAGTCCAACGCGCTTTGTGTTCCCAGTGGCGGTTATAAAGTGCGTGTTCAACCCCAGAATTTTGGCAATCCAAAGGTGGAAAAGACTAGAAAATCTACAAAGAAAATTTACAAATTTATTTTGTGGGGCCAGGGTAAATAAATCATCAGCAGCCCATCCGGCTATATAAGTATTTACAAAAACAATTTCTCTTAAACAGAATGGCTCCAAGTTTCCAGTTATACATATTTCCAAAGTCATCACCCAAAGAAGTAAAGCAGTCAGCTGGCCCGAGCTTTTCGCACACCTTCGGAGAGAAAAATCTAATTACGAGAGCTAAAGTCCCAGAAATTTTGCATAAATGAATGAATCCCGTGTAAAAAAATTAAGTAACGCCAGGTCGTAAAATATCAATATCAATCAAGTTAAACCGTCGTCGCATGCAGACGTGTATTTATTGTGCTCCGGGAAAAAGTATTCGATAAAATTACAAAAGTGCAGTGACCGTTTTAATAAATCTACTATAACGCGAAAAGACGCTTTCTGCGATGAAATCGCGAATGTTTATATTGATTGGTCATTTAATTAATATAAAACTTAACACTTAAAACTCTAATTAACATTACCACGAATACAATGAGTCTGAACGACGTTCGCACACAACGTCAACGTGAGCAAGACGAGAGACGGCTCTCAGTACAAAGAAATAACGCGTACTTCTCTTTTAAAGCAACCGAAAATAATGCAAGCTCTGATCAAGCGCGGGCAATTACCCCCAACTTGACCGAGTTCTTAAACGTAGCGAGCGAGAGAGCGCGTTCTTGCTCCCCCTCGCTACCATCGACGTCTCTGCGGCCAAAGAGCGCTGAATGTGCTCCAATGCAGGTATGCAATAACCTAAGCTCATCAGCAGTAACTAGCACCGCAATTTCTTTAACAACGTCAACTGTAACTACAACAACAACTGCAACCGTATCGACTGCGCGCTTAATGACATCATCAGCTAGCAGCGCAAATATCAATACGTCTGCCACTGCGCTGCCCGAAAAACAGAACAAAACCAATGAATGTACTAAGCCGGCTGTGCAGACTGGTATGGATCGCTACATCCAAATCAAAAGGAAGCTGAGCCCTCTAAATTCTCAACGCAAAATAACCCGTAACAATGCTAGCCTAGCTGGAATAGAAACGCCCACGAACTCAAACCGATTTAAAATCCTGGAAGACGCCTATGACGTTGAGGCGGCCGAATCCACTGAAGTCGAGAAAAGGAAGCCAAAACCTCCGCCTATTTATATTCGAGAAAAAAGTTCCAATGTTCTTGTCAACAAAATTATCGAGCTTATTGGAAAGGATAACTTCCACATAATACCTCTAGTAAAGGGCAACATCCAGGAAACAAAGGTTCAAATGAAGTCTGAAGATAATTACAGAGAATTATCGAAATATCTTTCCGAGAATAAAAATAACTTTTACACGTATCAGCTAAAAAGTAGCAAGGGCCTGCAAGTCGTACTTAAGGGCATAGAGTCCGACGTAACGCCCTGCAGAGATAACAAAGGCGCTTCAAGAGAAGGGATTTAACGCTAAGACAGTCTTCAACATCCTTAACAGGGATAGAAAGCCGCAGCCACTCTTTAAGGTTGAGCTCGAACCAGAAAATAAGCCCCTAAAGAAATACGAAGTGCACCCCATTTACAATCTTCAGTTCCTGCTGCACCGCAGAATTACAATTGAGGAACCGCACAAACGCAATGGCCCGGTACAATGTGCGAACTGCCAAGAATATGGCCATACAATGTCATACTGTAAACTGCGCCCGGTGTGGTGTAGTTTGTGGAGATCTTCATGACTCCGCACACTGCCCAGCGAGCAAAGATGACTACAACTCGAAAAAGTGCGGCAACTGCGGTGGTAATCACACTGCTAACTACAGAGGCTGCCCTGTTTACAAGGAGCTGAAAAGTCGCATCCACCAGAGAGGAACTGCCGCCCGCACCCAAAATAAACAGATGACAGCTTCCAGATCAAACCCTGAAGTCTTCTTCTCGACTGCAGCCAGATCCTCATTAGGACCCTTAAACTCTAATAAAAATGTGACTTACGCAAGCGCTTTAAAATCAGGACTGGCTAACCCTGTCTCAAAAAGTTCATTTCTGCAATCAGCATACCAAGAACCGAACACGGCTCAGCAGCAACAATTCCCGGAGCAGCCAAAAAGCAACTTCGAAGATATGATATACAGCCTGCAGCAAAGCCTTACGGAGTTTATGTCGTTTATGCGCACAACTATGCAAGATTTAATGCGAAACCAAAATCTATTGATTCAAATGCTGGTTTCACAACAATCCAAATAATGACTTCCCTAAGGATATCTACGTGGAACGCTAACGGCGTCTCACAGCATAAACTTGAGTTAGCTCAATTCCTACTCGACTACCATATCGACGTAATGCTGCTTTCAGAAACACACCTTACAAACAAATACAATTTTTCAACTACGAGGTTATTCATTTTACGGAACAAATCATCCACATGGTAAAGAACATGGTGGGACTGGAATTCTAATCAGAAGCCGTATTAAGCACCACTATCATAACAAATTTGCCAAAAATTACCCACAGGCCACATCTATAAATATACAAACAAATACAGGCAACCAACTAACACTAGCCGCCGTATACTGCCCTCCTCGCTTCACCATAGCTGAAGATGAGTTTATGCAGTTTTTCAACTCACTAGGAGACCACTTCATAGCAGCAGGGGACTACAACGCCAAGCACACACACTGGGGATCACGTCTCCTGACTCCAAAAGGAAAACAGCTCTATAATGCAGTTATAAAAGACAAGAACAAGCTGGACTATGTTTCTCCTGGCAGACCAACATACTGGCCGGCAGACCCAAGAAAACTACCCGATTTAATAGACTTTGCAATTACCAAAAACATTCCTAAAAATCTGATAAGCGCCGAATGCCTCTCGGATCTTTCATCGGATCACTCGACTGTCCTGTTTATTCTACTCCGACATCCAGGCGCATTGGAGCAATCGTTTAAATTGACATCTCAGAAAACCAATTGGGTTAAGTACAAGAAATACATTAGCTCACACATTGAGCTAAGTCCTCATCTCAACGATAAAGCCAACGTAGACAGATTTGTTAATACACTGGAGTCTGTACTCGTCTCTGCAGCTCGAGTTTCAACACCCCAAACTACAAGTACACAAAGCAACCAAAAGAAGACAAATCTACAAATAGAACAGCTCGTCCTCGAAAAGCGACGCTTACGTCGAGAGTGGCAACTCCACAGATCACCATCTGCTAGGCAAAGCTTAAAATATGCCTCACGTCAACTCACAAAAGCTTTACAGCAAGAAGAAGCACATATCCACCGACGCTACATAGAGCAATTGTCAACATCTAGTACAAAATACTCACTATGGAGAGCTCACCCTACTCTAAGCTCACCGAAAGTAACCGTGATGCCTATTAGAAATCCCACAGGCGGCTGAGCGCGCAGCGATGCAGACAGAGTCAGCACGTTTGCCAACCACATTAAAATGTCTTCCAACCAAATCCTGCCACTAGTGCGTTCACCTTGCTGACTTTACCAGATGAGCCTCAGCTTCAACATGAACCAATTGAGTTTCGCCCAAACGAAATTGTTAACATCATCAAAAATCAGCTGAATCCGAAAAAATCCCCGGGCTGCGACCTCATAACTCCCAAAATTATCATTGAGCTCCCATATTGCGCCGTTTGCACTATCACCCAGCTTTTTAATGCCATCGCAAAACTTGGCCACTTTCCAGAGAGATGGAAAAAGTCGATTATAATAATGATAGCAAAGCCAGGAAAAGACCACACAATTTCCACGTCGTATAGACCTATAAGCCTACTCTCATGCTTATCTAAACTCTTTGAAAAATGCGTATTGACTCGGATAAACACATACCTAAGAATCCAGGAAGGAATTCCGTCACATCAATTTGGGTTTCGTGAAAAGCACGGAACAATTGAGCAGGTCAACCGGATAACATCAGAAATTCGGAACGCGTTCGAAAAACGAGAGTACTGTACTGCCATATTTTTAGACGTCTCTCAAGCATTTGATAGAGTTTGGCTAGAAGGTCTAATGTACAAGATCAAGACAATGCTCCCCTACAACACCCATAAGCTTTTAGAGTCTTACCTCTACGACAGAAAATTTGCTGTTCGATGCAACACTGCTATAACTGACGATTTCACTATTGGAGCTGGAGTTCCTCAAGGAAGCGTGCTTGGGCCAACATTATATGTCTTCTACACAGCAGACATCCCAACAAGCACACGACTAACAACATCTACGTTTGCTGATGATACAGCCATTCTCAGCCGCTCAAAATGCCCGATGCAAGCAACTGCGCAGCTCGCTCTTCATCTGGTCGATGTAGAAAAGTGGCTTTCAGATTGGCGAATGAAAGTGAACGAACAAAAATGCAAGCACGTTACGCTCACCCTGAACAGGCAAAACTGCCCGCCGCTTATGTACACCACGACAGAAGACTCACATGGCGCCGGCACATTGAAGCCAAAAGAACACACCTAAAGCTAAAAGCCAGTAGCCTTCATTGGCTTATCAACGCTCGGTCTCCCCTTAGTCTTGAATATAAAGTCCTGCTGTATAACTCGGTACTAAAACATATATGGATGTACGGCTCTCAGTTATGGGGGAATGCCAGCAATAGCAATATTGACATAGTCCAGCGAGCTCAGTCGAAGATCTTGAGAACAATCTCCGGGGCACCGTGGTACGTTCGCAACGAAAACATACATCGCGACTTAAACATTCTATCAGTCAAAGAAGTGATCGCAGAACAGAAGGAAAAGTACTTACCCACCCAGCGACCGACTTGAGGCACGCGCAACCTGAATGCAGTCTGATTATACTGTTAGTTAAATTTTAATGTTAAGATTCGTAAACTTATTGTTAGTCTCAAAATGAAGAGAAGATTCAATAAATAAAAGCAAGTTAAAAAAAAAATGTCGTAAAATATAGTGGTAAATTGGTTATATATATACATATGTAGGCATAAAAAGTTTAGTAGGGTTAAGTTAATCTCTAATTTCCTTTTTCTTTTGTTATTTTTTTATGTCGGTTAAAAAAAACCTTAAAACTATAAGAATGGCATAACTTCTGTAAAGAAAGATCCCCGAAAGAAAACCTGCAATACGGTCGGAAGGTGGTAGAAACAAGAAAAAGTGGTACTAAAATTGGTACGAAAAATGGTGCAAAAATTGGCACGAATTAAGTGGTAATATAAAAAAAACAAGAGAGAACGCTATAGTCGGGTGCGACTATCAGATACCCGTTACTCAGGTAAAGGGAGTGCGAGGGAGATGGAGATAGAAACTTTGATCACGCATAACTTTTTAACGAATGGTCCGATTTGAAAAATTTCTTCTGCATTTCGATACGTATTGATAAACACAATAAAACTGCATTTTTACTTTTCCGAAATATTTAAATTTTTAAAATCGTATATATGCGATTGTGGGCGTTGAAGGGGGCGTGGCACCTTTTTGAAACAAACTTGCGCTGCGTAGGAACTCCTAGAATCTGCATGCAAAATGCTTTTATAGTTTCCGAGATCTCAGCGTTCATACGGACGGACAGACAGACGGACAGACAGACGGACAGACAGACGGACAGACGGACATGGCTATATCGACTCGGCTGGTGACCCTGATCAAGAATATATATACTTTATAGGGTCGGAAACGCTTCCTTCTAGCTGTTACATACTTTTGCACGAATACAATATACCCTTTTACTCTACGAGTAACGGGTATAACAAAAATGATTGAAAATGAAAATATATAAATGCATACTAGTGGACAATTAAAATGAAACACAAATCGAAACAGCCCCTACACCGAGAGAAAAATCAAAGAAAAACCATATTAAAACTAATAAAATTAAATGTAGTAATGCGAAAGCCAGTTAACGGCAAAATATAAAAGAAAGTAATGAGAATAACCACCGTGAAACAAAAAGTAAGAAAAAGTATAATATTCGCGAGTGGAAATTTGTTTTCAGGTGTACTCCCCCCGTCCAAAGATCTTTCGGCGATGGAGCAGCGCAAGTGTAAGTGATAATCACTGTTTTCTTTTGCCCTATTTCTTTTGCTCTCGGATTCGTTTAAATCAGTTTTTATATATTCACGTGGCGCTACACGTAAAGAGAAATAAAGTTAAATTAACGTCTTGTATTATTTTAAAGAAACGGCCACAAGTGCCAACTTATTACTTAAAGCTTAATTAAATCTTATGCAGTGCGGCTTTAACCATTTTTGAATTTATCCATTTATTCCAATATATTAAATTTCGGTGGATGTAAATTGAATTGAATTTTAATGTCAGCAGTGTTCTGTCGGTGTATGCTCGTGATTATACGGAACATTCCCCTTACTCTGGGATAAACTTTTGGTATGATGGCATACACCGCAAGAAATTTATTTGCACTATTTATTTTAAATTCAATATAACAAATTTTGGCCGAAATTCATAATTTTTTCCAGATTCTTGTTGTTTTCCCTATACACTGTGAGAAACAAAAATAAAAGAAAAATTTATAATATTTTTATTATTATTTAATATATAATATGGTAAATATTTAGAAAATTCATACAATTTAATTGCCCTTCCCCATTCATTTATATATTTCACTTTCTTAAAAACTTATTATCTAGCATTATATTATCTATGATTGAACTATATTATATTATTTACTATATTATATTATGTACACCTATATATATATTGTGAGAAACAAAAATAAAATAAAAACTTATAATATTTTTATTTAACCCTTTACTTCCACAGCAGTTTTTTCTTTCGGAATCTTTCTGCCACTTATCTGAATTAATAATGCTTAATAAATGTTGTTAGATAATAGTTGGAAATAATTAATTTTTTTTCCTTTCGATTATTTTGAAATTACTGAATATTAATATGGAGAATAAATATATAACTATAAACCGGAATTAAAGTGTTATAGTTGGAAGCTATGCTTAACTTAAAGTCACTGGAAATGTAGGAACGGATGCCAGGGATCGCCAGCTGTAGGCTGTGCCCAAAGGCGATAATGGTAGGGTGGGGAAATAGGGGACTACTAACACCACAGTCTCCCCAATTCGTTGTCTGCATATAAAATGTCTGAAAACTATCTCTTCTGTTCTCACTCTTTTAAATTCAGAATTTTCATTTTCTAATTTCTGGTGTACTATTTATTTCTACACTTCTTACTACACGCGAATTTATAAATCTATTGCATACATTCGAGCCACTTGAGAGATCAGTTTGCATTTCTATACCCACACCCATACTACCGAACTACATAGCCGGAACCAGCGCTCTGCAGAGCGTGCTCCGCTGTTCTCTCTCAGTTAACCATCTGCTCTTCTTTTTGTTACACGTTGTATGTTACAGACGAAAATGAAAAAGACGGGGGCGTCGTGGTGTAATTCAGTGTGTGTTTTATTCGGCTGCATTCATGAGACTATTGACTTAAAACCTAAGGCCGCGCTCCCGCCCGCTTTACTCCGCTGAAGCGAGAGCGGGAGATCGGCAGCGGCTATCCGAGGAGTTCGGATGCGAAACCCGATGCTCGCACTATGGAGCGCGGACGTTGCGAGAAGCGAGCGAGGGAGCGCAAGAGTGGCGAGAGCGAAAGCTCGGAGAGCTTAGTGAACAGCGGCGATGCAGTGGGCCACTGACCTAAACATTCCGCCCCCCTTGCAACTACTCGGGTTGCAACATAGCCTGGTTGCTCTTCTCACGGCTGGTGGAAGGCTCCGGACACGACCCACACAAACACGGTGCTCTGGGCTACTGGTGGTGCATCCTGAATTCAGGGAGCCCGGCCGCATCACGCTCGGATACATATCCGCGTCCAGGATGATGGAGATCGTCGCGGGGAGATAGAACCGCTCGTCAGCCAGCGCAATGTCCCCGAAGTGGGTCCTTACCGCGTCGCTCAGCTCCCGGATTGGAGTGCGGATGCGCACGTGAGGCTCTATTTTAAAAATTACGTCGAGCCGGACAGCGCTGTCGATTCTGGCCCCCACGGTTGCTGAACAAATCTGTTCGCCTCCCACGTTGGTGGTCGGCAAGCGGAAACTCGACGCTAGCGAAGCGTCGATACAGCTCATAGGCGTACACGGGTCGATGAGCGCAGCAGTGTCGAAGACTCGACTCCCGGTTTCTAACCGCACCAAAGCCGTCGGGAGGAGATTGATGCTGTGCCGCTGCAGGAGGGACGTTAAGGACGGAGCGGCGACCGCGGGCTGCGTGGCGCCCCGACGAGTTCCAGAGAATTGCCGCGGAGCGTCGGATGAGTACCGTGGGATGGCGGACGAGGGCCGAGGAAGCGGCTGAAGAATGCCGCGGAGTGGCGGACGAGGGCCGAGGAGCGGCTGAAGAATGCCGTGGAGTGGCGGACGAGGGCCGAGGAGCAGCTGAAGGGTGCCGTGGAGTGGCGGACGAGGGCCGAGGAGCGGCTGAGGAGTATCGTAGAGTCGTAACGGAGCTCTGCGACCGGCGTGCCGGGCGGGACTGCCGTGATGACATCGGTGGTTCCGTGAGATGTAGAAGAGTATGGTGATCCTGGCCGCACGTTTTGCAGCGATCACCTCGTCGACATGCTCCGTCGGAGTGCTCGTGGGCCAAACAGCGGGGGCAGTACCGGTTGGCAAGGACAGCCCGGATCCTCTTCTCGGCACTCAGACGGAGGAACCGACAACATTTCCGAAGTGGATGGATCCCGCTACAGACTCGGCAACGGTAGGATTGCATACCTCGAGTTCGTCTGTGTTCCAATGCGATGGCGCTGCGCGGTCGTGCAGACATCGTGTGAGATCTGATTGGCGGAATAGGACAAATAAAAAATTTGGATCATTATAGTCATACCGGGCCTTCAGGGGAGGATCTCTTTTAGGCGCTGCTCGTTACGCAGAAATTGAGACAGAGCAAAGAATCGTGAAGATCGAGCTCGGAACCACTATGCTCGGGATCGCGCAAGGGAGCGTATTTGCCACGATTGTCCCTTCTTGTAGTCGGGACAAAATTGTGTTCACAGACGGAATCAGACTCGGGGACTATCTGTGTGGGCACTTCCTCCACCTCCCAGAATTTGGGAAGGAGATGATCCAACGAGTTGTCGAGTGCGCAGGTAACTCGAGTGAAGAAGGCGGACACATTGCGGGGGGCCGCTGGAGATATGGGGCCTGTCAACACCCATCCAAAAATGGTAAATGATAATTCCTTCATCGAACCGAGTGAGTATAGTGACTTTTTAAAAGCAAATTTAATTTTTGGAAATCTTATTATAAAATTTAAGGCGTTTATGGATTGCAATATCTTACAGCCGATATGGACAAATGGTCCCCGGTGGGGGCATTAGTGGGTTCCTCAAGTCAAATTGACTGCAGGTCTGTGTGATCAAGTATATTAGGACTGACAATGTTAACTTTGACTAGTGTAATAACAAGCATTAGGTTCTGCAATTCCAACATTAGCATTCTATTTCTGGAAAGCAGAATTTCGTACAAATGACCTTTGTCGACTTGTGAATCTTTCGCAACTTGAGAATCTGGTTTATTTTATTTTTAACTTTAGTACTAATCGCTACCTGTCTGCGTTTGTTAGCTGCTTTTTCGAGAATCTTGTTCTCTCCATATCACCGGCGTCCGGTGTTCCTGTTACTACCTTTAGTATTGACCCCAGAAAGTCTAAGCTTCTAGCGATCCTGTGGAGCATGCCTAATGATTTCAGTAGGTCTCGTATGAGCGCAGTGTCCAACAACTGTCTCATATGTGACTGTGGAAACATGTCACACATGTCTGCTGTTTCAAGTATTCGCGCGTACTCCGAAATGTTGCCGTGTGTGTTACGTATGCAAATTCTTCCCATGTAGCAATTTGCCATCAATGACGCCAATGACAGTAATAGTAGATGATAAATCCGCACCTGTGGAATGAACCTTAATTGCACGTTTTTCCGAGAAAGGCTTTTTTCCGTCACCACATTTAACCTAACTTAAACAAAGTATGCCAATGGGGCCTAAATAATTAAATGAATTGCCAAGCAAAAGGAGAAAAGATGAAAAAACGTAAAAAAAAAATTATTCTTTGTGGACCACTCTCCCCGGGTCCGATTCTACGACTATATCATCACACAGTGGTGTGAGGGTTCTGTTTGAATTAACCAAGACATTCTCGCCGACTTCGAATACCCTGTTTTGTCGGTAGGCATTTTTCCTGGTCCTGGCTGTATTCTGGGCCTTTATGATTTTTTTTTTGGACTTCCGACTGTGGGCGTCTAGGTGCACCTGAATAATGTCGACTGGCCGTTTGTCGATGACCGAGTGAATCGACTTGTTATATAATATTTGGCGGTGACCAATAAAATTATTTCCACAGTGTCGGTACTCCCCTGGTCGATTTTTAAACATCGTGGAGGTTCTAACAGGGTGCTGGGGGCGTACATTTGCAATGCTGACGCCAAATTGGTTGTTCAGTAAGGCTGAGATGGTGTAAGAATTTAATGATGGTTTGTTATCGCAATATACTACTCTAGCCCCAGGGAAAAAATTCATAATTTGTAGTATGGCCGGTTTAAGGTCTTCAATTGTCCTTGAGGTGACATGTTGTACCACGGCAAACTTCGAAAACTTGTCGATGCAGGTAAGCAAGTATTTTTTGTCCGTGGAGAAAAGTCAATATGTAGTATTTCTTCTACATGGGAAGGAATCGGCGTCTCGCCGAGATCATATATTTTTGGGTGCCTTGTTTTGCAATTCGATACGGTTTCGGTAGCTAGCTCGCCCATTTTTGAAAGTACTACTCAGAGAGTACCTGTTTCACAATTTCTTGGGCCGACCTGTGGGCCTTATTGTGTTCGACGGTGAGGAGTTCCCGTCTCTCAGCGACTGCAAAAATATTTGTCACACGATTTTTACAGTGCCAAAATTTGCCTCCTCCACAGTTATCTGATTCTGGAAGCAATTCAAGGGCTTATCCGTTGTTTCGATTGTGTGGGTCAGGTAGAGTTCACTGTGTATAGCTTCCTGTTTCCCCATGACAATAAGTTGTTGCCTTGAGAGTGCATCAGCAAAAAGATTTTCTTTGCCGGGTTTGTAGAAAATTCGCGCCCGGACTCTTCAATGCGCGTTTTCCAACTCTTAATTTTCGGTTGCGGACTGGATTCCGGTCCGGCGAAGGTTAAGGGCTGGTGGTCTGTGAAAGATATTTATATCTGTTGTAGGGGGGCGATCCTTCCACAAAAAGAATTGAAGGCACAAAAGAATTCCCACGGCGCAAGAAAGACGAAATGAAAAAGACGGGGGCGTCGTGGTGTAATTCAGTGTGTATTTTATTCGGCTGCATACATGAGAGTATTGACTTAAAACCTAAAGCCGCGCTCCCGCCCGCTTTACTCCGCTGAAGCGAGAGCGGGAGATCGGCAGCGGCCATCCGAGGAGTTCGGATGCGAAACCCGATGCTCGCACTCTGGAGCATGATACAATAACATAAGGTAGTCTCGTCGGCAAAATTTTGGTACCCTACTATTATAACAATGAGTGCGAGTGAGATGGGAACTGTTTAGTAAGTGCGAGCAGAGCGACAATAGAATATGTGGATTAACCCTTAGATGGTTCAGGGGGTTTTTTGCCTTTCATAATAAAAGGAGTTTAATTTTTTTTTATAATTTAATTTTAATAATTTTGAATTTGAAATTAGGCGTTGTTTTTGTCTCTGAATACTGAGTCTTTTGTTAAGATTCTTAATTCTAAAATATATTCTAATCTTAAAATAAAACTTTTTTATGTCTAAACTTATACTAACATTTTCGGCTGCGATTATTAAAGTTTCGTTTACATTCTTTGTTATTTTAAAAGTATCACAGCGATTCCTCCCACAGTGCTCTTTTTTCCAAACATTTCGGTGCCTTTACGCCATCGACGTGTTTGCGGCACACATTGCAAAATGTCATGTTGCTCAAGGGTTAATTTCCCAAAAAATTCGTCGCAGACAACCTTTCCCTTCGAAAGACGAACACGCACTGACCAAAACCCGAACGTTTAGACAGCCGACGAGACTACCTTATGTTATTGTATCATGCTCTGGAGCGCGGGACGTTGCGAGAAGTGAGCGAGGGAGCGCAAGAAGGGCGAGAGCGAAAGCTCGGAGAGCTTAGTGAACAACGGCGATCAGTGGGCCACTGACCTAAACAATATCCTTAACCGCGTACAAATAGTGTCGCAGCTTGGCCCAAATTATGGCCAATATTTTTCTTTCAGTGGGGGCGTAGCTAATATCTCCGTCCTTCAATGTCCTTAAGACCATTGTAAACGTACGTCCCTCTTTGGAGAGTACTACGCCAATGTCATAGGCCGAGGAACCTGTTGTTTAGATCAAATGCCTTCTTGTAATCGGAGTATCTTAGCATAAGGTTATCGGATGCTAAAGGGAAATTTTCGGAATTCGTAGTTCCCCCGTTTACGGAGAAGGAGGGTTTTTTCTCTGTCGCGCTCTGAGAGTATGATCTGGTAGTAGCCGGACTTGAAGTCCAGCGTTCAGAAATATTTTGCTTTACCCAGGTAGTTATATATGGCATGGGGTACTTGTCGCACACAGGGTTCTTTCATTTAATTTCATCGGTTCCTTTTTATCCACCACCCATATCTTGTTATTGTAAGGGGATACCGATTTCTGAATTATCCCGTTTTTAAGCAGATTGTCAATTTTGTTGTTGACAACATCCGCTGCTCCCATGAGATACGGGTAAAGCTCATCGCTAACTGTTTTGATGGTAGCTACCACCAACAAGGTAAAGCCTCATTAGGGTCTGCAAAGGCCATTTTCCTGGTTTTTATAATCTCTCTCAATCCTTTGTAAGTTCGAATGAAATTATTTGATGCGCCCTTATCGATGAAGAATCTCAGTTCAGTCCCCTCTACTAATTCGTCTGATGACGGGCAGCAGGGATCTTCCCTAAAAAATTAATTACATCGGAGTCATACTCTAAATTGGCGTCATCGTCGATTTCGGTCGCTGCACTAGAGGCTGTGGCTGAGTAAGTTTTTTTTGGCCTGTTATGCGCTGTGAGCGACCTTATTAACCCTGTTTATGAGGGCCTGAACGACCGGATGCGGCCAGCGTTTTGGTAAGCTTGTGCTTGGGTTGGTAATATCACCTTGGAAAGGTATGGTTCAACATCCATTGGTTTCTGAGAATTACTATGGCGGTTTGCTAAAGTAAGGATTTTTGGCTGCCTTGTTGACGATCTTGCGGCTTTTCGATTTTGCCTACGATCCCTGTTCTCCAGGCTTTTGCGAAAACGTATCTCTCGTAATTCAATTCAACTTTTTGTGGCAGCGCCAGAGCCGATGGCATGTCTTTCGGCTCTGCCGAGAAGAGCACATCCGTAAGGCTGCGCTTGTCACCTGAAATGAATACGCGCAAAGCGTCTTCACGAAATGTTCGCACAACATCTTAGCCATTTGCGGCTCATATGACATGTTGACTTTATTTGTCAATAAGGTGAGTTTTTTCTCAACCTCGTCATTATATTGAGGCAGGGTCAGGCCATCCTGTCTTACGTTATGCGGTCGTATGTTTCCTGCGCTCCTGCGAATTCAGGCAGGCATTTTACAGCATTTAAAGGCTCGTTGCATAGAAGATTATCATTTATTTGAATTGCTGTGTATGTTTTTATTTCAGGTGCTCTGGCTGAGGATATGCAGCACTTACTGCCGCTATCATGCCGGCCAGATTTTCAATGGTCGTGCGCTATTTCTGTTCCCTTTAAAGGTTTGCAGTAGCTTGCTCTACCAAGGAGTTGCTGATGGCAGCCTCCACTACGGCCCTGAGTTGTTTGGGCTCGAAACTCATATTGCCGATAGTAGGTGAGGGTGTAATGCGCCTTGGGTGTGGAATTCTCGAATTCTGAGTCGCTGGACTTTTGCAATTGTGCAACATAACCCAAGAACATAGCGAGGGGGCTGAGGGGACGTGCACCACCGCCAAATCGTATAAAGCTACAAACACTAACAATAGAATGGTCAAGGGATTGCGGGGAGACTTGCCGCCGCTTGTTCAAACACAGACAAAAAAATAGAACAAAGTTGCAGTGTAAATGTGTGCGCTGCCGTATCGAATTAACCGAGAGGAGTGGGGGGTTAAAACAACACTCACAAAAATGCAAAGTTAACGCACAAAGTTTAAATATTCTCGAAAAAAAACAACACTTTTTTCGGTCGTTATTTATAATATGTATTTCATTCGTATTGACCCATTTCCAGAAACTCAAAAATTTATTGCGGAAGCGAATTCACTATTTTCTCCGCCTGGATCAATAAACTCTCCAATACGTGATCCCGTGACGCCACCTCCTTTAATATGTGACGCAGGACTTTCTTGCCGCACTGCACCATTTGTTTCTTTACACCTCCTTGAAACGGAATCGATGGGCAATTAAGTATCCATCCGATGCCTCTGCCTGAAAGCTCATCCTGGATTCTTTCCGGCTCGAAACGTCACCAAATTGCTTGGCTTCCCTGTCGGTTCCCACAAAGTTCTTGCCGCTATCACTGCGCAGCTTATGTAGTGGCCCTCTACATCAGACGAAATTATCGCAATGATACAGGAATCCGTCGACAGGTCATGCGCCAGTTCTAGATGTATCACCCTGGCCGTTAGAAGCACGTTAAACAGGCCTACTCATCGTTTCTCCTTGTGGAGAGTCACGGTCACCATCAGTGGACCAATATAATTAAATCCAGTATTCTTGAACGGCCATCCATTTTCCTCCAAGCGATCTCCTGGCAAAAGTCCCATAATTGGCGGCGTCGGCCGCAGTCATTGAAACATACACATGTTGTAAGCTGAGATCACCTTCTGTAGTACACGTCTCAGCTTCTTGACTCGTCCGGATCTCTGCGATCGTAGAATCCACATTTTAATTCTTCATCTTGGCGTGGGAATGGTGCACAATCATCTCTGTAAGATGTGCCGATGTGACAGAATTATCGGTCTCTATGCACTGTAAGGCATACAAAATAATCAAATTAATAAATGTAGGGTAGTGTCGGGGGGTCCACATTGGCCGATTCTAAACTAAAATAGATGTCTTCAGTCCGTTTTTTTACTGATCAGAAAAAAATCATAGAATGTTTTAAGTTAAAAAAAAAATTTTTTTTAAATATAAAAAAAAATGTTTTATGTTGTTTAACTTTTTTTCTTTTTTTAACTTCAATTAACATATTTCATAAATAACTTTATCTAAAAGAGGGTAGAATGTTTTTCGGAATCAGAGAGAGGCATATCCAGATGCTTTATTAGAAGCAAACTCTTAACATCATCGTCCATAATAATTGTTTTTGTAGAAGAAATTGCAGACCCATTTGACAATGAAGTTATCAAAGGGTCGGAAGAAACTAATATGGTATTTAACGCATCTTCCATGGTATTACGCTCTCGAGTACGTTTCGGAAGTCCGTGTTCCTTACTTCAAGAGCTTCCTCGGACATCATACCAATTGGAAGGCAAAATGGCTTATAATGTCTACTCCATGAATTAAAATTCTGTGAACAGACGATGGCATTTTAAACCAGAGATATGATTTCACAAACAATTCGGCAGTTTCCAATGCGTAAGACCAAATTTTGTTGTTCGAAAAACCTCCTTGCAGTGTTTCCGTTGTTCGTACTGCCAGCAGTAGCAATTGGTATATCTACCAGCAAATGCATTTTTTTTCATAACCTTCTGCTGTATAATTTTTTTATTTTCTTCAACAACATCCATGTATACACCACGAGCTTGACACTTTTGTGTCACACTCGAAAAACCTAATCCGGGAACCATGGTCCCGCGTATTGGTCACAATTATGACGGGGTGGTTCCGCGCAGTGATCACAATTGTAGGTTGCCGGTTAGGCGATCGTTGACTAGTTCCTGGATTGCCGGGGTAGTCCGCGCTGTGGTCACTTGTTTGAGTGGTCTAATGATGAATTAGGCAGATTACGGTGAAAGGGTGACTGCCCTTCATAACTTGCTAGCCTAGGGACTCAGACAGTGTAAAATAATTAAGACGTTTAAGGGTGCTTCCCGGAGTTATTTTTAAGAGAACTTGTGTTCTTTATTGTTTGGGTATCCAAAATGTACTGAATTAATAAATTAAACTTAAAGCTAAGAAGAGACAGCTCGAGCGTCCGGTCAAATGTTTCATCAGCAATTTTGGCCGGAGTTAAGAAGGGACAAAAGTCAACGACTAGTCCATTGACTTATGTTCACTTATGTTAACTTCCATGAACCATTTAAAGTACTCTGTTAGTCATAACATTAATACCGTATTATTTCTACTACCAACTTTTTGCCTCCTAAAAGCATTAATTTTATCTAATTTCACATTTCATATCATTTTGTTTCGTATGTATTTTAACTTAGTCTGTCCGTTTCTATATTGTCCTTATTCAATTCGCGCACAAAATTAACTTTCTAGTAAAAACAAACAATAAATATTTTCCAATTTTGGATTGGAAATCCAAAACTATGTTTTAAACAGAATCATATTTTTTGGATCCTCAAAGGTTGTTGGTTTCCTCCTTTGTTCGTTGAATTATTTGCTACATATATATGCATACTAAGATAAAACCAAACAAAAATAATCATGAACCTACAATTTACTTACCTAAACGAGATAGCATAATTTATATTATCTTAAAACATTTTAATCACTTACCCAACTGATAATTTAATATACATTGCATTAATATTTGACAAAAATACATATTAACATTATATTTTCTATTTATGAATCAACTTTATTTGTAACAAATTCATACATTTCAATTAATTTTATTCTATTTGCTAAAATGTTAACTTTCTATTTCACATTTTTTCACGCTAATGTTTTAATAATATATAAGGTAGCGCCTCCTAATGATAGTACACATAAGAAATAAAGATACAAATATTCTTTAACAAGTAAAAAATCAAATCAAAAAAAGAGTATAAATTCCAAAATTGTACATTTAAGGTTCAAAAAGTGGGGTATACAATATTAAAGTTGGATGGTTCGTTTACTTTTTAAAATGGTTCAATTCAGAATTTACCTAAAATCGTTAAAACTTTGAAGTTAGATTTCTCTCTGTAGTACTTTATAATAATATCATAACAAAACGACAATTTATTTTGACATTATAGCTTATCAATTAAAACGTATACACTTGAATTACAATTTTAAATTAACTCATACCGTATGTTTAGTTGAAATCGTGTATAAGCTTTTAATAAATTAAAGCTTCTAAAAGGCAGAGGTTTTATGCTGGCCTTAATCGTGGTTTAGTTATCTAAAACGTTAGAATCTATTGATATCAACCCTTTAACCAGTAATAAATTAAACTTCGCTTTTTTATTATGTAATTCAGTATTGCAAACACTTAAATCTCAAATACAATTTTGTAAAATAATTATTGTTAACAAAGCTGTTCCAGGGAAAGCGTTGAATTTTTATACCCTTGCAGAGGGTATTATAATTTCAGTCAAAAGTTTGCAACGCAGTGAAGGAGACATTTCCGACCCTATAAAGTATATATATTCTTGATCAGCATCACCAGGAGAGTCGATCTAGCCATGTCCGTCTGTCCGTCCGTCTGTCTGTCCGTCCGTCCGTCCGTTTCTACGCAAACTAGTCCCTCAGTTTTAAAGCTATCTTCTTGAAACTTTCCCAAAAGTTGTCTTTCTATTGCTTAAGTCGGAACGAGCCGGATCGGGCGACTATATCATATAGCTGCCATATAACTGAACGATCGGAAAAGCCATAACTTTGGTGTTTTTAAAGTTAGGAAGTTGAGATTTTCTATGGGTTTTATTTTTGGCCAATCAATCCGACCTAC